>VYZX01021996.1:736728-766753 GCA_013401335.1 Brachypteracias leptosomus | reverse complement strand
CCCCCCCCACGCACACACACACACACACACACACACCACCATTTTTATGTGACTCCTTTTAAGAGAAGAGTGTTAGGTCTTTGTTATGTAAAGATGTAAAAACAGCACATTTTTTGAGACAATCAATTATGCAAGCACATTAGCGTTTACTATGACACAGTACCTTGTCACTGTCCAATTTTTACTCAATCAGCTACAACTTAGATTTATTTTGAATAATTACCTTTGCCACTGCATGTGTATCATCTGCTCAGTTAGGAAAGAGGCCACACAATGTAAAAATCAATGCCAACAAAGTGAGTAAACTCCACTGCTGGGAATCTCCTTTCTGGAGAGACACCTAAGGTGTGGCCTGTGCTCCCCTGGCTGTCCCCAGGCACTGCCAGCCTGGTGACATACAAGGGCTGCCAGTCCTCAGAACGGTCTTTTCAGTGCAAAACCAAAGTGGCTTTCTCTGAAGGCCGAGACATTGGACATTTTTTCCAATTCTTCCCTGCGTGGAGCCAGTTTCTGATAGCCTTTGTGCCCGCTTTTCACAGTAGCTAAATGCATTCTGTGCTGAAAGACAAGTAGCTCCTCTTTTAAGTGTGCAATGCTGAGAGATGGTGCAGGAGGCCACTCCTTCCTATCTCTGTCCCTGTGTCCCCCTTGGTGAGCTGTGGTTTCCATACAGGAGTTGGAGATGATGGGCTTGGCATGCACAAGGATGATGGAACAGGAAGAGAAATCTTCGCTCTTGAATTGCATATCCAGAGCACAGGAGAGCAGAAAGCAGAGATGCCCCAGGGCAATTGTGATGGAGCTGGTTTGGAGCAGGAGCAGCAGCAGCAGCCATTGCTCTGCACAGACTAATTAACTCTGGCAGCCAGGTGCTTAATACTTGGGGCCTTAGTGAGTTGGTCTGTTTAAGCGCATTCTTGCATACTGCTGATGGACCCAGAAGTATATTTATATGTATTGCTTACTGCCTGGAAAGCTACAAATCAGTTACTGATAAGTATGCCACTTCCAGCAAGATTAATGTTAAATTCCTCCTTTTTGACTGGCAATTTGCAAATTGCTAAATTAGATTTTAACATTCAAATTCTCCTTTTTCACGTCACACTTGCAGCATCTTTGTTTTTATCACCTGATGATGTTATTTTTGTCAATATTGAACTTTGAGGCATATTAATATGATACACATATATCATGGTGGCAATTTTTCATAATGGCAACAGTTCTCATGAAATCTACTAGGAACATGTTTGTACTGAATAATGTAATCTATTACAGTGGGATTTGGGTTTTATTTTGAACTGGATGGAAGGAAAGTATTTGTTTTATACAAGAGAAAATGGGCAATACCATGCTACTGGTTATTGATAACTTCAGATGTGGGATCTGAATTTTCATATAGACTGCCAATGATACCTAGAAAATAAGGAAATAAACAATCACAAATGCATTATTATAAGCCTACATGATTATTTTTCGTTATCCATGGTAACTTTATATCTTGTACTCTATTTTCTGATCATCTTGCAATCTTTTATCTGTGTATTCTACCTCTACCTTGAATTAGGGAAATTATAATATTTCTGGTTTAGAAAAAAATAATCCAGTAACACTTAAAATATATTTTTTAATCCTGTTAAAAGGAACATGGCTAATTTTGGTGAGCCCTATTTGAGTGCAGAATTTCAGCTCCCTCAAAACATCATTAGTCAGTTGGAGGATGAGTTCAGGTGCGTGCAGGGTTGAGGTTACTGGCTTGGGGTGCCACCATCTAGCAGAGATGTTTTGCTGCATATCCCAAACTCACCAGCGACCACTGAAGAACCAAAGATCGGTTCACTCTCACTTGACAGTGAGTTCCAGCCTGGTTCCTCACTTCCTTGCCTTTTACACTTCCCTTTGGGAGCATCAGCTTTATAGGCAAACAGTTGCACCTGGGATATTTTAATTTCCATACTCATCCTCACTGGTTTAGTAAGTATATTCTCAATGGGAAATTGTGATTGTGGGAGAGAGGCAAGATGCAAAGGGAGTGATATAGGCAATTATTTTTGCTTCCTCTTCTCTTATGCCTGTGATGCTCCAGATTCTTGATAAGTGATCTCTCTGTAGCTGTGTTTGGAGGCTACTTAACTTGTATTTGAGGGCAGAGCTGCAGTATGTGTTGATTTCTCTGTAATTGACTTGCAAGGTGATCTAGCACCGACAATTTAGCAAAGGCCTGTTCAGCCCCAGCGCACTCATTTTGTCATGAGCTTAAGCCCTTGACGGTGCTTGCTCATTGCCTCCAGCACCTCCCTGCCTTTGCTGAACCTCAGATCCTCCCCCCCTCCACCATAAGCGTAGTGGTGGGAGGAGACCTGCCAGCGGAGCTGCTGTGCAAATGGGACACTAATGGTTTGCAAATCTGAAGATGGTTAACTGATCTGTGCATTCAATTAAGATGAGTTTCTCAGTTAACAGGCACCCTGGGAAGAAATGAGTTACTTTCATTTCTGGGATTATGAGCACTTAATGAAGAAGACATATCAGAATTCTGCCTGTGTTGCATGAGATAACCCTAAAATACAGCACGGATTTTCAACTTACTCATCTAGCAAAAAAACTTGCCAGGTGAGAGGGAGAAATCGATGCTTGTTCTCTTGCAGACAGACTCACAGGGCTGCATGTAAAGTGGCATTGCATACAAAGTTGGATTTTACTTTATACTTTACTTTATACTTCCCTTGTGACTTGCCTATTTAAAATTATAATTTAAAATGTAATTTAAATAATATTTACCATATTCTTTCTGCAAGACTTACAATATGAACAGAACATCCAAGAAAGATGGATGTACCTGAGTAGAGGTGGAGGCTTGGCTCTCTGATGTATATGCAAAACATAAACTAAGCTCTAGCCAGTAAAGTTTCCAGCCAGTATCAGTATAGTTTCAGAAAAAATGACAGAATGGTTCTGCTTTATACTCTTAAGGATCTTGGACAAAGTGAATTTAAGATGAGTTTATGCTGGGCCTAAATGACTAATAAGCACATTCAGGAGAAGCAAGGAAAACATAAATATTTCACACTGGTTTTTCACTGACTTTGCTGTCAAATGTGAAGGATGTTTGTGGGCATGATACTTTGGGTTTGGGGCTTCCCTTTGTATTACAATGTTCATAAGGAATAGGTGGTATCACTGTATTTCATTAACATATCTGTAAGCTAAGCCAGCAGCTGACTGTGTCTTAGTGACCAGCTGCCTGGAGAAGCAAGGCTGCTTTCTCCAAAAGTGCAAATTGCATCAGGAGCTGGAGTTGCTTACCTCCATCTTGTGTTTGCAGAGATTGAGAGGCTACATATAATTGTAAGCAAAGCTGATGAATGATAATATATTGGGGAGAAAAGACAGGAAGGACTGCTTGCACCTGCAGACACCACCCGTTTTTGGTATTTTTGCCACTTAAGAGTGCTCACACAAGCACTCTTGAGCTAGCAGGGCATGACATGTTCAGAATAACTCCGTGGGGTTGAACCCACTGCTGCCAAAGCAGATAGCGTGTGTTGAAGGAATCCCTCTACTAAACATGGTGTTCTCGCTTGCAGCCCAAGTTATTCATCAAGGGCTTGGGCTGGCTTTTCAGCAGTGGTACAGAAATACCTGTAAATGAGAAGGGAGGCCTGAGGGCTGTTTGGGGTCTGTGAAAAACAGGGGTCCTCTTCTGGGAAAGGCTGCTGGGAAAGGGAGCAGACTGGGAAGCACCGACAAAGATGAGTCTCTTCCAAAGTCTGAAGGGGTAAGGTTGATGAGAAGCACATTTCTCTGAGTTTGGTTTCAAAAGTCTGCTGCCAGGCAAAAAACCAAGGTGGATTTGGTGGGTTTAGGTGCCGCACCTAGTACAGGATGTGCAAGAAAGTGAGGACCTCATGCACGCTCAGTTTATGGGCGTGCATCTACATGAAGTGTGGGAAGCAGGTGCCGAGAAAGGAGGCTACAGCTGGAGTAGACCAGTCACCTCTCCTTGGCTGCAGATTGGCAGCTGAGCCCTTGCAGGGAAAGGGGTGTTAGTCCACTTAGGCTGAGAAGGTGAATTAGGTCAGGTTCCCCCTTTATTTGCTAAGATCTTTTCTTGGGTATAAGTGCAGTAAAGAATAACTTGGGATTTTTCTTTGCCTTTTCTGGTAGGAATAAGTAAAGATATTTTGCTTCCAGTACTGTATTGGTCAGGATCATTGCAGTCACTTCAGAGGGAGGGGAAAATTAATTAGAGTTATTGTTATGAGCCTACTGTACCTTGGCCATTGGTAGATAGGTCATGCCATATTACTCCTTGCTTGTTTACTGACCTCCTCAGCAAATCACCTTGGTTAATTAATTAGTTTCAGTTAAATTATGTTCACATATGGATAATTTTCTTTTTACCATCACTCAGTACCCCATTTAATTAAATTAAATCAAGCACATAGACAATCACCTTTCTGCCAAAAAAAGAAAAAGGAAAAAGAAAAGTCATTGATGGGGTTTTCTGTCATTTATAAATTACCTAGGAAAGCCACCAAGGAGGCATTTAGTTTGATCCTGAGATATGACTAGTCAGTGCATGTAAGGCAAAAGCAATACTGCATCTTTAAACAGGCTCGAATAAGGTTTCTTTAACTATTGAGCCTAACTCTGAGATCTCCCCTGCTGTGAGCCATAAGTTGCTTGTAGGCTTGTTCTAGAGAGTAATAAGTATTGTTGTTTAGCAATTGTGTTGTTGAAATTCAGCTCCACTATGTCTGACAGTATTTATCTAAAATACTTTCCCTGGTGCGTGCTCAAGTTCCAGTAAACCGTGTCTTATTGTGCGACCTTTTCATTTTCCAGTGAAAAGGGATCAGCTCGTCAGATAAAAGCTACAAGCTGGAGTACAGGAAAAATGCGTGCTCAGAAAATCCGAGCATGATTGAAAACAAGATGTGTTAAATCAATGCAGTTTATCGCCTGCCTATTCCTGGCAATTGCTGTTCTAAGCTCATTCTGAGCACACACTAGATGATAAAAGTATAGTGTCACAGTGCTCACTGGGGTGTGAGGGCAGGGAAACATGTTTATCAGACAGGCTGGTATGATTTTTATTTTTTTTACCCTTGATAACAGTTATTGTCAAATTTTTTGCAAAAAAAAAGGCCCTGAACAATTATAGAAGCAGGTGATATAACTGCTGCTAAAATCAGAGGCTACTGAGAGCTCTCAAATTATACATTTCTATTTAAATGTTACAAACTAGCAAACAACAAACCCAACTGCTTTGATTTTAAACAATTTGCTGCATCATCGAGGATATAGCCAAAATAGTCCTTTTTCTTTTGAATGGGTAACCTTATTGCAATTTCATGTAGATAAATCAAAGCTAAAGTTTAGAAGTAAAGGTGTTTGGAAACTATTGTTTTCTCAAGGGATTTAAGGTTGGTTATGGAGAGAGATTAAAGATCTAAATTAAACCTCACAGGAGGTCAGTCCCTTCCAAGAACATCACAGCTATAATGTTCATTACAGCCAGGCACAATTCATCTCATTTTTATGATTCAGCTCTACTTGTATTTCTCTGTGAATCTCATTTGCAGAGATTTTGGATGTGATAGCTGGTGTTTTTCCAGTTTTCTCTCTTGAAGATTCTTTTTGCTCTGACCATAATGCACTTGCACATTAGAAGTCTACAGTTTTGAGAAACAGCCAAATTTAGGCTAAGTTGCTTTCCAATAGGAATAACTTTGGCATTCAGACAGGACACTGAATTTTTTATGCATCCCCTGGTAATAATTTTTTTTAAAATAATCTGAAAAGAAGATGAGAAATAACAGAGTTAAAGTGAGAAAGAGAGAGGGATTATTCAAAAGAAAATATGTCTCATTCCAACAGGTTACAACAATGATTTGTGGTACTGTCTACCCCAAAGGAGTTTGTGAAGGGTGACAGAAAGAAAAAACCTTCTGTACATTATACATTGTAGAATTTGAGGAGTCCATGCAAAGAAAAAAAAATATTGAAAATATGAATTGTAAAAAATGAAAGAAAAGGTTACGTGAGGTGACATTTTAGCATTTCCTACACTCTGTATCTACATCTCTGCATCAGATTCTGAGTCAACAGTTTAAAAATAAATGCAGTGTCTTTATTTTTTAAATGTTTTTAAGTAGACCTAAATATAGATCTTAGGGCTAAGCTTAGGCGCCTGTTATTTTAAATCTTTGCTTGTATGCATCTTTGTGCTGGTGTGTATGCATATACATGTATTTATTTAAATGAAGGGGTAATCCATTCAGAGCTAACCATCTTCTGTAAATTTTTTGCTGCATGTTCATGTGCGTTACCAGAATGTGTCTGACAAACAGGAAAATATTCACATGGAAATGCTCTTCATTCCCTTTTTATAATGACTGCCAAAGATGCATCAATTAACCTAGATGGCTAGAATAAGTAACCAACATGCATTAATTTCCTCCTGGCCCTCTGTATACATATCCCCAGTGAATTCTACTAGCCTGTTCTGAAATTGGTATGTCTAAATTCCTGTGCCTGAAACTGGACTCTGTTTCAGAATCCCTTATAGCCAAATCTTCCCCATTAGACAAGAGGTCAGCACAGTCAGAGGAAGAAGAAACCGTGAAGCTCACAAATAGTTTGACTTTTATTTCAAGCCAGGTTACAGGTTGCTAGGAGTGAACATTCAGAGTTAATGTATTTTGGAACCCAACACATGATCCTTGCCAGACAGATCTAGTAATTTAATTCCCTAACTTTCTTTAAAAAATACAGGCTCAAGACATGCATTCCTTGCATCTCCAGCACCCCCACTGGCTGCGGAGGTGGGAAGGGAATAGCTCCTCTGGTTCTTAGTTGCTGGAGAAAATGTGTTATCAGGAAGAAAATATCATGCTCTCTATCATGTTTGCAATAACACTGATGAACACAGTGGGGCTGCCTTAAACACTGGCCTGTTGCATCTTTAGTTCAAGTAAAGAGCAGTCACTAGGGAAACTCAAGAGAACTAGCTATTAGATTGTCGTTTGACTCGACTACATTATTCTTAATGCTTGGCACATGCATGTGGTATCTGGGCATTACATGTCAATAAAATGTAGGAATTCATTTTGGATATCTCTATGTCTTTCTATTTCTAATTTTAAGAATGACATCATGTCACTGCTTGATTTTACAAATGGAACTTGAATGCACAGGAGTGTGTTTAAGTGAGGGACTGTTGAGACCAGGAAAGCAAGGAAATTCTGAGTTAACACTGGAAGAGCCTTTCTAGCTCAAACTTTTCTGTGCAGGCTCTCACTGTCCCACCCGCTTCCGTTTTCCATTGCTTGTGGGAATAAACACTCCAGGGAAAGTCAGTGGAAAGGAAACTTTATAAAAAGCAAGCCAAATTCACAACAACAACAAATAGCTCAAATGTTTGTATGTTTTCATTTAACCATCTTTAATTAGCAAAGGAATCGTCTTTGCAGGGAGATTTGCAAACCAGACTTTTTTTCATTTGATGATGGGGTTTTGAAGTGGGTTTTTTGCTGTCTTTGTAGAACAGGCATAAAGAGGCCACTATACATAGGAGTTGTTGGTGAGGGTTTGCTTACAGCATGCCATGTCAAGATGTGGCTTTACAATATCATCCATTGTTAGTATTGCTGTAATACAGGGCCTTTAGCAAGGCATTTTGGCACCTGGAGTTTGATATTAATGTAGTCTGTCCTGTCCTATCCCTATCTGCCAGAGTCATGATTTCATTTTGTTAAGAGTCTGGCTTCTAGCAGAAATCACCCAGAGCTTGGGGACAGAAGCCACAGGCTGTTAGCAAAGGCAAATACCCTGGATCAGCTCCATGGAAGCATCTTGCCTCTATGACAGGCAGGAGCTCCTATTTTCCATCTCCTCATGGAAAGTCCACGCTGGGTAAGAGTGGGGAGTTGGAAGCCACAACCTTCCATGTGAGTATTCTCAGTTGTTGCTGCTCGCACCCCATACTGCTATTTCTCAGCAGTGTGGAAATATAGCAGAAGTACAGATTAAAAAGGAAGAGAGCTGATTTTAGAGGTGGGCATCTAAGTTGATGGAGGAAGAGGCCAAATATCCAGGAGAAAAGAAGTCCTTAGCTATAAAATGCCTCTGAAGATGCTAAGACTGCAAGGCTCGCATTGAAGAGTCTGCCTTCCTAGCTGCCCTTAATTTTATTTCAAATATTCATTCTCTGTGCCTTCAAATGTTCTGATTTGATCTGGACACAGAGAGATACATTTAATGTGTTCCTGGCCTGCCCTTCATTGCTGTGACAGTGCTGCAGCATTTTTACATAGATTTCTTCATACTCTTTGCTGGCTATGAGGTGTTGAGTAACTGTGTATCTTGGCCACAGAGTCAATTCTATTTATGTTTTGATGAAGTTTCTCTCATCAGACACACAAAGAATAAAAACTACACTGTAGACCCAAAGCCCCATCTCTTTGACATTATAGCTCAGGACTGGTCACTAGGTGTCTAGTTTTGCTGTAGAGCCAAATTTAAAAAAAAAATAAAAAATCATTTGTGAAAAGACAAAGGTCTAAAGAGTCTTATTCCATTGCATGGTTGTAGCCAAAACCTCCTGGACATAATCTGAAGCCATTATAGCTCTGAGATTCTGCAGGTCATTCATACCTTGTTCAAACTCTCGCCCACGACACTTCTGCTTTCCAAGAAAAGCAGTGACCCTCTGGTGCACCACAGGAGCAAGCACTGTTGGACATTCAATTCCCACATGCAGCCTTTCCCTGGGTGTTTCACTTAAAACGACCAAGACCAGAGTTCTCATGTGGGATAGGGACGGTCAGAGCTGTGGACCTGAGGCCAATTTGTCTCTAGCCTTCAGACTTTTTTTGATTTTGTTATTTGAGCCCTTAGAGTCCCTTCCCTCTCCTTGCAGCCTTTTCCACTGGAAAAGCATATGGGAAGTTCATAGGTCTAAGTGCTGCTTTCTCATTGCTTTTGGGTCAAACAGAACGAAAAAGAAACAAGGGCTGAAAAATAAAAAGAATAAATGAAACCATGAATACATGGGAAACAAATTAACTGGATATGTTTTTTGTTCTGAAATATTTCCATAATGCTTCTATGTAGTGTGTGTTTATTTTTCTTTGAATAATAATGTTAAAATGTGTCTAATTCAATTACTCTCTGCATTCACTGAATGAGTTTTCCTTGGTGAAGAGTTCTCCTGCACTACCCCAAGCTATGAATTCCATGTGATATTTGAACAGGTCCTTTTAATTGCTGATATTAAGTGTCGATCATTCTGCTGTAAGTTGGCAGCATGGACAGAGAAACAAATTCCTCTCTCAGATACATCAGACAGTCATTCAGTTAAAGACCAAAGCTTTATTGACACAGTAGGAATTCATTATGTGAAATATTAAAAAAAGCCCTCCACTGATTAAAAAAAAAGAGAGAGAGACTTTTAAAGATGGTAGGTTATCTACATGTAGTTATTAAAATTATTCGTGCGGGATTTGAAATTATAGTTATGGTGGAAACATTTTTCTCAGAGCCATAAGGAGCATTTCTGTTGAAAAATAAGTTGGACTTTGAAAAGATGGATATAATGTGTGCATCTTTATTTCCATAGACATTGTGCATTTTCTTGATTAAAAGCCTTAGATTTTATGAGTTACGGCTTTAAACTTGCTGCATAAAGAGCTTCATGGCTTATTCTGTTAGAGTCTAATTTGAAAGAAAGTTCTTCCTCAAGGGTTTAAGAAGTAATTCATAAAATGGTAAGAATAATAAATATTGTGCCTTAACTCATACACTACGATAGATAGACAGATTTTGTACACCTGGGTGTAATTTTAGTTAATTCACACAAGAGACAGGCTGAAAGTTTATTGTTTGGAAGGAGAAAAACGGCTTAAATCTTGTATTTGCAAAAATGATTATATTAGCTTAAATGAAAATGCTACTCTATTAATGGCTTCAATAAGCTTTGCATTTGGAAAAGTATTTTAATAAAAAGTTACCTGAAGTTTACTGCAACTTAAAATATGTAAGTGAGGGAAAAGTACTTACTTTGATTTATATGTCTTTTGGAGGTGTAATTATTGGCTTTTTACTCACCTATGTAAAACAATGTACTTTTGTAAATGGATTTCTGGCCACTTTACTCTTTTTTTTTTTTTCCACATAGAAAGTAAGCACTGTCAATCAAAGAATTTTAAGGTTTATTTCCTCTTTAGAAATGATTGATAGCCTTTTAGATTTACAAGTTGACAAGTTAAAGGGTTCTATTGGTATAATTATGTACTAAATTCACAGTCTTCAATTTAAATGTCCTTTTAAAACCACAAGATTATCATACCTGTATTTTGAAAAGTGGGCCAGTCAGTTTGGGTTGGTATACAAATTGCTTCCATTAGCCTTGGGACCTATTTGAATTTAGCACAGTTTTTTAAAGTTAGTAGTACTTTCAATAGTACTTTTAAAATTTAGGGTAATGGGAATGCATTTTAAGCATAGTATGTGTTAGCTTGTTTTTAATGTATGGATGTCAAGAACACAAATAGAGAGTTTGTATTTCTTATTGATTCTTTTTTTTCCAATAATGAAAAAAACCCCCTGTGTTCTTTGAATTAGAGCACTGGGAAACGTGTTACTGTGAATGGACTTCAAAGGCAGAGACCAGGCTCACACATACTGGGGACAGAGGCAAAACCTGGCATGAAGCTCGTGTCTGACCTTGTACATTAGCTGCCACTGATGGTGGCCTGAGCACTGGCTCTCCTACCATGCTTGGAGATCAGTATCACCTGTTCTTTGGAGTCTTGCTAGTTACTGACACAGGAACTGGTGTGGCCTTAACGTTGAAGGTGGGGTTAAATATTTAAGCAGGGCTTGCTCTTTGATATATGGCTAATTACATTTAACTTGGATTATAAATGAACTGGGGAATGAAAGGCTGATATCGTCCGATCTCTGGTTTAGATGTTCAAGCAGCTAGAGATTTTTTTTTTTCATTTTATCTAAGGTTGAAAGGATTGAACAGTTGTAGACTAATGAGTGATATTTGACAATTACAGTTTAGGACCCAATCCTGCAAATTGCTGTATTCAGCCTCTCCCCACCACTAAAGTAAAGCTGAAGCGATTTGAAGCAGAAAGTTTTCAGTATCTCTCAGAGGATGCTTGATGCCTTGTGAGATTGGGCCATAAAATTAACATTTTTTTTGGTCATTTAGTTCAGAAAATACTCACAAGAAATACTCTGTGGATTTCAAATGTGTTGAATGTGTGGGAAGATATGAGAAAATGACTGCTATCTCTGGGGGGATTTCAGAACTGGCCTCCATTTATAGTATTGTAGAATTTAGTAACTACTTTCCCAAAGGATGTAAAGGGAAAATGGCCATAAACTAGACTGAATTAGAGGAGAAACACATTTGACAGAACCACGCTAAAATCTTCTAACATATTTGCGGAAGAAATGTAAATTAGAACCGTGGGGGTTTTTTAATCTTCTCAGAGAACAGCTATTTTTGATAATAAATGTAAGTAGCAGTAACATAATTTATTGTAAAATTTGAAGGTCTAAACAAAACAGGTCCATGATAAGAAGCCATGTAAGGAGACTCAAAGGTAATGAAACTGGAGGTTTACAAACCTGTGATATTTTCTGCAAAACTACACAACAGTGGGCAGCATGTGGCCAGAGTGTGAAAGGCAATATGGAAAAAAGGCCCAACCGTCCAAACCCCAAAATGGGCACAAGCAGGGGTAAAGCTGTATTCTCACCCTTTCCATACAATGACTCAAATATAAATAAAAGATCAAATTCAGATATTCCCCATAAAGGGAAATGCAGTGAAAAAACCCATGAGACCAGAGGGATGCCATGATCTTTGGGGCAATAAAAAAGACTTCTGAGAGCCCAGAAAGTAAAATCCCGAAAGATTTCTAGTCTGATGTTGCCATAATACCATAACAGTAATTTCAGGATACGCTCAGAAGATTCCTTTTTGATATTAGAGAAATGCTGAGAGTCTGCTGGACTCTGTGCCTCTCCAGCCAGCACCCACCAGCCACACACTTGTTCCACTGCTCCTGGGTAGACCTGGGTTCCCCCACACCACCTTCCTTCTGCCTCAACATGCAGTAGCTTTGCTGGGCCTGCTTGTGACATTGAGACATCCTGAAGGTTCAGGAGGTTATACAAATCTGACCCTTTGGTTGCCAGTAGGACAATCTGCTGTAGAAAGTAATCTGGAAATAATAATTTAAATGGAACAGTTTCTTTAAAAAATGGACTCTTTTGTGGGACTGTTTATGAAAGATAGATTGATTAAAAACAAGCCAGGGATTAGATATTACTAAAGTGATACCAGAGTGGTCTGGCTAAAGATACTTAACATTAGGAGTATGAAAATATAAGCTTTTCACTTAAAAGGTGGAAGTGTGGACAAATTGTACTGTGCTGATCAGAATGATGGAGTCGTGGAACTTGCTGTGGGATAAGCACCATTGAGCCACATGAGAGTGCTTGTGCAAGTGATGTTGGGAGATATAGTTTGGTGCCAGATCTCTTTGCAAGAATCAGATGGCATCATTCTAGCCACATAGTAAAGTCCGTAATAAAACCAAAGGTGTAAGATATGTTCATAGTTTAGTAGGCAGACCTTGTGCAAGAATTATTTTTTTTTTTGCTACTATTAAGCTAAGACAAAATAATAAAAACTTTAAACTGAGCCAAAAATGGAAAAAAAAAAAAAAACCACAAACCCTTCCTATCAAAAAAAAGTCTGAAACTATAAAAATCCACTTTGAAAAATTTTTTTTCTTTTCATTTAGCTCAAAAAATTGCAAATAAATTGCTATGGAAAATTTCATCATCTCTGTTGGCATGGGAGAGTCTAGATGCATGGTTGTTTAGAGATGCTTGAGAATGCTTGACTGTTGTTCCAGTTCAGCAAAGCACTTAGGAAATTTTAAGCACATGTTGAAGTCTCACTAACGTCTGAGTTTTAAAGTGATCATATGACTGAAAATATAGCTAGAAGGTCATTCAGTGCAGTCCCCTGTAATTATAGGCAATCATATAAAAAACATAATATGCTCAAATTTACTTTGCTGAAAGCAAATGGGTTTAAGTATGTGCTTACAGATAAGCATGTGCTTAAAGGCTTGGCACAATCAGAGCTTCGATTAATGCAGGCACACCAGCATTTTCATGAAGATTAAAGTGTTCCACTTCCACCACTTCTCTTCTCCACTTTATTGAACAAGGACTAGTGAAAGATGAGCTAAAATCAGATTTTTTTTTTTTTAATTAGTTAAATCTTTTGGATCAATTTAGTGCTGATCAGAGCCTGAGCTGGGCTGCTGATGTCAGTGGTGATGTGTAAAAAAATAAAGCGTCTGCCAAGACAAATGCCTGTAGTTCACAACAAAATTATATGTGACCATTGCACATGGAGCATATTAAATGCATAATAGAATCTGGAACAAGAGAGACTTCCAAATAGTTACTTCTTTTGTCTTCCAACGACAAAGGACCTTCCTCATAATATGAATGGAGAGGAAAAAAACCAACATGAAACATGAAGTGCAAAGTATTTATTCAAATTAATTTCATCATGGCTTTCAGAGATAATAATTGCTTCTTATTTGGAATATGTATGAAACATCCCCAAATTTTCCCACAACCTTGTCTTAGGAACTCCAATAGGAAGTTTGCATTGCTCTTTGAACCAAAGCCTTAGAACCAACCTCAAATAGCATTTGAACCAAGACTTCATAGTGCTGATTTCAATAAAAGATAATTTTGCTGTGATCCTTCCTTGGTCTTGCAATGCGTTGCCAATTGTTACAGTGAAATGGAGCCTGCTTACTGTGCCTTTGTCACATCACAATGTTGTTTGTTGTTGTTTCAGCTCTGAATGAACCCACCATTGACTATGGTTTCCAAAGGTTACAGAAGGTTATCCCCCGGCACCCTGGTGACCCCGAACGCTTGCCAAAGGTCAGCACAAAGTTTATTGTTTTATTAAATATGGTAAAGCTGGTTACTGCATGTTTTTGTTTGAAAGTGCAAGACTCTGAATGTGATGGTCTCAGTTTGGTACCCAACCCAGATAAGCTGAAGCAGACACAACCCATAAAGCCCAGTCAACAACTTTCATTGTAGGCTTATGAGACTTCTGTGACTTTCTGAGTCACAGCTAACTCAAACAGCTCTTGCCTTCCTTAAAGGCAGATCTTACTCTGTGTGTTCTAGAAGACTTAACATTTTTGGTTGGTATTTTGGATCCTGAGCAACTTACTCGTATGATGCTTCTTGGATTTGGTATCACTGTAGTACTTGTCACTATAATTTTGAGAACTTCACCATTGATAAAACCAAGTTATTTGGATCATCAGGGAGTGTGTGTCCACTGCTGCTGCACCATGCATTGGTTTAGGATAATAATTATTATATACTGCTTTATTTCAGGATTGCTGAAATAATTAAAGCAATGCATAGTGAAGTGATTTGATGCTCATTCTCATCAAAATTAGTGGGAGTTTTTTTGTTGATTTCTGCTATTAAAAGCTGAGGAAGAAACAGAATAGTTCACATAGGCTTCTAGGACTTCTGCCTTGTACTGTGAAAATGCTGTCTGGGTCTGCACTCACATGTGTTCTTGTTACCTTGCTGTACTGTATTTTGTCTGGTGAGAATTTGTGGTGAGTTTTTTGATACACTGGATAAAGAGGTGGAATACCTGAAAAAGGATTTATCTTTGGCACGGGAACACTGATACATAGCATGCATGAGCTAGAGTCACTGTATGTGACCAGAAGCCACCATGTGTTTTATCTGCTCTACCATCATGACTGTTAGTGAGTGAGTTGCAGTCAGATAGGCCAAGTGTCTGTGTGTGAAGAACATTGCCTTTGACTTACAGAAAGGAAGATGTACATTTGCAGACTTGGGGCAGAGAACAAATTGGGCTTTGACGCCTTAGGCAACATCCCTCAAATAATGTGTGTCCAGTGTAGCCTTTGTAATTGGGTGAATCTTGCGCCCTTTCTTCCATAGCTTCCTTAGCTGTCAGCAGTCTTCCATGAGGATTGCTATGGGCTTTGATTAGTTAAATTTCTGAAGTCTTTCAAAGGTGAGAAGATTTCACCATAATTTATTTTATTTTTTGACAGAAATAAAATTCAGTATGTGATTTTTTTTTTTTAACAGACTTATTAAGTCTTTTATCTTTGCCTACAAAGGCTGTAGACTGTGGTTTCAGGGTCGATGATGTGTTGTCCTTCCCTCTTACCACCAGAGAAACATGCTGTCCTGGAGAGTTACATTTTACATTGGCTCTGTTTGCCACCTACAAGCTGTCCCTTTCTCTGACTTTTGGACAGATTTGCAGCAGGACACAGCTTTCATAGGTTGTCAAAGTATTGTGTGTCTGCTGCCAAATGTGCACATGGTGAAAAATTGTTTCTCAGAAAATAAGAGACCAGCCTTAACTATGCAAGGTCCAAAGGAAATGCTGCAAAACTTCCCTGAACCCAGCGTTCCAGCTGACTAGTAGATGGCCATGGCTTTCCTATAAATCAGGAAATTCAAATAAAATAAGACTGAGCAATTCCAAATGGGGTTATGCAGCTGGGGGTTGTATTGTATCACCAGCTTACACAGATATTAGTTAGTGCATCATCAATTTTCAGAGGTCCCTTTCTGGCTCCCATGGCACTCGGGGGTTCTCCAGCAATGCTCTTTTTGTTGGTATGTGAATGCAGCCATCAGGCTGAGCACACTCTCCTCTCCCATTTAGACTGAGGCTGTTACCTCACTGATAACCACATGTTCCTGCTATGTAATGTCATGGGATGTAAAAACAAGCAGAAGAAAACTGCATCTAGCTCCATATCCTGACCCCAACATTTAGCAGGTATTTATGGATAGGGTATGAGAGTGAGGGTTAGTGCTTGTCCCCTCATATACACTCTTGGCTTAATAAGTTAGATCTGAGTATCTTTTCAAGCTCTTTTCTCAAATCTTTACATTAAGGGAAACCGTGGTTATGTATGCAGAGATATGATCACATTAAAAAAAGAAGTTACTGCTTAAGGACTGAAAAAACTAGTGAAGAAACTAGTATCACTAGGAAATGTTAGAAGGAAACAGGACAAAGAGGACCTTTTTTTTTGTCTTTGGGTAATTCCTTCTGTGCAAGCTTGAAGGTTGGACCTCAAGTTCAAGACTCATTAATATGCCATGCACAGAGGCTGAATGCAGCAGGGGTTGGCACATGTCGACTTCTGTATTTGAGGCACTGATGGTTCAGTTCCCAGCATCGCTCGCTGGCTCCAGGATCATCATCAAGGACGCAGTGAGTCTCTGTGCTGGGTGAGCTCTGCACAGCGCTCTTCCCCATGTCATTAAACCAGGAAGGGCTTTGGCAGTATTCCACTATAGACAATTCTCAGTGGCTACTTAGGAGAAAGTTGGAAGCCATATGGCTTCCACAGTGGAACCATGGGCAGAGAGGGCAAATGTCTGAGAGACAGAGAGCAAGACAGCAGAGAGGAGAGCAGCGCTCAGAGCTTTCAATATCCTTTCCTCCATTTTCCCCATTGTTCTACCAATGCATCATCACTTTCTGTTCGTTAAAAACTTATACATTAAGTAAACCAAAACACATTTCTATAATTGCTGCTAGGGCTTGTGGCCTTTATTCCATTGAAACATTACTGATGAATTAGAGATCTATCTTGAAACAGAAATGGTTATAATTATTGTGTTCATAAAGGCATACAGTCTGTGCCATGGACCAACAGGAGCATTCCACTGTGCAACTTGTCTGTGCACTCAAGGAGACTTGTTGAGGCCATCAAGTGAGTGTTAGCACACACTCTACCCTCCAGAGCTGAGGAGTTAACAGCCATGTCTGTGTCAACAGGCATTTCTAAAAACCATTGGGGCTATGTGAGAAGTTTGGTCTCCACTAGTTTAGAACTATTTTTTTCAGAAGTGTACATTGTTCATGCTTGGGTTGAATTTTTTGAAATGTTCCAGTTGTCTGCTGGAAGTAGGCGAAAAAAAGAGCCAGATTTTGAATTTTTTTTTTCCTATCTGCCAGTACTTCATTAGCAAAATTCCAGTGGCAAATGTCTTCCTCTAGTGAGAACAGGAGCACCTGGGTAGTGGGGTCTTTGGGCTGCTAGACTGATGGCTGCTGTAGAAGGGTTTGAAGCAGAAATACAATATATAGCTTCTGAAGAAAAAAGTTGGAGCTGATGTTGGCATCTAGGCTATGTAGCCACCTGTGGGCCAGAGTCCTGTTCCTTTCTTGTACAGCAGGTCAGGGAAAGCAGCCAGTGTAGGGTTGTTGCTAGCAGGTGTGCATGTCTGTCCATACACACACAAACACACGCTCCAAGAGGAGAGACAGGCAGTACGGAGGTGGTGGGATTAGCACCCAAAGCTTGGAGTGAGATCAAGCACCTGGAGTGTGCTGGGCAGTATAGTCTTCCCTTTCTAATACAGACAGGAGGCAGATCAGAGGAAACAGGAGATGCCTGGGGAGAAGAGAAAAGAAATACCATGGTGCTAATGTTAGGAAATTGTACCATTGTCCTGTAGGAGCAGTCTGTGGAAAGCCTGCTTGTGAAGCGGGAATAATTCCATGTGTGTGTGCAACTTCCCAGTCTCATGTATGTGCATATGTGCACACAAATACACACATGTTGTTGGTTCTTGCATACATAACTACAGTGGAAAGCACTAAAGAGTTCGGATCACAACAACATGTTGAGTCTATTGAGGTTCATTCACGTAACAACCCTACAATCCTTAAAATAAATCCCTGGCAGATACGTTGCAATTCTGTGATTTTGTTAAAACTCCACAGCTATAGCTGTAAAAACAGTTTCAACTGTGAGCTAGATTTGAAACACATCCATCCTAAGTGATTTAATAACAACGATTCCTCTTTATATACAATTTACTAGAATTTATTTGCCATTTGCACCACTCTTACAACTCATCACTTGTATTTAAATTAAGCGCAAAATGGTTTACTCTGTTTGAGGAGCAAGTCATTGCATTGACCCCCTCCGTGATCTGTCGTCCTCTCCTTCCCAGTCTGTTGCTTATGTGCACTCTCTTATATGCTCTCCCCTTATTCCTCCTGAAAGAGACCTTTACTTCTGGTTTCTCTTCATGTAGATGAAAGTGAAGTCTCTCTCTTGCACACAGGGGCCTCCCTGCTGAGTGGAGAGCACACGTAACCAGGCTTCACCTTTCCTTCAGCTCCGTTTCTCTGGTCAGTCATTAGACCCCCCCAAGACATATCCCACCTCCTCATTTAGGACACTAATAGAAGACAGGTGGTTATTAGGAACCAGTGGCTGGCAAAAGCAGTTCTCTTTTCCCATATGAAATCCCACAAATCCGCCTTTTATCCACTGTGACACTGGTATTGTTTATATTGCAAATAAAGGTTGTCTCTAAATGTGGGGGGGTTAGCCCAGGCTTGCTAGTGGAGGTTAAAATAGCAATGAAGACAAGGCAGCTTGGGTTTGCTGCTTCAGACAGACCCAGTGGAAATTCCAGAATGGATCTCTGTCTGCTATCTCAAGATACTGTATTTTAACATAAATTAAGTCATTTTCAGCTAAGAAAATACATATTTTGAGGGGTTTTTTTTCCACCCAGTGTAACAGGAGGGTTATAAGAAAACGTTTGTATAAGTCTGGGCAGGAAGGGGGAACATACAAAGAGGAGCTGTTGGAGTTCATCTGCATAGCAAAGAGTGTATGAGATGTGCTTGGTGGTTTCTACACTGTACTGTAAAATTTATAGGAATGTGAGACCAGAGTTAAGTTTGGTATTGAACCCTTAACAGTTGGGCTTTTTTCATTTCCTAACAAGTTGGGCATTTAGTTGGTTGAGGGGCTTGCTTGGGTTTTTCCCAATCAGTTTTCCATTTATCCTATTGAAAATATTCAGGGAGAGAGTTTTAAAGCTATTGAGAAGACAATGACCAAGAGGCTACTGTGAAATATCACCCTTAGAGGGTGGTGCATGTCAGAGGCATGTCTCTGGATATGCAAAGTCTCTGAAACCAGAGAAGGAGCTAAGAGACAGAGCCACAGAGCCACACCGCTGGCTGAAGGGCAGAGCCACATACAAACGGCTGGCAAGGAGCCCTTTCCTTTCTGAAGGTCAACAACGTGCATACACATTTCACTGAGTTTTCTTTATAAGTGGGTCAGCATTTACTCAGCAAATGATTAGAGCAGATGGTGTAATTTAGAATCTATGACAAAACTTTTAATAGATCAGGGCTAACATGATGACAAGGAGCTCTGTGCCATTCTCCATTCCTGATTTCTGCTTTGCCTTGGGGTAAAAATCATGCCTGGGATTGGATTTTCTAGTCTGCACATTCCATCTAAGCAACTTAAACCACTTGTTTGAACATCCTGTAAGAGGCATCCCTGCATTTCTCTATTCCTGTGTCCTTACTGTTATTGTTTTTAAACGCAATAATTAACTGAGGGTGGCAGGAGGATACCAAACAGGTAAACATGGTCCCTTTGAGGAGCAGAGCTTTTGAAGGAAAAAGCCACAGTTTGAAGAAAGTAACAAAGGCTGCATTTGTGTATTTTGCTCCGTGGAGCTGAAAATATCTAGTAAATTGATCCCATGGGAGTAATAAATACACATTACTTTATCTTGTACTTCATGTCCTATACCCCTGAGCCTTGATAGAACAACACCACTTAATAGACTTAAAAAAAGAGTAATTACAGTCATTGGTTGTGTGATATTTCAGCCCTTCCAGCCCTGCCTGACCTTCTAATTTAGCTCACCGTGTCTAACTAATGCATTTATATTCATCTTTTATGAAGCATGTGTAGTACAAAATTGACTTTGCAGCCTTTAGCAAGCTGTCTTACCAGGTTTAGGATCTGGTTAGTACAGCGTACTGTATAGCATATGTAGATTCAGAGCAGAATCTTGCATGCATATGGTTCTGATCAGCTATTACTTTTTATCCTTTTGGAAATAAAAGAAAAAAATATTTATTCCATTTCATCCTCCCCTCCCCTTTTTAAAGCTTTTATTCATTGCGGCATTATTTACAGCTAAACATGCAGGCAGAAAGATGCAAGCATTTTTAAAATGATTACCACTAATGTTTCTACTTGTCAGAAGTGCTTAAATTTTCCTGCACTTTGTCTAAAAACTTAGCACTTTTACCTTTTAAGAATTACAAATTTATAAGATCTTACCAAGCTGATTTACAAACACAGCTGACAGTTTATGATGAAGGATGTTGCAAAATGTACAATATGTTTCTCTGTCATTTCTATGCATGTATATATTAAGAAGAAGATGAAGAAGAGAGAGAACCCCCCTCTGAAAGAAACCCTTGAGTTAGAGAGCACACACACAAATCTCTCTCCTGCGTTTCCTCATAACTTCCTGCTCACTTCACTCATCCAGTAGAGCACAATTGTTCTCTGCATTTTCTCCCACCATATGGTATCCTCATTACCATACACTAAGGGTCCATATGGGGAACTTGTGAAGTGAACTGTATTCATTTTAACTGCCAGATGAGCAGCCTTTTGCTTTGCAAGCTTAGCTTAAGTCATCTGCTGTCTTTATGTTGTTATGGCAACACAGCACCAATAAAAAATTCTAATCTACTGTAAGTGTCTGGGATCACAGTATTTTAAATGCTTGCCGTAACTGTCCTCTAAGCGAAGATGCTTGTTCTTTTAGTATGACAAAGGGTTATTGTCAACTCCAGCAGGTGGCAGTAAAGAAATTTTCTTTTTTTTTTTTTAAACTTTCATTTTTCAAAAAATATTTTCCTTTTTCCCTGTCTACCCACACCTCAAAAAGTCATGGACTTACATGATATGGTTAGTCCTCTACATTTCCTAGGATTTCTGAGGTTGAGTCAGAATTGGAGGTAATATTTTTAAGTTGCAATTCAAATACTAAAGCTGGTAAAGTATGAAACTGCAGTGGCAGCTTATGCACTCTGTTGACAGACATCCAGGCTCAAGTACCACTTCGCCGGGATTCTGAAGCTTCCACAACCACACAGCTAGTTCAGTTTTGGAGCTGTTTTTTAGCTACATTTCCAAACTCCTGAATCAAACACAAAGCTAATTAAGAATATCTTATAGTAATGGAAGTAGGCAGCAGCATCCTTTAAATATAAATCATTTTCACCTCCGCAGGCCACATGATATGTTGCATCTCTGTCTCTGTCTGTAGTGAAAGTGAATGTTTGTAGTCTCAGTTCATCAGTTCACATTAGCCTCATGCTGAATATTTAAACACAGAACAATTTGAACACACCATGAAGAAAGACAGTGGCTGCACTTTCACTTGGAACAGCAAGAGCTCATCTAATAATAATTTAGTAAATCAGCCATTTAGTGGCTCAGTTGTACATTGTATTGTGCCAAATAATATTCAGTTCAACTGTATGCTGGTGAAATTGAAATTCAGACTCCAGTCATGTGGCACTTTTTTGCTCAATGGAGAGATGAAATGGAAAATCATCCTCCCAATAGACTGTTTGAATGTAGTGATTTATCAAAAATATAGCAGAGTGACAATATAAACAGGATTTGGTTGTATGTGATACAGTCAATGCTAAATAGGCTTTTATTATTGTGGTGCCTTCTGCAAAGATTATTTGATAATTTGGGATTTGCATTTACATCTTCAGTTTATTTCATATATGGGTAGAGAGGACCTATGTGCAGTTACTGTGTAGTTACAGTCCTTTAAGGCCCAGTCCTGTGGGAAGTGTGGTGAGACCTTTACTGCCGTCTTTCGAGCCCTGGCTCACAGGGAACACCATGCCCTTAGGAGCAACGGGGAAACGCAGCTGCTGCCTTTCCTCCTCATATGTGTTACTTCATAGCAGGAAAGCAATATCAGATTAATTTCTTTTCCCTGTTTAAGGCTCTCAGGATTTGTAGGGAGTGGTAATATCTTGTATTAGACTAACTGCTGTAACTAGAAAAAAGCAGACAAGCTTTCGGGTGCCCAAGCCTTGCTTCCTGCGTGCTGACTGTTCCTTGTCTCGCCTCTATCAGTGGGTCTCATAAAAGATATTACCTCACCCTACAAAACTCACCTTGGTAGTACCCCTAGACCATTGTGACTTCAGCCAAATGGCTACGCTTTAAGGCTGTCTCTGATGAACATGGGGGAGAGAATATTTTTTTCCTAGAAAGTAAGTTGTGAAGTTTAATTTGTTCCCATTAAAGTGGTGCTTTGAGATCTTTGAATGCAGAGCATTGCAGAAGTGTGAAGTAATGTCTATAATCTCACCTACACTTTCCATTTCTAGCCCAGTTTTAGGTGTTATGCAGTGGTTTACGTGGTGATGTAAAATATGATTGCCGTGTATTTCTCACAACACAGTCCAATTGAGTAGCAGAAAAAACATCCTCCTAAACATCATGATGCCATTTAGCAGAGAGTGCTGGAAGCAATAGGATGCCTGTTGTCGTAATTCTTCTAAGAAATACAGAGCTTCACAATCTATACTCAAGTGCTGACACTTGAAAACTCAAACATTTTGGTAAAATGAATCAAGCAGTAATGTTTCTTTTATGAGATCTCCTCATGGGGAGGGAAGGTTTGGCACCATTTGGAGATCAGGCTCAGTGATCCATCATAGCAAAGTCAGCTGTCCTGGCGCGTCTCATAGGTCACCCGATCGAACCAGTGACTCTTACAACTATATTATTGCTTATGGAACAGTAATTGAGGCACCATGGTTAAAAATTACCTGGTCTAATAGGCAGTGAACAATTTGCACTCAATACAATTATAAGCCAAATCATTCATTTCATAACACTTGGACTAATTTATTTGTTGACCTTTTAATATCCATAGCTCTTCAGTAGTATTAACTGCAACTCAGACAAAATCTCTTGTTCATTTTACTTTCATTGATTTTTTTTTTTTCCATTGAGGCAATAACAGTTGTTTGAGTACAACCTTTTCTTTCTGTTGTAAAAGTCAATTGTGTAACTTCTGTTGATATAACTCAACTGGACTGAAATGTCCTCTAAGTACAATGGTGTACAATCTCGTGCTACTTGTATAAACATGGATATGCATTTTGGATTCATTTTAAAGAATGTTTTGGAGTATATTTGTGACTATAGATGACAAATGATATATTTGCAGAGAACAGAATGAAAACAAAACAGAAACATTTTTTTAAGCAATGCCACATTACATATATGTATGTAATATAAAAATTACATATACCTATATATAAATAACATATAAATTATATATAAAGTTATATATACATATAAAATATATTACTTTTTTTTTGTTCATATATTATGGGAGATCTAACATACAGAAATTTTGGAATTTACCACTGTTAATTTTCTTCTTTGGAATGACCTAAATGTCTTTACTACTAATGCAATATTCATAATTTTATCTGAACATAGCATCTTGTCTCTTGAAGTCTTAACTTTTACAAAATAGAAGTGCTTAGTTTTTCCAAACGTGAGCTTCTGACAAATAAAATGTGTGTAAAAGTACTTTTTAACAAATAGAAAAGAAGTAATACTAATATTTTGATAATATGAATCTCCTTTCATTTTGTAAAGTAGCATGAGAGCTGAGAAGTTCTGATGATCAAAAAAGTTACTGAAATACTGATGTATTTTGAAAAATCGGTGGTGAGTTTTGAAGCCTTTCAATAAATATGTGTTGGTGTAGTGACAACTGTCATTTTTTCACTCACCACTGGAAAGAGGAGTCCTAGATTGTGTAAAATGGTGTGTCTGCTTTTACACTGTGAAGGTGTACATAGAAAGATGGTGTTATCTCTGTGAAACGTTGCATAAATTTCATTTCTTAAATACACAGTTATTCAACATTTATAGTTGTTTTGGATAATTTCAGCTGAATCTTTAAGATGGTAAATTGAAAATAATAGTATCAGGAACAAAGTATCTTTTGTTTCTGATAAAGTTCAAAATTGTTTAGAATTACTAGGAGACACTTCATTGAAGTAGTCTTTCTGAGTCAAAGCCTCTTTGTACAATAAAATACTGTAAGTCGTTTGGACACATGGTTATAAAATATAGTTGTTACACATTTGGCATTTTATGCTTCCCTGGAAATTACCACTTGGTATCTACACCTAATCTATAGTCTGTCTTTTCATGTCAATTGGGTCTGAAGTGGTCCTTCGTTGTAATGAGAATGCCCCTTACAAGAGACTTATTTTAATTATACTGATGATAAAATGTAAGTGAAAGTAGTCATTTGTAGGGGTTATGACTGAGCAGTGTTTTAACTGTAATACTAGAACCTACCAACGTTATTCCATTCTCTGTTTCAACATTTTTATGCACTCATTCTCCACAGAACATAGTGGAATATCATTGTAGGTCAGAATTTCAATATGTCTTATTTTCCAGTTTTCCTACAGCTATTAAAAACAACCTGAACTCTCAATTTCTAACTACTAACACTTCCTATCTGAAGCGAACAATCTAGAAAATTGACCATTTCACAGATATTAATGATATGCAGGGTTGGTTTTTGGTTTTGGTTTGGGTTTGATTTGTTGGTTCCCCCCCGCTCCCTTCATTTAAAGAAAATGCACGTGGGTCTTTAATTGCATATGGGTGAACACTTGTTTTTTACAGAAAATACCTAGTTTGGCATACTTACCTATTGATATGGGTAAATGCATTAACAATGTATTAACTCTGAATATTAAATGGACAAACCACATATGTAGAATTTACACTTTAATTTCCAGGCAGCTCTGCTGATTTAACTCAGCAGACATTCTTGCTTTGCAATACCAAACATAGTTCTATATCTCTATTAATTTAAATGCAGTCAAGTGAACTATGCCACCCAATACATTCTAGATTTGACCTAATGGTAGAACAATTTAAAAGTATAACAACTTGACCTATTTAGAAAATCTTTGTGTATACAAATGATAGAAAATAGATACCAGCCTATCTATTTGCCAAGTAAAATGTTTTTCACTCTTACAAATACATAATTTGGTATCTGCAGTGTGCTACACAGAAAATCACAAGCCACATTTAATCTTGTTTTAATATTCAATATTCCAGGAAATTTTTCTAATGGACACAATAATATGATCCACAGAATAAAGCTTCTAAAACAGTGTAATATCTTTGAACAATGGTCTCAAAATTTAGTGTCTCTGTTTATTTTTCCAAATTCTTTTTAAGTTTACTTAAGTCCAAATCTTTCAAATAATTCAAAAATGTCTTCTTTTTCCATAAGGGCACTTCAACAATTTTCAAAAAATATATGGGCATAAAATGGTGAGAAGACTTTGAGTAATAATTCTTCCCCTGTCCCCCCCCTTTTTCTTTTTTCCTTGCAACTCTCATCTGCAGCTGTTTTCAAGAAATAGAAATGTTAGTACTATGAAGAGCAGAGGAAGAACTATCAGAAAATCTTATATATGCAAAACCAAAACCACCCCCCAAACCTAAAAGCTCATTAATCTCAATAATGAACTTCTGCTTCAAAGTACTGTAGATGCTGGCACAAATAGTTTGGGTTAAATTTTCAAAAAGAAATGCCTGAGGTCCCTGTCTGAGGTTGCTTTGTACATGTCTCTTTGTATATTTTGCCCAGGGACTGAAGGTAGCTGTGGCACATAAGGAAAACTTAGAGTGCAAAATGTGCTCTTAGGTCGTTGTGGTAAACCTTTGAGATCAGATAGAAGAAAAGAATCTAACAATATTTGTTTGTTTATATGTTCATGGATAAATCAGGAATAATCTTTTTTGTTGTCTAGACAGATGGGAGTAATACGGGCCACTGTAAACTGGTGGAACAGAGGAATTTCTGTAAAGGAAGCTGGTGAAGAATTTCTTGTTAGCCATTGGATTGAGTATATGTGGATTTATCTATTCATCTAGTCTGTATCTCTTTTATTTTGTCTTCTAATGATTCACTGTATCTGACAAACTGATCATAGTATGAAAGATGGGATTGCATAACTAAGGAAAAACGTATGCAGAACTGGTCTTTACCTG
The DNA here is from genome assembly GCA_013401335.1 of Brachypteracias leptosomus. NCBI lineage: Eukaryota > Metazoa > Chordata > Aves > Coraciiformes > Brachypteraciidae > Brachypteracias > Brachypteracias leptosomus. The sequence continues at coordinate 740,666 of VYZX01021996.1, read as the reverse complement.
CTGGGATAAATACTGAAACCTTTTGTACAGCATGTGAAATGTGTTTCCTTTCATAATCTTGCAATGTTTCAAACTAAGGGATTCTCACAGTGTGACCTTGCAAGATAGCCTGTGGGAAATGCTGTAGAAGATACCAGAGAATTACCATTACTCCTTAATGACAGGGAGTCTCCCAAATGGCTGACATCTACCAGCTACCTGTTGATGTGTCACAGGATGTGAATAGATGATATAAGAGTACAATGTAATATCTACCAGCTCTGCACTGTGTGCATGGAAGGTAGTCTGGCCTCAGGAGTTGAAATCTGACAACTGTGAGGGGTTCCTGCAGGTAGCTATAAATGCATTTTTCTGGTAAACTTAGGGGTCTGGGGCAAGACATGCTGTAAACATACTTGGAAGAATCAAGTTCTACAGCTATTTGAGGGACATAGATGTGATTCATGTAATCACTGTTGGATAAAGTCCCTAAAAGAGGTGATTTAAGCACTGGCAGAATGCTTTTAGTTCTGCATATCTGCACTCACATACCCACTCTTCTTCATTTGACTTAGGGACCTAACATTAGCAGAGAACTTCAGAGCTTTTAGCAACAAAACTATCCAAATTACTTGCCAGATGCTTCAGTTGATGGTAATATGGTGGGAGTATCCAGCCTCTCAAATGCCAGTTTATTCAAAGAGTTATTCCAATGCAACTGTATTAGTGCTGGTTTATCCATGCTACTGTACACATCTGTGCTAGATACTAATTCTGTTGCCATTGTTATGTGTCCATCATTTATGGAAATGAAGACCAGCAGCATGAGTGGTGTGGATTAAAAAAGGAGGCAGATACAGTTTTTTGATACCTAAGAAAACCATGTTAACAGAAAGATAATAGGGGTAAGGTGGGAGACTTGTAAGGACAGACTTACAGGTGATCACCATGATTTTGTTCCTTTTTTTTGCCTGCAGTAGTTGCAATGGAGACTGAATAAGGTGTGTTTTCTCTATTGCTATGCATTTATCACCTTTGTGGTTTAAGAGTTGTTTTAATCATTGATTCTCAATGTTTATGGCTAGATGCCTGCTTGCATTTGCACTTCAGTGTTTGTTCTTTCTGCTGCCTCATATAGGCTTTCCATATTTTATTTATAAGGTTGGCTCATTGTGGAGCAGGTGGTAAGGTCATGCATGACTGTTTTTAGTGCTGTAAATTTAGGCTGTGATTTTCAGTTGGGGTGGAGGCTGATGAGACTACAATGGCTTGGAAAAGCTAAGGTTCTAGCTCCCACTGTAGACTTATTTTCTGGAAATTGCCATTGAAATTCAGTGGCAGGAACTCACTGCACTTCCATCCTATAGGATGAAGCGGTAAGCAGAAGCTTTTTTTTTTTACCCTTCAAGTGAAGTATGTTGTCTTTCTCTCATTTTCCCTTTCTGTCTTTGTAATATCTATATGGTGTTTACTTCTTCTGTATGATTCAATTATAATATATGGAAACAATTCAGTTGTTTGTTTGCAAGAGAAGTTTTCATCTTTGTGTAGTACAAACATCTTTTTAGTGAAATGGCCCTGTTANCTTGAAGTTTCAGAATGTGACCTTTCCAAGGTGAAGAAGGGAACTGGAGTCTGATGTTCAGCGTTTTGACTCTGCAAAGGAGGGTTTTTTTCTTGCAAGTAGCCATGAGAGTAGGAAGTTAGAAGGCAGAGCCAGAAGGTCAGACATAAGAGTCAAGGAAGTATGAATGACATCATCATCCCTAAGTACCCTCTCAGAAGATGAATGGGCTCTCTCTTGTATTACAATGCTAAAGAGCATTAGAAGGTGATATGATATCTAGACAACACATAAGATAAATGCCTCAGAGTATGCTAGAACAGCTTCTCCCCCACGCCCTGCACAAGTACATAAATCCTTTGGTGGTCTCAATAATACAGTATGTGGCTGATAAGTATTATATATTGTGGTCAGCTGCTTCTTGACAAAATTCATTTAGATTTAACGAGTACCTTGAACATTATCTAATTTAGTTACTTAAGCCAAATAACTTAGTGTAACTCTAGATAGTCTTTATGTGGCTAGACTCACAGCCCTTTTGGGACACAGAGTGGATTTTTTTCCCTAGTTGCTAAATAAAAAGTAAGCAGGTAACAACAGAAGAAATATCTCATATTTTTTAAAGCTGGCACAAAATGTGTTTATCATGATAAAACTTGACACAAAATGTTTTCATCATTATAAAATTTGAAATGCAAGTTTTATGATCTTGACGAATTCCTTCTGGAGGGAACACATGGTACAAACAAAACATGCAAAGCTGCTGTAATGTTGGTTCAAGGTACACTCTGCCAAAAGTGGACTCGGTCTGAATTTCAGTCTTTGTGCTTCAAAAGCACAGTCGTTCTGGTATGATATATATAATCTCTCCTAGAGTAATTCTGGAATATGCAAAGTTGCAGCAGACTTCACTACTAGACCTCCTGTTTTGCTTATGCAAACACCCCTGAGTATTTTCAGGAGGAAAATTTGATTAAAATATGTAATTGCAATCCTATTTCAGATATTAAAAAAGTAAAAAACCCTCTGTAGAAAATTAGCTTCAGTTTGGAATAAAAATGGACTCTGGATCTGTGATGCATAGCTGCATGGAGGGCAGAGTTCTGATGCATCATATTTAATCACTAAAGTAATCTTTCCTCTTTTCAATATTTGCTAAATTGTTATTTTTATAGAAATAAAATGATGCTCATTTGAAATAAAATGCAAGACAAGAAGATCCTCACTTTAGCAGTAACTAAATGCTGCAAAGTCCTTTATTCTAAACCAAAACCTGTCAGACTTAGCATTAATAGAAGAGTGGATCTTTCTTGACAAATGCCTCCATAAATTAGATATTAGCTTTAGTCAAACTCTGTCTCTCTCAGGAAATATTTCCACTTGCATATTCAATTGGAAGGACCTTACATGATGCCCACTTACTGCTATGAAAATCTAGGCTTCTGAGATGACGGCAAAGAAAAATTTCTGTGAACAAAAGAATATCTGGACTAGCAGACCTTGAGCTTATGGAGAGATTTCTCTTTATACAATGTGAGTTTCACTGACTTTTTGATGTGTCTGTCTGCTGCTCTGTCCACCTGTCTACCTGTTTATCTATCACCATTGCAGTGGTTACATGCAGTATCAATTGGATTTTAAAAGACATAGATCTTTTATATTAGCTGTCCTTTTTAATAATACCTTTTACAAATTTAATCAATGCATTTTAATATACAATATAGTTTAAGTGCAATATACAATAAATATTCGAGCCTCATCTTAAACATGCTCTAGCCTTTAAATTGTTAAAACTGCAGTGCCCTTTCAATCTACTTACATAATGTCATAAAATATACATTTCAAGGTAAATGAAGTCAGCTACTTCAATTTAGTCTCTCAAACTGGTAGTAAATGAGAGGTTAACACTATGGTGCCAAACCCATTATTGAGTAAATTTAGCACCTTGGACAGCTCTGTAAAATCTTTATTGCTTTCCTGACCTGCTCGTCATGTTCTGTCTATNTTTATAAAACTATAATTGCTGAAAATGATACCGTAATGCAGTGCTCAGTGTTGATGTGGAGAGATGGGAGGTTCTGGACAGGCTGAAACTCCTGTATACCCAGCTAGATAGCTGGTGTTTTAGGTGGCATCCTTCTAAATTGCTCTCTACCAAAATGTTGTTTTTTACCTTGGAACAGATGTTCACAGTTTTATCTTATAAAATATAATACATACACAAATTTTAAGTTTTAAATTTAGTTCTAACACATATCCTTAACTAGCACATTTATAGTTGCACCCACTGAAAAACAAAGGAAAAGTTTGAGCACAAATTGTTATCATTTTGACTTGAAGTTTCAGAATGTGACCTTTCCAAGGTGAAGAAGGGAACTGGAGTCTGATGTTCAGC
>VYZX01021996.1:644065-735515 GCA_013401335.1 Brachypteracias leptosomus | reverse complement strand
AATCTTTATTGCTTTCCTGACCTGCTCGTCATGTTCTGTCTATGTGTTCAGTGGCTCTCAGCTCTGATTGAAAGGCAATATATTAGATCCCGAACACAAACATGCTCGAGGGCTGCTTCACTGTGAGCGTAATGACATGGAGGTGAGAACAATTTTCTGGTCACCGCAATCCAAGCACCTTGCAAGGTCTGTTGCTCTAACTTATAGAGGACTTTTGGGGCTCCTTTGTATGTAGAGCCATAACAGTAGCTTCTATGGTAATTTAAGCAGAGCTGCAAAGGGTTTAAGATGCTCTCAGAAAGCAAGAAGTTAATATCTTGAGCATGTCTGTAGTAGCATTTTATTGTGTATTTTTAAAGCTAGTTTGTGTGTATAAGAACTACCATCAGCTCTGGAATAGAAGATACCACTATTTGACACAGGAGGTTTTGTGTAACATCTACTTTGTATGATCTGAAAATGCCATAAACAAGAAATGTTTTTATTGTGTGAAAATACCGTTAGAGAAAGTACAAAACTCAAGTCTACAGACTCTGAAAGTGTTGAAAAAAATAGAACCATTGACTAGCTAGGAAAATTGAATGCTACTTGTCAAGTATATTTCAATAAACCATCATGACAATTAGTTTTATTTACATGCAATATGATATGGCATCAAACAACTTTCAGTTTTTAAGAACTGGATTATATTTGATATTAGGTAGAGCAACTATAAGATTCCACGTAATTACCTCATTTTTTAACATGGTTTTCAATCTGGTTTTAGATGCATTCTAAGGTTTTTAGCTTAGCATTGCATAAATAACTACGATTAGTCAGGTAGAGCAGAACTGACTATTTAAACTTTCTTCTTTTGATAGTAATTTGGCATAATGACAGCTTAGGTTAACGATATTCAAAACCAGTTTGTGGGCTCTCTATCGCGTTCTAATTTTCCATCAGTGAAATAATAGAGCAAACAATTTCTACTGAAGTGAAATAAATCGTAGTTTGCAAAGTCAAACACCTGTGCAGTCATTTTCCACCTAAAATCATGCATTGAAAATGGTAACATTTTTCAGTAACATCTCTGTTGTTCTCTAGTTTGTATCTTCAGTATGAGGCAAAAAGGGCAACTCAGTGTTCTGATGGTTCTGGTAAAGCACCAAGGACTGAGTGTACCTGGATGTTGTTTGTAGTCTGTCTGTCCATCATTATACTGCTAACTGTTGTGGTCGAGATACTCTAAAAACCCCAAAGCACCAACTACAACAGAATGAAAAATCACCAAACAAACCAGAAAAAAGCTGTAGCAACTTAACTCCTTGGAATCTGTTTCAAATGTAGTGATTTAAAAATACATCAATTATATATTACATCTCACTTCATATGTGGGGAATAATTTAAATGTTTGTTCTGAGAGAGGGGTGTGTGCAGCAGAAGGCAAACCTAGATGTTTACTGGGAGTACAAAAATCCTCCATCTCATTTTTGAATTTAGGACATTATGTATGTCATAAGTAGTTACTGCAGTATGACAACTATTTTATCTTATATTATAGAGAATTTAAAATTGAAAAAAATGCTAATATGCATCTAAAAGCTTGTCATTTGAAGAGTTGTTCAAGGATTTTTGAAGAGGTTATGGTGACAGCAAAATGAACGCAATTATATCTCTATTTTCTGATCAGAGTCTACAGTATACGAAAATTGAGCATTAATGTTTCTTTTTGGTGTAAAATATGGCTCTTGCGTAAAATATTTTAAGTTTAAAAGTTTAACTTTGTGGAAAACTGTAAAATCCTTAAAACTGGTACTATTTTTATAAGCTACCTGCAAAAATATGCCATGGTGAATAACATTGTGTTAGTATATTAGAGCAATACTTAGGGGCTGGGTATCACAAAAATATATTGTTTTACTCAAAGGACAGTATTTCCTGCTTTTTATTGGGCAATTGGGAATATGCTAGATGCTTTGAAAGAATAAGAAAAAAAATTCTTCTGGGTTAGTCCTGCAATGCATTATAAAATGTGAGAACACAGGAAATGCTATTATTACTTGAATGCCAGTGTAGAATACTCTAAGAAATATTAAGTGCAAAGGAACAAATAGGAAAATGGAGAAAATAAAATCTGCCCCAAATGGACAACTAAATCCCAGACTGTTTTAAATTCTACTGTCCATGCAGGGAATTTTTCCAGGAAGCACTGCACCATACTGGACTCTTATACTGCATGTGTTTTCCTCTTGTGCATCATTTTATATACATGGATCCTACCCTGACCTGTCATATCAGGATACAAACCAACAAAGTCGAAAGGTTACCTTACCAGTAGCATAGGACTGATTGGATATCTTTTGAGTGTGGCTTGCTGGGTAAGGTCACAAGTCCTGCAGTATGCAATTAAGAATAGAACAAACACATTGAAGGGATTCATAACATGCTCTGAATGACATTGATTGCAGTAATCTAGTAAATGACCTCAGGATTGTATTCTGCAGTAAACCAATGAGTGGTTTATAGTGCAGATGGTAGAGACAATTGAGTGATGTATTTTATTTTGCAGCACCAATGATTCTCACCTTTTGACTTGATTAAGCGTGTGTGTGAATAGGATGAACTAGTGATTTAACACCATATAGTGGTTGCTGAGAGTTGTTACAATTAAGGTGTACCTGGTGGGAGGAAAAAATAACACCACAAAACACAGTGCGACTAATAGAAGAGTATCAGATTCTAATATTTGTTTTCCCCCACAAGGAGTTTATTGAACTCAGAGAAATGCATCTGTTTTTATATTGACAGGAAGTAATACTGAAGAGGGCTGCTGATTTAGTAGAAGCACTCTATGGAATGCCACATAATAACCAGGTAAGTGCATTCTACCTCAGCAATTCTAAACACAGCTTTTTCATAGATGTGTAGATAGATCAGGGCCTAAAGGTATAGGATCCTACAATGTGAGACAAGAATAAATATAGAGGGCAATGCCATATCAGGGGTGGGGTTTAATTTGCTTGTTTCCTTTTTTAAAGGGTGTGAATTTAGTGCTTATAAAAGCAAAGTGTTACTAACCCTGGAGGCGTTTGCCTATTTTCACCAAATCCTGTATAATATGAGCAATTATATGCATTACGTCTTGCCACCAGTGATTTTTCAGTCTTACCTAAAGATAACTTTAAAGTGGAGTAAGTCTAGGCCCCAGCCCCATTCTGCTGTTGGTGGTGTTGTGCAGAATTGTGGCTGCTGGGATTGAGTCTTCCACCTCTCTTACCACAGATGTCAGGATTTATCACAAAGGCAGCAGATCTTATAAACATTAGCTATCAGTCAGCCAAGTGGTTTAGAAAGAAAAGCATCTAGGTTTTGCCTTTGGACAGGGAAATGTTTCATTTTAGTGTGTAAGAAAAGGTTTGTCAGAGTCACATTGGTAACTCTTTTATTCATTCTTTCCCTTCTCATTCTCTAGGAAATAATCCTGAAAAGAGCAGCAGACATCGCAGAAGCACTCTACAGTGTCCCCCGCAATCACAACCAGCTCCCTGCCCTTGCTAACACGTCAGTCCATGCAGGAATGATGGGAGTGAACTCCTTTAGCGGTCAACTAGCTGTCAATGTTTCTGAAGCCTCACAAGCCACCAATCAGGGTCAGGAGAAGACTCGTCTTCCTCTCTCTATGAACCTTTTCTGATAAAAGTCAGGAAAACGTGCAGAGCGGTGAAAGAGGGATGCTGCAAAGCTGAACACGTCTAGACAGACACCATCTCCCATGCATGCACAACCTCTGAATGATCCAATACTGTCATGAGATGGGGCTTTCTTTAGTGACTTCTGCCCCATTTTGGGGAAAGCACTTCTGCATATATATCTAAATAGTTTTTCCTTCGGTTCAGAATAACACTTTTATTTGTGTTTGAATCCCACTAATCCTAAAAGAATTTCTATTGACTTGAGCAGTACTTAATTCTAAATTTTGAAACTAGGAAAAAAATAGAAATATTTGCAAAGACATCTTCAGAGCTTCTCTAATTTTTGAATGAAAGTGTTTTTCACTTTGTATAAAATCAATATTGTTTTAATTCCTTTAGTTAAAAATAAAAAAAATGTGAAGAACATTTTTGTAAAAACCCTCTGCATTTTCTCCTCTCCTTTGCCCAGCTCTATTTATTATCCAACTTAAAAATGCACTTTAATGAGGAAGTATTCGAATGAGGCTGTTTGAAAAGCAGAAAAAAATATTTTGCATTATGAAAAAAATAGAAATTATTTTTAGATTAAAATATTTCATGGATGAAACAAATCTTCCTTTTTGGATATTTGGATATGAGTTTTTCCCAAATGACATTTCCAGTATTAGGTAGAGATTCAGATTTTAACTTGGTGCCAAATTTGATAGTCTTTTTCTATGAACATAATGATCAGACCAGGGCAAAAAGACTAAGGATATCCCACTACTCTGAGAAATATACCCTACATTTCCTGAAGTGCACAGTGAGCATCTAGTTTCAGATGTGTTAAATTAGAGTGACATCAGAAGAGAGTTAACAAAAATCACATACTTTTAACATACCTTAAGTCGGTGTGTACTCCTCACTTTGAAAATGTAGGTCATGTTTGCTTCATTTCCTACGAGCAGCTCTTTCAGAGTGAGTGTGCCTGTAATACCCAATGGTAATCTTTGCTTTAGGGCATGGGTTGCCTGAGGAGCTGTGAAGGCTGTAGCCTCCCTCCTCCCGCTTTGTGCTCCCATCAGCCATGACCTAGGCAGTGAGGATTCACAATTTGGGTTACCTGGTGGTAGTGGTGGACTGACCTGGTCCTCCCTGTGCCCACCATGGCTAGACTAGGCTGCTGGCTTGGTAGCCCAGAGTTACTTGCTTGCAGCTGTTTGTGTAAGAAACTGTTCTTGGGCTAATACCAATTTCTAAATGTATTCCCTCCCCACAAAAGGTTTTACTCGCAACTCAAGCAGCGTGTCACCTCATGGCTATGTGCCAAGCACCACCCCTCAGCAGACAAATTATAATTCAGTCACAACAAGCATGAATGGCTATGGGAATGCTGGAATGTCCAATTTAGGCGGTTCTCCAACCTTCCTGAATGGATCTGCTGCCAATTCTCCCTATGCCAGTGAGTATTCTATGGCTTTTCTGTGTTTTGCACATTTTCATTAGAAGGAGACGGTGAATTTTCTGTGATACTCAATATTTAACTTCTATACTGAGCAGCTGAAATGGAGCTTGGTCCTTTCCTCTCTCCAAGGCACTGACCTTTGAAGCACTTTGAAGACATTAGTGTTGCCAGCAATGATCTTCTCTGCTTTATTATGATGATTAGTATTATTATTACTATTCAGAAGTCTTTTAAGAACTTAAAAAGAATAATATCTGTCATGATTTGAGCTCACAGTTTCATAGGTTACCTTACACGTGGTAAATAAGGAACACTGTCCTCAGCATTGCTGGAAAGCAGGGATGGCATAAGTGACTTAATGTCCTTTGGAGTGGATCAGAAGTCAGTTGTCAGTACACAACTTGTGTTGCAGTGGGTGTAAAGGAAGCTGAGGATATTCACTGAAAGAAAGAGTTTTTTTCCAGCTGTAAGATATGAAGGGCAGAAAAGTTTACTGTAATAAGACTGACATTTCCATAAGCTGCATGATGATGTTTCCGAGACCTCTGAGCAAATAATATGTTCATAACCTTTATAGAAATTATGAATTACTATTGGGCCTAATCTTGATTGCTTATACTCCATTTGCTTTGTAAGTAGGTGTTATATTGACTTCACTGAGAGCTTAGTATTAGTCAGTAAAATGTGACAATGGCTCTTAGAGTTTGTGTTTCAGTGTCTGTACAGTGAATGCCACAAAGATGTAAGTCATACAAATCATATATTCCATGGCATAAAGAGCTTAAGGTCTACAGACCCACTTAGGGAAATACTTATGTGTAGGACTAACTTTCTACATTTTGATATTAAAGGTTTAGTAACCTGTTTAAAAATAAATATGCTTCTATTGGTAAAGGCCTATGAGCCTCTTCTGCAGCTGCTCGCACAGCTCAGTAGTCCCTAGTCACAAGAGAAAATTAAATGAATAGGACCTGCCCAGTTCCTCTGATGTTACTTATGTGGCACAAAGGATTCCACTGACATCTGTAGAAAGCTGCTAGCAGAATCAGGCCAGAATGTCTTGTCACATGAATAGGTTTAGAGGCTGAGACCCTAGCATGGAGAGAACAAACAGACTGCTGAACATATGAGGTTTATGTAGCAAATCTTAAGTTTAGTGGTGTAAAAGCAGTAATTAATTATTTTGAACTGCATCACTAGAATTCAGAATTAGAAAGGGGATAGTAACCGATTTAAAATAAAAATACCTCCAAGGCTTCTTAGCTGCTGCAAATTTAGAAGAAAATATTTACCCACATAACTAGTACTTATAAACTGGGAATTGCTAACCAGTTATTATTTTTGTACTCTAATAATAATGTAACATGTAATGTTACAAAGTACCTTACTTATTAAGTTGAATTTGCTGTCATAGAATCTGCACACTCTGAATTCATAATATAACATGATTGATGAGACATCTCTTTTTGGAAGCAGATGCCAGTAATGCATTTAAAATACTCTAGCAGTGTATTATTTCATATTTATGAACGAAGTTCTCTTTAGAATAGCACTTCACTTCCCAGCCCTGGTTCTCTTTTCTAGTTATATTTTGGGAGGTTTTCTTGGTAGATCTGTCATTCTGCTAATGCCTAATCCATTGAATCAGAAAATGCTTCAATCATGACCTGAAAATTAAAAGGTGGCATTCTTAATTAAATCAATAAACTAATTGCTGTATAGTAGCAATTCAATTTAGGTGCTTTGATTGCTCTCCCTCAGCAAGTACTTCCAGACATAGAGTGACTTCAGTCTAAGATTGTATCTGTCAGACTGTGAAACTTTGAACATTTAATTTCCATTAATTGATTTCCTCAGTGTTAACAAATATGATATCAGATTCTCAAATAAGAACTTAAATAGGGTGATTTTTATCTACATAAATGCAAATAAAATAGTAATTCAAAGCCCAGATAATAGGAATTTTACTCTATAATATGTAATTATTCATAGTCCCCTCCTGTATATAAGCAGTTTCTAAACGGGATGAAGAATGAAAGTATGGGATCTTACTATTGGTCCTTTCCTCTTTTTTGTTTGATAAAAGGGGAAACTGGCAATGCTATCTGAATATAAAAGGAGCTGACTTTATTTTCATGAAAACAAATTCACTTTAAGCCACAATGACGAATACATGAACCAAAGATATTTATCCCACTATATAGTAAAATAACGGTTTAAGGATATATGTATTTAAAACCTGTACTTCCTATATTGGACAATCAGTTCAGTCCCTAAAAAAAGAGAAAAGCCTTATGTCTATACCTATTTAGAAAAACTGAAGGCTCTTTTTTTTCAGTCTTGTAGTTAAAGTCAGGTCTTCATTTGATGTATACCAGAATGGCTTCATTGCTTAGCTATTCCAGCTGAGATTCCAGTTGATAGCTCTGAATGAGAATGTTGTATTGACTGTGTTCAGACAGTGGTCATAGATCCTCTGGGAGAATTATTTGTCTTGACCATTATAAAAAAGACTTTCATTTTCAAAATTCTCCATCTTGGGTGAGATATGAAATGCCAACTCCATTCCTGTGCATAAATAAAATGGTCATGTGAGAAGTATGACTGGTTTTTATGTCACTGACAGTTCTTGGGAAGTCCCCATAGCAGAAACTTTCGCTGATGGATACAGGGAAGCTGGAGACTGACACAGGAACATGGAAAGCATTTATGGTCATTGTGAGAAAGGTTTAGTAGTTTCTTCTATTGAGAGATAAAAGAAAAGCATGATTTCTGTCAGTTATCCACACATTTTTTTTGTGCAACAGACACTGAAAACACTAGTGCCGGGAGACTAAAGGAGTGAAAAACTGTCAGAGAGGCAATCTCACTGGTTGCTTCATGCTGGACAGCCTTCATATCTATTTATATACACATATTTATATTTGTACCCTTATACATACATACATATATATATACGTATATATTCACAGCTTTTGAAATAACTCCTTTTAAACCCTAGTTCTTGCAGGGTTTGAGAGAGGAAAGAAACCCAACCATCTGGGTTTTTGACAACAGGGTTTTTTTGACAAGCAGGTTGACTGGGACACCACTAAGACCTTTCTACCTTTTACAAGTTTGCTTGAAATCCTATAGGTATCTCTGGACCCATCTTTCTACAAGGAAAGCACAGCTTAAAATGCTACTTTAGGAGGTCAGTTAAAAACTCAAACCTTTACAAGTTAAAAATTCCAGATCCAGATTTGTACTTTAACCACTTTCCTTGCCCATCAGTTTTGTAACCTACACAGTCTGGCTTCCCTCTTATGCAGGGACATCTACCTACACAAAAGCATTACAAATTTGGTCCAGGGCAGTGGATAATGTCAATCACTAGAAAAGATTGAAATAGGATGGCAGGACAGGTTTTTTTTAAGAATAAAGAGTTGAAGAGACAGAAAATTAAGGGAGCGTGTAAGAGCTCCTAGAATTAATGCTTCTGAACACCTGCAAAACAAAGCAAAACAAGTGAGTTTCCTGTAGCAATTGATCACACTTTGTGAACAGCTAGAAATCTAACTTCAGTAAAGACCTTGGCCATTTGAATTTAGAACCATTACATCCAAAAAGCAGAATTTTCTTGTTTCTGCAGCCTGCTGATTATCCAACACTAAAGAATGTCTTTTGGGGGGTGTTTTCTTTCCTCTAGTTGTGCCATCAAGTCCGACAATGGCCTCCTCCACTAGCCTCCCCTCAAACTGTAGCAGTTCCTCTGGGATTTTCTCCTTCTCACCAGCCAACATGGTCTCAGCAGTGAAACAGAAGAGTGCTTTCGCGCCTGTCGTGAGACCGCAGACTTCTCCTCCTCCCACCTGCACCAGCACCAATGGCAATAGCCTGCAAGGTAGGTGAAACCCAATCTGAAGCATAGATGGCTGCTCTCTGAACCGTGAGTTCCTGGTGCCTTGTGAGGCTCTAAGCAACACTGAGTTGTCAAAGGGGATAGAAGACAATGGGGGATCCTTGGTGGTCTCTGTCCTAAAGTTTCTTCCCATAAAGAGTAACTGGATTGCACCGCCAGCCCATCTAGTACCCTGCAGGTGTTTGGCAACCACTCTATCTCTAAATCTACTAATACTGCTGAATTGAGAGGCTGTGTCTTTTAAAGCACAGACCTACTGTTATGATAAAAACGAGTAATATTTCAGCTTACTAATACCATCCTTTTTCTTTCTTTCCTCTCTTATTCCCTGTTGTCGTCCTTTATCAGACCAGTCTTTTGTGGACTCTAGCAAGTACTCCACTGCAGGGTCTCTCCAGGGGCTGGCCTTCTCCTGAAGTACGTCACTCAATCTTCCCTTCCTTTTTTGCCTTTGTCATAGTACACTTGTGCAGAAATCCTACTGAGAGCAAATAGACCATTACAGAGCTTGGCACAAACCTTTGCCTTTCATAAATAGAAGACACATTACAAACCAACAGCAGCATTTTCCAGTTTAACTTATATCAGGGTGAACATTAGTTTCCACAGATTAATGTATTTCTGTGCCAATTAATTCCATAAATGGCATAGGGCGTTTGTGAAAGCCTCTTCCACTGTTAATATCAAGGGGCTGCTCCTTTTCAGCATCCCTTCCCCTCCCATTACAAAGTGTTCCAGCATTAGCACCTAAATACATTTTGAAGCGTTGATGCAAGCCGAGCGAGTGACAGACAAAAGCTTGTCAAACTGAGGATGCTTCAAAGACCAGCTCTGCCCATTTCATTGTTTGGTTCGGCCTGTTTTACAACACTGTGCCTAAACCTTCCTGTGTAATTACCTCACTGTGCATTAGTGTGCTGAGAGAGACATTTTCATGCTTGCTTAGACCGAGGAGTTTCCATAAGCAGATGCAGCCAGCTGCCTCCAACTGTGCCAGAGGTGGGAAAGATTTTGCAGTATGCGTTGTGCTTCCCCCAGACCTGAGGTCTGTTTTCCTTTCCATGTGCCTGTGCAAATTATCCAAAGAGCATCGAGCAGTGAATAAAATCCATCATCTTTAAAGCCATGTTTAGAAGGAGCTGCGCAGAGCAGGGGGAGGATAGTTCCACAGACTCCACATGTCACTCTCTAGCCTTTGGAAGACTGGGCTTGCGGGCATAATGCTGATAGCACCATTAACAGCCAAAAAATCTATATGCAGGCAGAGTGGAAGGAATTCATTCATAGAAGCTGGGATCTATTGTTACTGAAGGAAAACATTGTCCTCGGTGCCTTTTACACTGGTGAATTGAAAGGAGGGATCCATGCAGATGTACACACACACACACACATAGAAATTCTGAAAATACTAGGAATGTATGAGCAGAACTTGATACCTTTGGTCAGGACTTTGCTGTAAATACAGACTGTGTCAGGAATAAAATACAACAAAATTTTTCAGATGAGCTGTAGTGTTTAGGAGATTAATTTTTGCATGCTTTAAAAATCTGGCATTGCCGACATGCCGCAAATTTTAAAGGCAACAGCTAAAAATGTTTCACCTCCAAATTAAAAAAATAAAAAAGGAGCTAAGAATTGACTGCTAGAAGCTTTTGAACATGTTCTTTTTTTTTACTTCTCTTCACCTTGTACCAACTTGCTGTTGTGGGTGGAGAGAAACAGTGAGTAACAAGAGAAAGCTTTTTCAGGCACTATTTTGCCTTTCACAAGACATGGAATTCTCAGATTCCTGAGACTCGGTTATGAAAAGCAATTATGGAGTGAGCTGAGAGCGCCGGACACAACTGGGGCTTGCTGATTGCCTCCTCATTATGTCACATCCAGATCTGTAATGCCCAGAATCCACATGGAGTGTTTCCCCTAATTTTTATTTAGCAATTCAGTTTTCATAATAGGAATGAGACACCAAGAAATGGTTTATTTCTAGGTCATCACTGAACTTCTTGGTGAGCTAAAGACACACAGCCCACAGTCCCATGCCTTCTGACACCACCTGAGGCTTGTAATAATCACTCAGAAATGCACTGCCTGTTGTGCCTTATTGCTTAAATAAACAACCATGTATAAGGAGGCTGTCTTATCTCTCTTGGGCTTCTGGGTACATCAGAAAGCAATCAAGCTTTCCTCATGTAGCTTAGGTATCAGCAGAACTCACTAAAACAACAGCTAGGCTTATCTGTTGTTCTCTTTGCCACGCAATTTTGTAAAACTCAAAATACATTATTTCTGTAATTTGCTGGCAGCAAATACAAATTAGTATATGATAGAAGAAATAATGCCCATTGGTGGGATTATTTCTCCTCTCTGCCCTCCCTTTTTGGAGGTAGTGTGATCTCATGCTACACTGTTTCCCACTGGTATCTCTGTTTTCAGGATCAATAACATGCTACGGCTGAGAGAATTTGCATGACTAGATGTAGCACTTATGGAATAAAAGTAGAGTGATATAAATGAAGACTTGGAAAGAATGGAAATATCAAAGCTTTTAGGCAGAAAAGATATCATTTGCCATTTGCCTTGTAATTTAATTCAGAATTTCAGAGCTCTTCAAAAGCAATAATGCTTTGAAAAAGTGAGCTAAGATCTGCATCTGTATCATTTGTTTCCAATGGCAAAAGGTGCATGGCTGATATATAACTACAGGGAAATGTCTAAGCCATGAAGGGAGGAGTTGCAATTATGTCACCTTTGTTTGGGCTCTTACCTAGAGTAGGCAGCTGTGCTGTCCTAAGAGAGCCAGTTCTTGCCCACTTTTTGGTGAAATTGATTTGGTTTTGATGAATATTTTAGCTTGAGAATTTTTTGTTTAAATAATAAGTTGACATTTTCTGAAGTATAAGTAATTTTTCTAAAGCAAAACAAAATCTTGTTTTAAGGTTTCACTAAATTTAGAATTTAGGAAGGGCTGAGAAGGACAAAAAGGTTGAAGTAGTATGCTCAGAGGATTAATTATCCCTCTGACTCTGCTCACTTATCACATGTAGGAAGGCTCTACCCATTTCCATCTGCTCAACTCCTTGCTTATTTGAGCAGTAAAGGAGGGAGCACTGTTGTCAGAATTGCTTTTCTCTGTGCTGTAATGTACTCACTGATGTCCAAGCACTGCAGTCCCACCCCTGTATTCTGCCAAACAACTGCCAACCAGAAACCTCCAAGTGCTTTACTAATAGGGATAAAAACTGTTATCCTCAGGTAAGAAACAGAAAAAAAATCAAATTACTTGGTATAATAAAGTGAGCTAGAGGGAGAACTGGGACAAAACCTGTGTCTTAGGTACATGTCCATGTGAGTCTTTCATATATTCTGATAGAGAAAATCACACTCTCGCCCTTAGCGGCAGGTGGCTGCATTGTAGGGCTGCCACAGCAGGATTAGAGTCTAGTTGACTGTATCCTTCTGCCAATACCCAGTTTGTTGACATAGAGGTCCATGGTTCAGGGTCTGTACCCTGGCCCACATATAAGGAACCTAAGAGCAGAGTAGGGAGCAACCACAATAGTGAGAGCATCGCTTGGCTTGGGCTTGCTTCATTTTCAGTTACACATATCAAGGGGACGGTTCAATTGTGAGGACTCAGAACTTGTTATTTGAGGCAATCAATTTTTTAAAAATAAAGCTGCTGTTGTTTTACCCAGTGTTGATTAAATCAGCAAGGAATCTTAAATAAAGGCAATATTGAATTCATCCTGTGATTTGAGATGAAGGAGACAGCATAGCTATGGAGATAATGTGAAAATGAATCCTCAGATTATCTCCATGATGGAGCCAAAACAGTCCATGACAGGAAATTACTCAGCAAGGAACATCTAAGACACAGCGGTCTCCTCTATGCTACTCACTTAAGTGTCTTCCTGGATGGCTTAAAGCAACTTAACTCACCTCTCTATCCTTTTTATCCACATTCTCAGCTCCTTGAAGAGCCCTTATGTGGAGTGCAAACAATCAGTACGGTGATTCCACATAAAAGCATAAATGCCAAGAATTGAAACGCTGCGGTATAATTGCAACGTGTCACCTCTGAGGAGGGCCTGTTGCAAACATGTGGATGTGTTTTGCATTCTCGCCTTCTCCTCTCATTTTATTTCATTTAATCAGTGCAGTTTACTCGAGCTGTTCTCCCCTTGCTGATTAGACTTGTAATTCTTGCACATATGGTGGTGTTTGTGGAGAAAACATTTCCCTCCTCTCCCCCTCCAACCCCAAATCTGTGAGTCTTTTACTTTGGCTCTGTTCTTATCAAATAATTGCAGCTGTAATTAAAGCACAATGAATCAGCACCAGTCATAGGGTTGAGTTCTTCCTTAAGAAATTACATGTCCAGATGTCTGAGATGGCAGGCAGTTCTAGCATTTAAATAATGTGCCCATGAAGTGCCGCCAACCTCAAGGTGAATCTGTTTTCTACCTTTTGGCAAATAACCATAGAACTGGTATTTTAAAGATGCATTGTTGTTGCAGTTTTCATCATAAACTTGCATGACTACCTCCTGTAATGATGTGCTTGCTCACAGTATATCACTTGGATACTTGGTATGTCTGATCTGCGTAGAGCCTGGTAAATAGAGGGAGACCAAGCTGGAGGTCAAGCTAGATAGGGGACTGTACCTGTTGACTTTTGATGAATGTCTCCTCTTTAAGAGAGGTGGTAGTTTCATGGAAAATGGGGTTAGGAAGCATAATAATGAAACGCTGATGATTCAACTTAGCCAACAGAAGAGAAGACATTCTACATTAACATTAACATACTACTAACACAGTGTAGTTGGTGATGGCTGCTACAAGTGTAATAAAACTGTGAGATACCAGTCTGCTAAACCACCAGCTAAGGACATATTTAAATTTGAAAATTGGATGTGAGTGTTTAAGTACTTTTCTGAGCACCTGGAAATATATCGAAGATTGAACACTGAAATCTTAAGAGAAAACTGGTGTGGGAGAATGAGCCACTGTTAGTGTGCCTCACGCAACACAAACCCTGCAAGGTCTGGATATTGGTGGCCTGTGGGACTCCAGCCATTTTCTCGTATGTGGAGCAAGTATCTGCTTTGCTTTCAAAAGAGTAATAGATGTGTGGCAATGGCTAGGTCAGGTGTAAGCCTCCTAAGCATTCTGAGGTTTTGAAAGTAAAATCAGAAAATTAAGTGGGGGTCTGATTCTGATTGGGGAAGTGCACTTTTTCTGCAACAAATTGCTAATTTCAGCAGGGTCACTTGCAATTTAAACCATTTTCCGATCAGAATGAGGCTCCCAGTGATTACTGTGTACATGTTGTCTCTACTAGATGATACTTATAGATAAATTTAATTCACAGTACAGCTGAATACGTTGCTAGTAAATGTTTAAAAGATCTGAGGATTTTAAGATTTGCTTCACAGTGCACAAAAGTAACTTTTTCTCCCCTCCCTCCCTCTCTCTCTCTCTCTTCCCCCCCTCCTCCCCTTCCTTCTGACAGCTATATCTGGCATGATTGTTCCCCCCATGTGAAAGAATTGCCTTGAAGAATTCTATTAATGAAGAGGTTGAATTCTGCTTCAGAGAGAATCTGATACAAGTCCCAGAGTGGAACTTTTTACTCAGGCCTTTTTAAAAATAAAAAAGAAATAGAGAAGAATCTTACAATAACTGCGGATTTTTAAACAAAACAAAAATCACCATCTTTGCAAATACTGAAATTAACAATCTGCGATTGCAAGGTGTTGATTCAAGTTGTCCATCCCAAATACCTGGGAGATATATTTATTGTATGTTAATTAAAAAAATCCACTTTTTTTTTTTTTTTTTCAGGGGTGGGGGCTTGCTTTTATTTCCTTCTGTTTTTTTGTGGTTTTTTTAAGGCTTGATTTAACTCAACACCATTTGTCTTTTATAAATCATACAATTACACAGGGGACACTAGAGATGGAACTCCACATTTTTAATTTATGATATTTTTTTTTAAAACTGTGTAAAGAAAAATGAAGTGGTGTCATTTACATACACGTCTGTATGGGACAGAATAGAAGTGCCAGTTAGTTTTTCGTAGAAGAATTATGGCCATTTAATTAAGGGTCGGCTCATACAGGTTGCTTATCCAGTGGTGACTTGCTAAGATGATGCATTTTTAATGTTCTGATTAAATAGATATCACTCCCTAGAAAGCTGATATTTTTGGATTATGAGGGCGGGATGAGGGGTGGGATTAGTAACCTCTGTCTTTAATATCAGGCTAAATAATTGTGTAAATAATGCAGCAAGAAAAGTCGGTGGAAGGTAAGGGTGCAAACTAACAAACGCGTTTCCTCTTGACCTGAAAATCCAGTGCCTCTAGACCTATGCTAAACCTGCAAAATTCAATGAGCGTGGCTCTCTCTTTAGCTTATATATCAGACTTCTTCCAAACGAGTGGCCTTCTTGAGGTGTAGTGTCACCTGAGCTGTGCTTAAGAAGCCGTTTGGGTTTTGCACAGCTGTCTAATGACACAGACCGTGGCCATCACGCGGGGGTTGTTTTCAGCATGGCCCCTCTCCCCTCAACCCATTGGTGTCTGTGGGGCAGAATGAGAACGGGCTCGTCTGCAGTTCTGCATCCTCCATCCAAAGCACACATTTTCCTCAGCCTCCCACTAGGATTGTTCCTGTATCAGTCGACCCTCCCGGTCTGTATCATAATATATTAAGCGACAGGTAACTGCTTTTGAATAGTGAATGGAAACATGAGTTTGGGGGGTGGGTGGTGGGGCTGTTAGGAAGGTTTCAAATCAAAACCATAGATTCTGTTTTACAAAAATTTTGCTATCATTATCTGGGAAGTGTTCTTAAAAACTAATAGTCAAAGAGGCAGCAAAGCTCTGAAGATGCATTACCTGATATTTTTTCTTTGCTGTTGTGTTTTGTATGTAGTTATAAATAATGTAGATTTTTTGTGATTTTTTGCCAAAGTTGTTGTTCTATTTATACATTTTAATGTCTTAAGACAGTTTTTCAATATCACAAAAAAAGGATTTTACTGCATATTTTGCAAAAAGAGCTCACTACCTTTAGCTTGCACATACTCGCAGAATTAATTAAAGAAAAAAAAGCTTTTTGTTTCTGTTTTTTGTTTGTTTGTTTTACAGGGGATTTTGTAAAATATCCATATAAATAATGTATTTATCTTTGGAATTTGTACATTGCTTTTTATCCCCTACAAGTTTATTTTATTGTGTATGTTTGCTATGTGAAAAGTGCTGATTTGTTTGGTCATTCACCGTTGTATTAGCTGTTTAAATGTGATTTTAAAACATTTCATTTTTAGGGTTTTTTTTTAGTATTGTTTAAAACCATGCTTCCATTTTTTTTTTAATTTCCACCCAAAAGCCATTGTCTATTTTTGTATTATTTGTAAGTTAAGAAGTTTTTTCCAATATATGGCAAAAAGTAGCATATTATTCTTGTAGCATTTAGTTATGTAGATTTTAAAAAAAATGTATCCTTTGCTTTTGAGGCTTAACAAAAACTAATGCTGTTTTACTCTATTAATATGCATGGGATTTCTCCTCTTTGGAGTGACGCATTTTTGTGCATTAAATATGGGGAGAAACTTCATAGAACTCAATGAAAATACTTTCTTTCTTAAGTCTGCTTGTATATTTCTCTGTCTTTCACATAAATATAAACCAGCAGATTGGATGCCTTAACAATGCAAATCATATTCATTTCACTTGTACATTGTACTGTGCACCAGAACTGTCAATCATCACTAACATTCTAAGAAAAAAAAAAAAAAAGGAATTGAAAAGCACAAAAGAACTGTTTTGTTACCTTAAAACAATATAACTTTTTTCTAGTCAAGCAAGAAATCATTTACAACGATGCTGCAACTGTGCATGCTTCCTGTATGAATTTTGCAATGGTTTTCACTAGAATGTCACAGTGTGATCTTTGGGGGGAAGGGAAGAAAACAGGATTTTTTTTTTTCATGGTGAGAAAATAAAAGAAGAGAAAACTGGAAAATGTGAGAGACATCAGTTTATTGCTTCTCTGTATTCCAAGCGATTATTCTAATTCACATAGTAAGCAACAGCACGACAGTGTAATCAAATTTAAAGCCATATTTTGTCCAGTGACACCATCAATTACTCTTGTAGAGCTCCACTCAGAGTCATAGCGGTTTTGACACCAGTGTTAGCCATCGATGTTTGTAGTTGTCTACGCCAGTGTCCCAAGATCCTTTGGCAATGTGCATAATTTTGTTTTGTTGCAGCTATTTATAGTGATCTGATGAATGGAAATTTATAAAAATCTCCCCTGCACCACCCTTATCTTTTACAAAGTAAAAGATGCAGCTGTTTACAGAATATGGCTTTAAGTGGAAACATTCAGATTTCAGTTTTAACAAGGTGAAGCTTCACAATGACTGGATTGCATAAAGTATGCCTATTTCCTCACAGTTGTACTAGGACGCAGCTAAAATGAAGTCATCTCTGAAACTACTAACCTTTCACCTTCTTATCTAAACCTTTTTGAATAGACACACACACTGTACAGTTCTATTGTTAGAGAAACTAACTACTGTAGAGATTGTTATAATTTTTTTGCAGAAATTCAAGCTGTAAAAACTTTTCAACTTTCACAATATTTAATTAAAGTTACTTCCTGTCTGTGAATACAGTCCCTAGTTGTGTGTTTATTTTTCTGCTTCTACTAGCTAGTAGATGAGAAAAAATAAAATACAGAAGTCAGAGGCTACTAAATAGTCTTTCTGAAATTAAGGAGAAGCAGAAATTCAAGGAATTACATGGCAAAACGTGGCGAATGCTGGTGCACTGGAACTCCTCTTCCTCTGTCACAAATGGATTTCAAAGGATCCTCACTCATAATGCTGAAAGTTTATCCTGTTCTCATTACTCTTCTTATTTCCATTGGTTTAATCTATTGATTGCCTGAAGGAACAACGTATTTTTCTAGCAGATTTCAGGAGCGTATCTAGCTTTAGGTATTCAGTTGCAAGAGCTGTCTCTCTGGACACAGTTATCGTGAAGTACAAGACAAAGACATATCAGATCCAGTGTCAGAGACCCAGGGAGATTTAAGTTTTCATCTTGGTATTATTTAAGTCAATGGCAGCGTATCACTTAAGTGACCTGCTCAAGGCCAGCTCCAAGAACTGCAGCCAAGTATGTTGAGTTGTAACTACCTCCTTGACTTGACCATGGAGGAGACTTCTATAAACTGTTTCCATTCTACTACCCTTCCTAAATGACATATCCATCAGGTGCTAAATTGGTTCTAGGTGTTTCATTTTGTTCTGTACTCCTCTGGCAGGGGAAGACTATAAGGAATTTTACCTCTGGCATGTGGAAGGTTGACATAATGGCACTTAACTGGGCCTGAAGAGTGGCTGTATGGGGATAATCAAAAACCTTTGAACAGCACACCTAATGCAAGGGTTCAAGCATTTCCAAGGTAGGAATAGGGACATTGGGGCTTGCAGTTTAAATTAAATTAAAATTTACTTTAAAAATCAAATTTGGTAAAAACATAAGCATCTGGAAGTGGCTTCTTGCAATGTAAGTGTTGGATATCTCTTAAACGTTAGCAGATCCACTCCAGTAGTTATTAGAGAAAAGAGAGCTGTTGGCAAAGTCAGACCCCAAATGTGTTTACTCTGTCAGCACAAGAGATCTGTTTCTTCTGTCTGAGATAATTCTCCTGGTTCTCTTTCAAATGGTGTGAATATTGGCAACTCTCACTGCAGCTGAGGGCTCTGTGAGTGCTCAGCTCACTTGAAAGATGTTGGGTCACATGTAGCTAAAAAGCAGTCTTAAAAATTAAATTGAGGATGTAGTATTAGGCAACCTGTTCTAGATGCAGCAGAACCAGAGCTGTGCCTCAGCCTTTTCAATCCAATAAGAATGTTTTTGTCTGAAATTCCAGCCACATTTAAAAAAAACAAAGGGGAAAGGGGGGGGGGGAGGTAAGGGAGATGCGATAGAATGAACCATCGGGTTTCTAGTTCAGATGAAGAGTCTGCTAGTCAGCCCCAGTGATGTTCATCTGGCAATCCAAACTGAGATCACCAGAGTGACAGACTGTAATAGACATTGAATTGCTTTTTTTGATGCCAGAAGAAAACCCTCCAAAGTCCAAACCATGTGAGGACCAGCTGCAGGGTGCACATTCAGGAATGGCTGTGGTGAGACATGTATCCCACCTTGGGTCATATGCTGAAAGGGAGACAGACATCTTGTTGCACAGAGAACAGTTCGGCACGGGGCCTTAGGGTGAGGTGTGTACTGGCACGATTTATTGCTGCTCTCTAAACTGGTGGCTTCTTTAATTTTTCAACAACTGTAGTAGTCATTTTGACTGAACAGTTTGCATCTGACAGTGGGATTTGTGGCATGCCTCTAATTTTTTATTTAGTTTAAAGAAAACTCAGTAAAATGAGGCACTTTCACTGTTCCTTTCCTGGCCTTGTCTGTGTGTCTGCTTATTCCCTTTAGAGCCTGTCTCTGCTGGCTCTTGCCACAGCTGCTTCATGTAATCATTTACGTAACTCTGCTTAGTATCACAGCCCGTGTTTCTTCTGCCATTTCATGGATTAGCTGGAAACACATTTCATGTTAAACACTTGATTTCCCCAGCTCCTTCCTGTTTACCGCCCCTTGTTCTCCAGTCCTCGTAACTATTCACATCACGCTGCTGTACTAGAGATGGGTTGGAGGCCTCCCACAGAGTCCCTGGCCCTCAACTCATCTCCACACTCTTACAGTTCCATGCGACAGAAGTTTTTGGAAGAGCTTTAGCAAATGCCATGTTGCCCAAGCTTTTTCAAAAATACATCCCCTGCCTCTTGGTTTATTTGCCCTCATTACCCTTTTAGGGAGGTTGTCACTTAAGCCCATTCCTCTCGTGCATAGAAAACATGAGACATTTTATCCTGCACCAGCACTGTGCTTTGGAATTCCTTCTCACCTGTATTAGCTCTCCTGTTAAATATATACTAAACAAATGCTTCTGCTACAGCCTTTGTTTTATTTTGTTATGCTAAGCAAGCAAAGCTCTTCTAGTGTCATATTTAAGAGTCACCTTCCTTTTCCTGGAGAATCTCAGTGGCTTTTTTTTCCAATTTTTCACTCTGTACTTTTCTCACTTGGGGCTGAAAGCATATCTCAGACAGGGAGATGGGGAGTACATGAGGACCACCCATCTCATCATCTCAGAGCTGGGACCATTTACTTGCTCTAGCTCTATCTACAGCAACACTACAGAAGCATTGCTTTCTACTTATTTCTTTCTTTCTCTCTCCACAAACATGGTACTAATAAAAATGTGCAAGACCTACCAGTGAACAAAGTCCACTCCACACACTAAGACCACGTTAGAGATGCTGAGAAGCAGCCTGATGTAGAGCTTCAGCAAGATACTTGTTCAGTTTGGTTGCTCCTCTTAGGCCACCCACCAGTTGTAGTACTTCATGTCGCTGCCACCTCCCTCTCTGCCTCCCCCCCCCCATTATCTCAATGGGATGCTGACTGATTTGACATCTCTGTTTCCCAGGAGGAGCTGGCTCTGGCATCCCTTTTCCCCAGCATCTAATGCTGATATTTCAGTAGCGGAGGGCAGGTCAATACTTCAGATAAATAAGTAATAGTTCCAACTCCACAAGCCCTGTTCTCTCTTCCTCTCCTTGGTGCCCTTGAGGATACAATTAGACCAGAGCTTATGGCACTGCTCCAACATGATTGGCAGGTCATGTGAAAGAGCACACAGCTCAGAAAACTTTAATATAGTCATTCCAGGACGCGAATGCCAATGACTACCCAGGTCACAGCCTAACAGTAGGGACTGCAATTCCAGGTGGCTTTTTTAGTGTAGGCCTACAACAGGAGAGGAAATGCACATTTTTCTCCTTATTATCAATGAATAACCCAAACTTCATCACTAATGAGGACACACCTTTGCAGATCCCCATCAAAAAAAATTTAGATGATCACCTAACCCTTTTGTGAAACATGTAGCAACTCTCACTTACAAGTCCCTGTCCAGCCAAACTCCTTTTTGTAGAAGGAAGATGAAATTGTTCATTTCCCTTTTTTGTTAAAGTATATGAATCCCTAATTTCCCTATATTTATTCATGCCAAATTTTATCTTATACTGTAAGGGTTTCAGTGGGTTTGCAGCTGGTATGCAAGAGACTCATCCTGTTGTGGTGATTCACTGCAGTCTGGCAGCTCTTGACCATGTGTATGAGAGAGACAAAGCTTGATTCTGGCTGTAGCTACATACAAGTGTGCTCTGAAGGGGCAGAGGTTATCTGCTTGAGATAAATTTCAAGATAAATTTGGCTGTGAGGCTCCCTCAGTGCCTCCTTGTTAGAAGGTGACAGCTCAGGTGGCACAAAAAATGCATATAAAAATATATGTGTGTGTGTGTGTTGAGGTGGGAAACTGTGCAAGAGGGAAGACATGGTCTGGGAAACAAGCCCCAGGACTAGATGACCTTTGGAGGTCCCTTCCAACCCAAACCATTCTATGATGCTATGGTATAAATTCACTTTTCTTGTAGTGTTTAGAGGAAAGAAGAGCACAAACATTGCACGGAGGCTCACCTGGAAGGCTGCTGTGCTGCAGCTTTCACTCTCTCTCTCCCCCCCCAGGCCCACACCATGTCCTCAGCTTTGCACAGGCCCTGCCCACTGCCTCTTGCAAGGAGGGCTCTGCCTTCAGCCTCATTGCCACGGAGCATTGCTCACATTGCTCACATCTCACCGTCAGCCTGCCCCAGGCACTGCCTCGCTCCCCCACCTTGCCACCATTAACTTTGCCTTCAACCTCTGCTGCATCATTGCCTTCTCCTGAGGGTTCCCTATTTATATAGAGGGGAAAATGCAGTTGCTGGGACTGGAAATATTTTGTTACCTTTTTCTACTTAAGTGCGAGGCATTTTTATCTGTGCTCTCTGGAGACTTATGCTACAGTGGGACTGATTTTATCCACTTACTCAATGCACTTTAGTTCAATAATGATTACAGAACTACTACATAATATATTAGGCGTAGCTGATTTCCCAGGGTTTGTAGCCCTCTATCTCCCTAAGCATTTAAAAAGGAATCTCTCTGTGATCAGTATGTTATGAATGATACACTCTCAACCGTCATGATGTAAAAATAAGAGCAGCAATGGGCCCGGAAAAAGAGGCAAGCATTCGGGTGGAAAATGCCAAAGCCTGTAGATAATACAACCCACCAGCAGTGACCTGCTTTGTTCATTTCATCACTGCTTCTTCCCCAGCTGTGGCACTTGCAGTCTGTGGAGTTTGGGCAACCCAGGCCAAATTCCCAAACCCTCCCTCTGCCACCTTATCCCAACTGAAGGTTTTGGGGATTCACTGGCTCCTTTACAGGACTGGGTTGGTCTGGTCTCTCTTTCTCACACTCTCTGTGGTCATTTTTTATGGTTGGGTTCTTTTTGTTTTTAATGCAAGCTGAGCTCTTCAGCTTGCTCAGCTGTGGCTTTAACAGTCGTGAGCAGACCTGTCACAGCCAGCACACCCAGCTCTGAGGTGTCTGATGTGAGTGCAGAAAACCTGCACAATGTTTTTCAACAGCAGGAGAAACAATGTTTGTGGTCATGGTCTCCTTCACACTTGTGCTTAGACTGTGTGCCCCCAGTAACCTGCTCCTAAGCTTTCTGCAGCACATTCCTCAACCACAGAGGCTGCAAGGCTTCTCCATCCTCTGCTATTCCAGTTGCTAGTGACCCTCTGCCCGTGTTGCTCTTCAGCTTTCCTTCCTGGCCTGGCTGCTCAACACACTGGTGGCAGAAGGCATCCAGCTCCTGTCCATAAAACCAAAGACTTGCTTGTTCAAAGCTCATTCATTTGCTCCAGGGGGTTTTTCACAGTGGACCAACCACCGTGAACCAAGCACCTTGCTCACCTTATTGTCATCAGCTTCCTCAGTTGGTGGTGAGGGTTCTCTCTCTTTTTTTTTTTTTAAACATGTAAAACCAATTTTCTGATAATCTCTTAATTTCAGTAGTGGCTTTTGGCAACGAGTTCCTCAGGTTCTGTTATTCCCTTATGTCCTCATTGTGCAATGGGGTGTGTGGTGCTGCAGCCCTTCTTGCCTGATGCAGGCAGCCTCTGCAAGGGCTGGGGACAGCCAAGGATGCTGCTGCCCCTCGTCCAGCCCCAGCAGAGCTGTGTAGGGCTCTTTCTATCATGGCTACATCCCCATAGTTGCCTGATTGACGTCAGGAAATAGCACAAGGAAAGTTGCTATCAGCTAACAGCTGTTTCAACAGTTTTAATCACAAGACGAGCTGTAAGATAAATAAATAAATAAAGCTTATGAAGTGACAAAACAAATGGCCTGGTATCAGAGACAGATTTGGAGCTTCTGGCTGCCTTTGTGGGAGAGCAGCCTGTGACTCTCACCCTCCCTCCCCCAAATAATTAATTTATCACTTAGCAATGCTGTGTCTCTCTGGAAGGCACTTGGAGATGGCGTTTGAAGGTGAACTCCAGCCCTCCAGAGGGGCCCATGAGGCTGGGAAAGGAGGCAGTCGAGTGCTGGAGTCTACAGGTAAACCTGCAAGATTGCAAAAGGTTTTATATCAACCTGCTTGAGCTACCATGTGCCAGCATGTGCTATTTCGTTCCACCCTCACAAATCACTGTTATGCCCTTTCTGCTTTAAACACTATGGATCAGCTATAATAACACTTGATATTTATTTTATTTCAACTATCACTCTGATTTGTCAGGTGTATTTTTTATGCACAGCAGGTGTACCCTAATGGGGTTATGGAATAAACAGAAAATTGATGGGTTTACACACCCATTAGCTAATGGATTACTAAGCAAAAGGGACTCTGTTTAACCCCACTGCACTTAGCCCACTGTTAGGAGGAATGTTAAAGACTATAAGCTAACACTCAGATGTCTCTTTGTGGACCCAGGGGAAGAGAGCTCAAACTTTAATGCATCGCTTTTGATAGGCAGGTGAATGAATGTGGCTATCATCATGCAATCATGCATCTCTGGAACTATTCATCAGCTGCACAATGTGCCCCATGATACCCACATGCTCCTGACCCACTGTGCTGCGAGCTTGTCACCATGGTGTACAGAACGGGTTAAGCAGGATGAAATCCCCCCAGACAGAGGTGCTTTCCACATCCCACTTGCACAGAGCATGCTGCAGCTGCAGAGCTGCCACTTCGACTGCATGCTCCCATAGCACAGTGCTACACACCTTGTACATTAGCAACATGCTTTTATGTGCAAGGGCCTTGTGTCAACACCAGCTTTAATCAGTTATTTCAAGATAGATGTGCCTCGTTAGCATCAGAACAATGCAATTACTTCCCCTCCTCCCCTGTCTCCAAATCCTGGGGTTTTATTGGCCTATTAATGGTTTGATTTGTTGTTGGTAGAAACAAGAAAGATTCCAACTCATTGATCATATTATCCTACAGATATCCAGCAGAATAAATAAATGGGATAATAAAACCCAAACCATACGCTCAAAGGTTACGTTTTCTAAATCCTTTAGTGTTCTGCATCATAGTTTATGTTCCCTCTCAACCACAAATACACAGTTCCGTGCAGTACATGACAGTTAAAAAATGTCTGTAACGTTACAGGTTATATTTGCAATCTTTTGCCATCTTTCTCACACGGGAACAAGTCACATTGATCCTTACTGTCCATAGATGCAATAAGGAACAACCCTCTGACATGGGTGTATAATCAAAAGCCAATTCAAAAGGAGCCTTCTGTAAATATCAACTGGATCCAGGCATATGCATGCTTTGCTCGAAGCACCGGAAGAGTCCTGCTGACTTCAATGGGACGGCTCGTGTGTTTGAAGAGAAAGGGGTGCGTGCGTGCAGGAGAGGTGAAGGTCGAAGAATATAAAACCAAGAGAGCATATGATTTTGTGTTGCTTTTCTCTAAGCAGCGACACAAACCCTCACAGCCAGGGGGAAGCTACGGTCCTTTTAGTTTCCTTTGTGCCTGCCTGTTCCTGGGGTGCTTTCAGGTGCTCTGAAGGCCCATCTGGGTTGCAGGGCTGCTCAGACAGTGCTGTGAGGGATATAGGATGCCTATGACAGAGAGAACGTGGTGCTGATTGTGGTCTCTCTGGGCTTTGCCTTATTGTTGGTCTCTTCCTGGAGCTGGGGAAAAGGAAAGTGCTTCAGGCACTTGACAGACCAACAGCTGAGCTCTTCAGCTGGCTTAAGATGGATGCCGTAGGGAGAGAGCTACTGATGCCCACTGGAAGACAAACTGCTTTGTTATCAACTCAAACTGAAGCTCCAAAAGTATGGTGTGGTTCAAATGATGAATAGATACAACTTTAGCTCTAGGTTGTAGACTCTGTGTTGGAGATGATTCAATTTGTGCTGGAATTCATCAGCATCAGTCTAAAAGGCTGGAGCAGCATAGTGACAAGCTTGTTAATTACTAAGTAATTATTACTCAACTTTTAGACCAAGGGGATACCCAAAATATCCGTATCTGTTTCATTTTGATCTCTTATTGTTCCTTCCATGCTGTAGCTGAGGTTATTTTACAGCAGCTGTCAGTCATAGCAGTAACAACTTCCACAGTAGCAGCTTCCATTTGGCAAGCTCACTATACAGAAAGTGCTGTGATGGAGTGGAAGGGGTTTCTTTCTCTTTCTTAATATCATCTTCCCCGAGGATAGACTATCTTGCCCTCTCCAGCAGAACACGCTTGGATCACACTGCAGAGTTTCTGACTGCTGCTTTTAAAAAGGTATATCTGTTTGTTTCTATCAACACATTTCAGCTCCTCTGGCATGCTGTCTTTGCAGCTCTAATAGAGACACTTCACATGTAATAGGGTCACACAGTGATCCTCACGTTCGATTCCATTCCTATCACCATGTTAAATTGAAACAATGTGTGTGCATCAGATTTCTGCAGTGCAGGGAAGCTGCAGCATCTACAAGTTTTGTGATGTGATGAAACTAATGATTTGGATTTTATTTTCTTGGTACCACATTCAGCTGGTGAACTCTTGAAATTACACGTTACCTCGTTTTCTCTCTGTCTCTTTACCTCTCAAGAGCTTTCACCAACAGATCTACTTTCATGCTGAAAAAAAAGTAATTCTATCAGTAATTTATGGAAATTAGAAAACTGATTAGCATAAAGCTTCTACTTGTGATAGTGGGGTTACAAAAGTGGGTTGATAGGTAAAAATGATCTCCTTAGTGATAATTAACTTTGATCTCTTAAATAACTGTTAACTTTCATAAAGAAGGAGAGTACAAATGACATTTGCATCATGGCAACTGTAAAAAGGCAGAACATAACTTTCATTGGAGATTACATGATAAGCTCTGTTCTCAAAGAAAATACACTCATTTCAAAGCAAAATGACATCAATTGTCAAGGACTGCTGGGTTTGTTCTTACATCCTATACTAACCTGAGTGCACTGAGATGAGACATTACATATGCTCGTGTGAACAGCTCTGTACACCCATGTAAATGATATGTAGTTATCTACAAGGAAATTACAGTGCATGTAATTAGCACTTCTATGAGACATTTCATCCAAAGACTTCCAAGTACTTTATAAACATTAATTCATTCTGACTATGTGACTGTGAGGTAAGTAAATATTAGTCTCATTGCAATATTATTGGGAAATGGAGAGACACAGCAGCTCAGAGACTTACTCAAGGTCAGTAGATTATAGCTCTAATGTCTAGTTTCTAGGTCTGTGTGCAGGCATGGCCTCCTGGCAAAGCACATGGCTTTGGTCCTTGGAGGTTTACTATGCACTCCTCAGACTTTGCTTTGAGTACTCTTTTGAAGGTTTTCCCATCAATATTTATTTCTGAACAATTTCAGAGTGCCTGTTTGGGGTCAGATAGTCTTACCACCTGTTTTACAAATGGGAAACTGAGGCAAAGCGGAAAAAAAATAAAATCCAAAGAACTCACCAGACATGACCATCCAGGTTGAGAAATAAGGGCCCAGCAGTTCTAACCAGAAGACCCACCCCTAAGCTGCAGTTCCGAGTTTAAGCCAGAATATGAGCAGTTGTGTCTTGAGTTTTATGGACTCATTAGAAACCGAGTCTTCACGTAAAACTGAAGCCATAAAATCCCACTTGATTTTAGCATGCAAGTGAAGGAGATTTTTTAAAGCCCAGTACACCAGACATTAGTCTTACGTCCTCTCATAATGCACCTCAGAACGATTTACACAGGTTGCTGGGGTTGAAATAAAGTAAGTGTAAACCAGAAGTTATGTATGAAATGAAGTGAATATCAAGGAATGCACACACACTCACACACAAGGAGGCTAGATAATGTCAAGTAGCAAAATGAAAAGACTATCTTTATATATAAATCCTTAAAGCTGTGCAGCCTCCAAGTTTTTCAATTCATGGAAGTCATCTTAGAATCTTTTTTGCACACTTAAAGCTCCTGGCACACTGACTTGTTGCAAAGAAGCCATTGCAACATCTCAATGTCTTTCTTCACTAGCTCCTCCAGATAGAGAGTATGCTGGCCAGTCTCTGAATCATTTTATCCTGTCATCTCTCTTCCTTTGATATGCATGAAGTTAAAGGGAAATGGCAGTCTCCTAATTTCTATTTCCACCCAATGTCATGGGAGAGAGGAAGGAAAAAAAAAAAAAATCACTTTTTTAATGCAGCTTTTAAAATAGAAAAGCAAAAAAAATTTTTTTTACAGCACTTAATAGGCCTCCCTTGCAATTTAAAAACTGATTTTCAGGAGCTCATATATTCAAATCTCCAAAGTCTATTTGAAGGCACATCTGAAGGTGCACCCTGCAACCTGTGTGTAGCAAACTCTTTTGAATCTTGTCCTTGAAACAAAAATTAGTGCCCCATGGGAGCTCAGCAGTGTAGACAACCACTAACTGCAGGATGACTGAAAGCAGAGCTGAGAGTCCTTGCAGCTGGGAGGGAGAAGGGGATGAGAGAGCGAGGGAAGATGAGAAAAGCCTTCAGGAGCCATTTGGGAGACAGTCACTGGGAAGAAGAAAGAAAGACATGCACTAAAAACAACAGAAACACAGGTGGAAATGGCCTACTGGGAAATCAGGCTGTCAACAAACAAAAGCCGAAGGCCAGAAAGCAGTTTCAGTAGCAGCCCCTGCTAACAGGGCTTCAGTGTTCAGTAAATAAATTAGCAGCAGCTTTGACTGTTTGAAAATTAGTAGAGACGTGAAAGAAGCAAATGACTCGCTTTTATCTGGAGTGGAAGCGCTAAACTTCCAAAGAAATCCTTGCCTGTATTAGGAGAAGCAGATATACTTATATCAGCTTAGACCTGAATAATAATAATACCAAAAAAGTTTCATTTCATTTACCAGAGGCTCAGAACTTTGGTTGTGACTAATGAGACCTATGTCCCTCTGGGCTGCTTCTGACAGCATCTCTCCTCTGAATAGTTTATCACTTATGAGGTAAAAATAACACAGATTATTAGGTAGCTAGGCAGACAGACAGACAGATACCTGGATGTTTGAAAAACAAAGTAGAGTTGGGACATCAGATCATCCCATCAATTATTACAAACTGGGAAAATTCCTTTGGGAGAAACTCCAGTGATTTACTTCTATTGAGAATCTGATCCTGTTTAATTAAATGGGTACTAAATGAGGGGCTGAATAGTAAACACTTCAGCATATGCTTAAACGTTCAGCATCTGCCAAAGTCCTATTGATTCTGTTGAGATATAATTTGCTTAAGCACTCCTGCCCAGTAAGGGTTCATACTGAATCAGGGCCTCAGTTACTGGGTTCAAGGTTTATTGTGTCACAGGTACTAAGAAGGGGAGTCTTTCACCACATCCTAATCACTTAGAAAGATAGTTGGAAAAGGAGTAACACTGCAGCCTCTGAAGTAAGCAAGTATTTCTGTAAGCTGTCCTGAGTGTGCTTCATATGGCAACAGGTCTAGGAGGCAAGCTTGCACTTGCAGTAGAGAGCAGAGATGTCTGGGGTAGTTCTTTGATCTGGTGGGTCCATTTCTAACGTGTGTGGGTCCACATAACACCTGAAATATGAACTTTGTCCTTAGCACAGACAGCCCAGAGCTGTGTCCACACTGCCTTTGACAAATGGCAACAGCCTCTTCTGTATCTGTTGTCTATTCATTTGGGAGCTGGAACTGGTACGTGATAACACCATGAAATGCCAAATCTAAAGGAGCACAGATTCACTAAATTGTTTGGGTATTCAATCTGCCCTTCAAGGCAGCATTAGTTTTAACTCCCCTGAAATACCTGGCTATTCTGAGATTCAGCTGTCAGCTAGCAGCCTCGTTCCAGCTCTCCTGGCAGACCCCGAGTGCTTTCAGCTAAGAAGTGTCACAATTTCTCATTCACCTGCCAATGCCAGTGATGCAGGATCTCCTTCCACTGTGCCTGGCTCGTACCGTTAGTTCTTACCATCATGAGAGGTAAATTAGCTAGCATGCTTCTAGACAAAATGGTCAGTAAGTAGTGGCATCCCTCAGGGATCAATACTGGGACCAATACTGCTTAATGTCTTCATTAACGACCTGCTTATGGGATGGAGTGCACTCTCAGCATTTTGTAGATGACACCAAATGGTGGGGGAAGTGGTCGATATGCCAGATGGCAGGGCTACCCTTCAAGGGACCTGGACAGGATGGAGAAATGGGCTGGCAGAAACCTCATGAAGTTCAGCAAAACAAAATCCAAAGTCTTCCTTTGTGGGATGAAATAGCCTCATGCAATAATACAGACAGCATGCTGACTCTCTAGGAAGCAGCACAGAAAGCCAACAGCATCCTGGGTTGTACGAGCAAGAAAGCAGCCAGCAGGTCTGGGGACGTGACCCTCTCCGTTCAGCACTTGTAAGACCACATCTGTAGAGCTGTGTCCAGTTTGAAGTTCCCAGTTATAATAGAGACATGGAGATATTGGAGCAAATCCCAGAGAGTTGAATGCTGGAGCTGAGAAACTGAGGGAGCTGGGGAGCTGGACTTGCTCGGCCTGGAGAAAACAAGACAAAAAGGAGACTCTATTGCTGCCTGCAACTGCCTGATACAAAGAAGACAGAGTCAGATGCCTCTTGGAAGCGCACAACAATAAGACAGGAGGCAATGGACACAAGGTGGAACAATAGAAAGACTGTCAACTGCAAAGAAGGGTGGTTTTTTTAACCGTGAAAGTGTTTAAATACAGGAGCAGCTTGCCCAGAAAGCTTGTGTAATCCCCACCCCTGGAGGTGTCAAAACTAGACCGAGCACAAACCAGAGCAACCTGGTCTAATAGAACCTGCTTTGAGGAGGGGCTTGAACCAGATAACCTCTGTAGTCCCTTCCAACTTAAATTGTCCTAGGAAAAATTGTTTTGGAAACAAAACCTGACAGAAATGGTGAAGACTATGTGGAACCATATAATAGATGGTACAAGTCTGTGAATGGAAGCTCAGGCCCAATTATACTGAGAATTTAATTAATTGAGGCAGACATAACATAGTAGGATTTTTAGTAAATTGTTAGTTTAGTGCTACACATGAACTCAATAGGAAAGCTGGAGTTGCATAGCCTGCATAATAATACAATAAGGTGAGCAAAAAATCTATCCAACAGCTAGGAACCAATGAGTTATTGTCAATGGTTTTATGTCAAAAGAGAGAGAAGTATCAATTGGTTTCCCATGGGGATTGATACCAAAGCCAGTATTAATCGATACACTCATTAACAGCCCAGAGAAGAATGTAAATTCAACAACCACTGGATCTGGAAAAGATTCAAAGGAATGGTGGGAATATGGCAAAGGAAGGAGGTGGCATATAAGAAATACAATTGTAGTCAAACAATGTGTAGATTTCATCAGATGAATGAATAACATTTAATATTTTGTATATTCAGGGAAGAATTTTAAAGAAGATAAATATAAACCAGAGTGAAGGTAGTGCCTAAAACCACCCTTTCTAAACAAACCCGGGTTAGCCAACTGCTAATTGAGACCGTGTATGAGTTTTGATCCATCAAAAGTCCTGCAAGACAATATGTTAAATTGCTACTTAATAATGTGCTTGGTATCAGGTGTGAAATGCCACAGCCAAATGCCACAAGACATTGTGATTAAGGAAGATTAGGAGAGAGTCCACTAAAATTCTGCAAAGACTGGATTCAGACTAGCCTATGTACTTCACACTAACTGTGATTGAAGAGACTGAAATATTTAAGCCCATGGCAGATGAAAACTACACTAATGATGATAATAGGACAAGATTTGACTTGCTATGGTTTTGGTGGAAGGTGATACATATAATGCCTTTTTCTCCCACATTTTCCTACCTCTTCTTTAATCTCAGTCCTGAGATTTTGATGTGTGCATATATATATGCACATATATATAAATTTGTTCAAAGCTCATGTTGCTTGGTGAAGGTGTGAGCGAGCTGACCCATAGATATTAAGCCCAAACAAATTGCCATATTCATCTAAAATGTCTTCTGTATCACACAGGTCAGAACATTTCCCTGCATGGGTATCTCAATTGTTGACTTTTGGAGAATATAGTAAAAAATTTATTCTGGATTTCAAGCCCTCATCTGTTCGAGAATGCATGGCATCCCGTGCCCAAATGTTGATAGAGGGTTTATATATTCTCAATCTGAATTGGCTGTTTCACTTTGCAGCCTGCTTGCATCAGAAATATTTTTCCTCACATAGCTACCCAGTGGTACCATTTGGCTCCATAATGCATTATAACTATCATTTTTATAAAATATGCTTATAAACTAGGAACTTATATTACTCCCGTTTAAACCCATGAAAACTCCCATGGACGTTAATGCAAGCAGGACCTGATATTTATTCATCGAAAGCTAGAACCGTGTGATGGAAAATAAGAAATCTTTTAAGCCACAGTTCTTAAGGGTATGTTGTGTGGTGTTTACTGTTCAACACATCAGAGCCTCATAGCCATATTAGTTGTATGAATGGGATAAGATTACTTTGGCAATTTTCCTCTACATTAGAAACAAATCGCAGCTAAACGTCTGCTGGCTCCATACATTTTAAATTCCCATTTTCTCTCACCAGAACAGAAAAATAAATACATAGTTAGCTGACCAAACTTAGAAAGTGTTCAAAGCAATCAAGTGCAAATTCCCTCCTGTTAAAATGTGAACAAAACAGAAAACCTTTGACTGAGAGGTAACTTCAGAGATAAGTAGTTAGATAGATGCTATAGACAACAAGACACAAACAAATTAAATCTATTCCACTGAAACAGTGATATAATTTCCCTCCAGAGACTATCTAAGACTGACAAAATAAACAAAGAAATAACATGTTTCTTAACTTGTGAAATGTGACAGTCAATGGCAGATAGCAAAACAAAACTAAACAGTGCTAGAAGTTCTTAGCACAAAGGCGCCGTTCGGAGACGATGCAGCTCTGTTTTTCTTTGACTTCAACCTCCTAATAACTGTACTTGTTCACACCTCCCTCCTCTGAGGCTTTTCATCCTCTTTCCAGCATGGTCCTCCTGTTTAAGAAACACATGATATGTTTATTTTGAGGGACAGACTGATGGTGGAAATTGGCATACCTGGGAAAGGGAGAGCTGTTAGTCTGGGACTGTAATGACATCCCTGAAGGGTCTCTGCCCAACAAAGCGTGCAGGGACATGCTTCAGTTTGGCTTTGATGGTAGATAAGACCTTGTTAAACGTTGAGCACCTACTGCAGAGCTTTGAAGGCACAGGGTTGGGCATCAGTGTTCACTTTAAAGCATTATAGATATGAGGCCAAAGAAGGGAACCTTGGTCCATGACCTGCTTGGTCACCAGAAAATTCTCCCAACTGAATTTTCAGGCTTTTACCAATGACAGAAAACTTGTTGAGGTTTCAGGTCAGTTCCGAGATTTCTGTATCAGAACTATGCTACCTAGCATAACTTAATGGTTTAGTAAGTCCAAACGAATATCGTCAAAAACAGAGAGGAAGAGAAACTTCAGGCATGACTGAGAGGACCATACTATAGAAGCAAGCTCTAAAGATAGAAGCACGAGCATGCCAAAGTGCAGTACGGTGCTCATTTTCATGTTACTCACAGCAGTCATTTATCCGTGAACAATCTGTATATGTCACTTACAAATATCTCATTTATTCCCCATCCTTCATATGCACGTAATAATCCTTTCACTTTATTTTAGTTGATAGTTTGCCTTTAAAATGTCAGGTCATTTCCCCTCTAAGTTTCAAATTGCTTTTGTACCTGAAAGTTTGTATGTGAAAATATCTCGGCTCAGAGCTGCATAGGGGCTGATGATGGGACATGGTTCCTTTCACCCAGGCAGATGGTCAGATACCAGTCCAGGTCTCCAACTTCCATCTCCTAATTACTGAAGGTGGGGTTCATCTCCAAAAGTCTAAACTTAAACATCTGATTTCAGCAGCTTCCTTGCCAGCTGCTTTGCAAGCAGCAGCTCCAAAGAGCAGCTCACGTTTCCCAATACCTTTATTTCAGCCTAAATGACTTACCAACATCCCACAAGAGGCTCTTGTCAAGAAAGACTATCCCCTGACTCATAGCACTGGACTGTTTCTCCTCTCACTACTGCTTGAAAAGTCTAGTGGGGCATCTGGTGTCTGAATGGCCAAAAATACAGTTGCATGTTACTCTTAAGAAGGTATTTTGAGCACAAAAAGAAACACAGAACATGAAATATGAAGCAATGTAGAAACTACTCATTGGTGGAAGGAAGGTGAGAGTCAAGGCAGCAGGTTCACAGCCTGTTTCTGAACAGCATTTTGTGGATGAGTGCTGGTCCAAGCTGTGTTTAAAGGGCCAAAGACAGGCTGCGAAGCAGTGCGAAAGATGTTGCATGTTTTCAATCAAAAATTTTATGATAAAGCTTCATGGTGGTCTCTAGGAAATTATGAGGTTTGGAAGTGGTGCAGCATTCTCAAAGTTCTGGGGCCGTGGCAGTGCAGACCAGCTTTGCTATCAAAGAACTCGCTCTTTTCATGGTTCTCAGGAGAGTGGCTCCTCTCAGCCTGCCTTTGCTTGCTAAAACAATAATGAAAAACACACAATATGAAACAGAACAGTCACTCAGTAAATCACATTTTGGACTGATTTTTCCAGGGTGCTGAGTCCAAGCAGCTTCCACGGACTTTAGTGGAGCAGTTTGGTTTTGCAGCGTCCTGGGAGCCCCAGCATACAGGGCTCTTTCTTCTACCACTAAAGAGCATCCACTGTACATCTTAACTAGATTTTCTGAGTGTGTTCTGCAGCCTATTTCCCTGTTAAATAATAATTCTGAATTACATAACATCACATTCCTTTCCACCCCTCATCTGATAACAATAACAATCTCTATATCTTAGAGACATGCACATTTATGTTGGCACTATTGGAAATACTAACGCAAACTGAATCTCTTCTGTGTTCTCAAAGACTAACAAACACCATTCATTTCCTACAGATTAGTTTCAACCTAACAAGCATTTTGTTGAGCCCCAAAGAATATTTCATTTATTTAGATAATGCTGATTGCTCACTTATGAGCGGCAACTCACTCAGTAACAGACTGCTAGAGCTCAGTATTTTTTAAAAGTGGGAGAAAAAAACTCAAACAGCAACTTTGAGATGGTATTTAATACTCAAAAGACAGCATGTCATTATGATAAGCGGATCTATTGCTGTGAATAATGGAGAAGGTTTAATGACACAATGGTACAGATACACTTAGAATAAATATTTAACGGCGTGTTTTGCAAAGCTGAAGCATGTTCTAACCGCCACCCCATTCACCCCCCAGCAATGATTTGTGCTTGGTGGCATCCCAGTGCAGGATGTGTATTGCACCAGCATGCCAGGACTGACTGTGTGTAAGGGCTACTGCAGAATATATGAGATTTGTGCAATAAAGTGGGCAGAGTTATTTCCTGATGGAAGCAGATCAGGGGCTGTTCATCTGCTTGGCCATGATCTCACCACATCATGAAAGAGCGAGTCCACCCCTCTCTACCTCTCCGGCCTGCCCACATGCTCACCTTTTGGGTCAGGTATGCAAAGCTCATGCCAAGAGGATAGCATCAAGCCAGCCTATGATATGCTAGGGGCAGGCATGCCTCCCTCCTGGGAGAAATGCTCAGCCAACTTGGGAGGGTCCAGAGAGAGGACAGAAAGAGGCATTTGCTGCACTTTCTCTGCTCCAGCAACTCCTGTGCCAGATGTATTGGTCACAGGCCAGTCAGCTGCATTTAGCTGATGGGACCAAGCAGCCAGAAGGAAGCTGCTGAGAGCGTGGGGCTGCCAGCGCTGCAAAGATGAGGAGTATTATGGGCTCCAAAGGCCCATTAGCCCCCCAGTAAATCTGTCTGGTGTTTACCCCTTCCCTCTCCTTCATCTTGAGTTTCCTCTTACTGGAGGTTTGGGTACTCAACTATAATAATAGCATGACGGGCTTCTAGAAAATCTGTACGTTATCCACAGAGGCCTTATTACAATGGCATTTAACGACCCATAAGATTTAGTAAACACACAAGCTCATTTTGTATGAAAAAATGGAACTGGAAATTGGACTCAAATGGAAACCTCAATGGGAAATTTATTTATGACCAAAGAAAGCATGGGTGCAAAGGAGAGGAGCTGGGCTAGCATACAACTGGGAATAGAGAATGATCACAAAGGAAAAGAAAGAGAGAATTAAAAACATAATTGAGAAAAACAGAAGTAAAAAAGCAAGTGAGCGAGCCTATCCTATTTTCTACAAGGTCTACTTTTTTAAAGGGTGGGCATTACTGTTGTTAACACAAGGAATAGGTTTCCCTGAGCTAGAAAAACATTTTGATTTTTTTTTCCTTTTTATTAATCATTGGTGGTGTGGGGAGGGGAAAACCCCCTGAGAATTCTGTGACAGGAAAAAAAAATGGTTTGTGAAGTCAGACTCAGTTTGCGTACCTAAAAAGCAATATGATTGATTTGCAAAATCCTCTAGCTTCACAAAGTTCTTCCATCTCTAATGAGAACTAACAGCATTTTTGTCCAGCTTCCCTGCAAAATATTGTTCTAGTGCTGAATCCATCAACAAAAATGGCTAAGCATTAGCTTTCTTAATGGCCTCTGGTTTCACTTGCCAGCAACTGCAGATGGAGTGGGCTAAGCAGGGCTGGGTCTGAAGCACACTGGCCTGTTGCAGATATCAGCTGCATTTTGCTATATTAGAAGTAAGATTGAATAGTGGCTTTTTAGTACATTCTGAACACAACTTGTTTTAAAATCACAGGGTGTTTCTAGCTCTGGTAAAGCACAAGTGCCTAATCCTTGCCCAATTTAATTAATGTAAATTGTTATACAAGTGAATTCTGTGGTGAAGTATAATATAAACAAAGGAAGGAAAAAGTAAAGGAGGCGGCTATGGTAAGAGGGCTTCGTTCAGTGCTCACAGCAGAAGTTGTGGGTATGGTTTTTTTAGTCTTTTTATCTGTCTCTGTCACTTGAGTGTGTGATTACAAAATACCCTCA
Source organism: Brachypteracias leptosomus (assembly GCA_013401335.1). Taxonomy (NCBI): domain Eukaryota; kingdom Metazoa; phylum Chordata; class Aves; order Coraciiformes; family Brachypteraciidae; genus Brachypteracias; species Brachypteracias leptosomus. The sequence continues at coordinate 698,937 of VYZX01021996.1, read as the reverse complement.
CCTCTACCTGCCTGAAAGAAAATACCACCTTTTCCCTCCCTCTCCCTGACTGCTGCTGTACCTACACAGCACACACAGGTACCTCAGCACAAAAGGCATAGTTAGTCCCAGCAAGCAACCTAAAGAAGCTGCAATGTCTGTATTTGTTATGATCTGTGGAGCATTGTTTTGGTCATCAGGCTCCTTGTCTGCACACTCTTCCAGCCCTCTCTTTGAAGAGAAGTGTGATACAGTGATGCTAGTCTCCCAACCAACCTTCCAGATGAATTTATTTCCTAACTTTCAACCTCAGCACGAGCAGCTAGAAGTAGTCTGATAACAGAACCCTGTTTTCATAAGGTTTTTCTGCTCTACTTTGAAAACCCCTGAGATTAAGACACTTTAGATCAAGCTTGAAGAAGAAGTAAAAGCCTGGGGACTGATCTGAATTTATGTGAACTTCTGGGACCTTGTGAAATCTGCATGTTCAGTCACAGCCCCCAAAATTTTCCATTTAACTGTGGGCTAAATAAGCTTGACTTCCCCTCACTATGCACTGAGACTCCATTTTTTTCCAAAACTATATAATGTTCTGCCAGGGACTGCTGGGCAGCTGAGACTGGCAGGATGAATTTATTCTGAGAGCAAGAAAAAGTAATTAGAACATCTGCTTCCAGTAAACACAGAGATTAATAAATATCCCTAAAGAACTAATATCTAAGCATCATTCTTTCACCTTTATCAATGATATTTCAGACCAAGAAATCATAATAGTGCCCTCCATAGAATTTATTATTTGCTTATTACGAGAGAAAAGTGTTTTGTAAAAAAACCCTTCTTTTCACATCCAACAACTTCTGGATTATAAAACAAAAGAGGAGGGAGTAAAATATGTTTAAAATCTCAATTAGAGGTGGTTTATCATAACAGCATTATTTTTAGATGGCACTCAGGTTCTACAATCTGTATTAGTCCACTCAGGTATTTTTGCATGCCTTGAAGAACTTTACACTGATGCTGAAGTCACAAAAAGCCACCTTTCAATAGTGAAACATCCTGGAAACAACAGACTTGTAAGGAAGTGACAGTAGAATTATGCTAAAGATATATGACATACAGCAATTGGCACTGTGTCTCTGTTACACAACTAAAAGAGAATTAACAGTACAAGATAAGGGTTCCCAGTAATTACAGAACTGAACTTCAGACCAGCACAGCTTCTATTGCGTTCATGGGAAACGTAAATAGAACAACACATCTTAGAAAGTTTTGTTATGCCAGAGAGGATTTAAGAATTTACAGCATGTTCAGTATGGAGAGCACTGGGGTATGATATAAAGGATTCAGCATCACTCACTTGAAATGAGCTTCCAAGCCTGCCAGTGACGAGTACCATGTCTTCTGCAAATGGCTCTTGTAAGAGTAAACACACCAGTGAAACCCATAGCACCATTGTGCCTTTGACATGAGCTTTTTACCTAACCAAACAATTAACCAAAGAGAAGAATACATATATATTTCCACATTTCTTCTACTAAATATACAGCTACATTTGTTGCTTGCCATACTAAGTCAAAAAGTGAAGTACGTTTTCAATGCTCAGCAGAACAACATCTGTAACAAAAAGCAGTGTGGATGTTTGAAAACGCATATAAAAGAGTTGGCATTTGTCATTAGAAAGCAAAAATCCAAGAAACAATTTACTGGGAATCAAAGACAGTGTTATTATAACACCGCTGACATCTCCTGCACTAACCTTGTTTCTGTAGCAGTTATGGCATGCCAAATTTAGTATGCTAATATTACTTTCATTACTAGATGACTACTAGGGTAGGAAACATTCAAGTCTTGACAACATAGTGTGGGACACACCTCAACATTAAAATATTGAATTTTGGCATTATGTGTATCATAGAAAATGTATAGATCATTTGAATGTTACATTTGCTTGACTTTTATTTTTTAAAGTCAAATCCCTGAAGAATTTTTAAGAGTTTATGATGAATGTAGTTTTATACCTGTTGTCTGTGTAAATTCACACTGGTAAAAGTAGCATCTGTTCTAGAGAAAGACAATCCCACCCTCAACAACCTTTAGAACAGAGCTATATAGTAATAGGAGGTAAAACTTGTTCATTCATTGTTTGAAATATTCCTTCTCAGCCCCTAATTGTTAAATATTGAACTAAAGGAGTTCCTGAAACATTGATAAGAAGCTGAAAATCATTCCCTAATTTACAGTGAATTGTGCAAAGATCCACATTGATCGACAGTATGCTGTAGATCTTCATAGTTGCTGAAATGTATGCCTAGTGGTTGGTACCTATCAAAAGGGGAATTAGAATAAATGAATATTTAAATATTTAAATTTTCTATGATATGTTTGAAGTGCATTTTCAAAGCATTATCATCAGATTTGAAAAACCAGTACTCAATTGGTTACAAACTCCTTGCTGAAGAGTTTCACAAGGCTCCCTGCTCCCCACCTTCTACTCATTAGCAATCAGAACAGCTTTTACATGCAGTAGGGTAATTGTAACCAAATACAAGCTGCATGGGCTGCTTCTCTCTAAGTTTCTAAGTATCCCCTTTGGCTGACCTTTGGTAGCCAGTAAAGCACAGTGCTAAGGAGACAAAGGGAAGCAGTCCTGAGAAGAAAGGGGATATTGAATAAGCTGCATTGCTTTCTCCAGGGGGCTAAACGTCAGAAATATGCACAAGAGTCAATACTTTCTTTAATAAGGATATATTTTTATAGATGTAACTTTTATCTATCATGCAGAAATGTGTGTCATATATATGTATATGTTTGCATGCGAGTATTTTCCATCTACACCTATGTGTTTGTATCTCAGTTTAACAGGAAGTATAAATTGAATTAAAAGTCCTTGTATAAGCATATATGAGAGGCTCTGTTCTGTGAAGCAAAATTAAACAAGGTGTCCTCATGAGCTGGCAACTTGAGCATGGCAGAATCTAAACATCCACCTATGTTTAACAATTTCTTAATATCACGATAAACTAGATTAGCTGCCACAAAGTCCCTTTAGGCTCCATTAAAAAAAAAGAAAAGAAAAGAAAGAGTAATCATCAGTAAAGAGAAGAAATCAAATTTTACACTGAATACTTTTTGCTGCTTATCTTACAAAATTATTATTATTTGCCTTCTTAGTTATTCCTATTCATCAGGGTGATGTGTGCAGATTGTGAGAATGCCAAACATTCCCCGAAAACTGACGAGTAAGCAAAAAAAGAGCTGCTCTTTAAACCCTTCACAGTTTATAGCCACATTTACATAACATTAAATAAGTCAACAAAGGCATCATTAGCTCCCATTAAAATATGAGCGAAGAAATTTAAACGAACAAGACAAGCTAATTGGTAAGTAATGTTGTGTATCAAAAATTATGACTATAAGATTCCAAAGTTAATGAGAAGCCCTACAATTGTGTTTACTAAATGTTTAAAAATTAAATTAAAGGTGAACATAGAGAGTCAGAAAAGTTTCCTTGCTGTCATTTGGGCTGGCTGAGAATTGTGAAGGTTACTGCTGCTCCTTCAAAGAGTTTGAGTGCCTCCAGAGTCACCAGCCCATCATCTGATCCCTGCCCATCAGGCAGATCAAGTCTCCCATTGCTGAATAGCACAGTTTCCCACGGAAACAGCAATGAGGGCTGTGATGCCAAACAGAAAGATTAGATACCACCTTTTTGTGAGTTACCTGCTGCAGGTGTATAAAACTGGATGACACTACCAGTCCATCTTCTCTTGCCTGCCTGTTGAGTTTGCTCAGGTGTTTCAGAGGGAGGCAGCAGAAGTGACTGTTAACTGTGTGGTTAAAAAGAAACCTACTTCTGCTGCCAGAGCTGGGGCTGGATCCATGCTCTGCCATCCCCACATCCAGCACTTGGTGAACAGGAGCTAAGTCCTTTCCTGCTGCTTTTGTCCATATCCATGGAGTCACCAGGACTCTTCTTCCCTTTTCTGAGCTGTAGACCACTAGCAGCTCACACTGACAACAGTTGTCTTCCACCAGTCTTTAGCCCCTGAAGCTCCATTAGTCTACTGACTACAAGTTGAAAACTACTACTGCATTTGCTTTTATCTTTATCCCTATTATAATCCTCTTCAATTGCTGTATTTCAGCTGTGCTCTACTCCCTTCCAAAAGATAGAAACCACTGAGTGGAGATATAATCCTGCAGTGCCATTAATGAGCATAATTATAGTGCCACATTACACTGTCCCTCTTGCTAATTGGTCATTCATTTGCCATTGTGCATGAAATCGCAGGTGTTACTGCAGTTACGATGCTTATCTGAACTTGCCACATAGCACCAATTCCCTTCTGCTTCATTTCTCAGTCCAGTGGGATCAGTATGTGTTTAAAAGGGGAGGACAGGACTATCTCATGTTCTATCTCATATGCTCAGATGTGTGGAAATGGGTTTCAGTAACATCACAGACTTAGATCAGTATCAGAGTTCCAAGAACACAGAGCTCTTACAAATGCAGCCATTGATCTTCTCCTACAGGGAAGTTCTGGAGATGTTGGCTGAAAGAATCTAGAAATATTTTTTTTTAACCTAATAGTAATTACAATAGTAACTGTATTAAGTGGATGGGCTTATACATTTAGCAGTGAGGGAAGTTTTGAAAGAAATAAGAACCTCATTGTGTTGGAAGGCAACTAATCGTTCTACCATAATTCAATGCAACCTTATAAAACCTGCAAAACAAAGCTGACACTCACTCGTTCTGGACAGCAGCTTGCTACAAACTAGCTTTAACCAAATGCTATGACTTCTGTGAATATATGAACAAATGAAACCCCTGAATTCACGTGACAGAATTTTTGGTTCACTGAGAGACAAAAAAGTCTTGCAGATATCTCATGTTAGTTCATATATTTACAGTGACAGAATTTTCCCTGCTGTCGTGAAATTTCTCTTGATTTATTGCCCTTTCCACTGGTTTATATTCATCCAATCAAGGAACAAAAACAAAACAGGGGGCATCAGTAAAAAATCAGGTACCAAGCATTATGTATGCATCAAGGATGTGTACAAGAAAAATTGTTCACAAGCAGTATGTCATCCTGAATCAGGAAAGTACTTCAGTAGGAGATTAACTCAAAGCATGTGCTCATTTACCACAGTGGGACTCAAGCACATGCTCAAATTCAGCACTTTTTTTTATGTGTTCCCCTGAGTAGGGATAATTTCCTGATATAGGAAATACATGCTGATTTTTCTCCATTAGGATAATTGGAAAACACTTATGTAAATTCCAGTTTGTTTCAGATATGGAGGAAAACATCAAACTGAAATTCAGCTAACTGTTTTCTCTCGCCAGTTCACCAGAAAATCTGTCCCATTCCATGACCAGAAAAATCTTTTCCTTCATGGTCTATTATGAGCAACCTAATGCAATTTCCAAGTTGGCTTTGCTTTGAGCAGGGGGAGAAGGGGGCTGCACCAGAGAGCTCCAGATGTCCCTTCCAACCTTAGTGATTCCCTGATTTGCTCTGTGTTGGATACACTGCACATGATGACGACTTAAGTCACAACTAAACTCATTTCAGAAAAGCATGGTAAGGAGTAAGATGATAAACATATTAACACATAAATAAATACAGCTTTGTTTGGATGAGAACTGGATATGGGATGGCATAACAAAGAGGAGGGAAAGTAACTTTTACATTACCCAGCTGCTCTTACAATAATATACAGAAACTCTGTGAATCATTTCATGGTTTATTAAATGAAATTTTGTTTGCAACTGGTGAGTTAGGAAAATAAACGTCCATGTTTGTTTTCATTTTACTTTTCCTTGGTTTGTCCAGATCTTCACAGCCTTGTGGGCCAGCATTGTCCTCTGGGGCTCATTAAAAAGCCCAGTGTTTGCTACTCTGATTGTCCAGGGAAATCAGCAACAGATTGCCATTAACCCCATGAGGCCAAGAGCTAGGAATTCTTGATGTGTTCCCTGTTGTGGGCAATAAGATTCATTGTAGCCATTGTTGCCAAAGGGTTAATTTTATCTCTCCTATAGCTGCTGTCAGACCTCCAGTAAAACAGTGTGTGACCACTACGGGGTACTGACCACTTAATACAGCACTACCTGCCAAAATTGGCTTAAGACTGAGCGAGATCAAGGGGCAGAAAAATACTGGCTATTCTAAAGCACATTGTATTATCAGCGTTTACTTACAATTCTCTCTTGGGTAAAATGCTTATTCTTAGTAAAATGGTCTTGCTTCCTATAGACTCAGCTCCACAGGAGAAAGCAAGTTATAACCTTATCTGAAGATGATATCCTTCTATTTGTTCACATTAAGGTACGAACTGTTGCAGATGGCATTAGTAGGCACTACCAAGGATATTTTTTTAACCTAAATATGTGTTCCTACTTCATTATTATTGCTGTTAATTCAAATTTTTTAAAAAAACCTAACAAACATTCTTTACCCAAACACAGAAAAATATTGTGTCGGCACAAAACTGTGGCACACAGCTGATGGGACTCTGAGCTGTGGGGTTACGTGTTTCTCCCAGGGAGTCATCGTTTCTGTATCCAGTGTTGACTCCTAAGGTGCTAGTAGCAGTGGAAGTCACATAGCTTTAGAAGTAGTGGCCACAGCAACACTGCCTGTCCCTCCTGGCCACTGTCCTGGGGCCAGAGCCAGGGCTGTGCCCAATGTACCCACATGCCTCAGCTGACACATCTCAGCTCTCCTGAGAGGCCTTTGGCTGTGTAGGTACAAAGCAGGCCACGGGAAGGGGGATCAGGTCTGTGCTGAAAATGGCTGAGATGCTGCCATAAGGATCCAGCTTTGCTCTCCTCAGTACAGTGCCATGCAAAATCGTTGGTAATGACACTGATAGCCCTGAAGACCCAGTGGCTGATTTTAGATACCACATTGCCCTGGAGTTTTTCAAAACACCTATTTTGGCACAGTCACTGACATGGACTTCTATCCAATCCTTAGAGACTATTGTGTTGGCAGTGAGACAAGGACTGGACAAACAACCCTCTGACCAAACACAGCAAAAACCAGGGGTCAGAGCTGGGCTGGGCTGGCTCCATCTGTGCCAACTTAGTGTCAGCTCTGCATTTTTGTCCTCTGCCCTTTCCCCACATCTGGACCCGGTGTGTATGAACACTTGCCAGCCTCCCAGGTTCTGTGAAATCGCAGTCCTTTACAGGCTTCATAGTGCTTTGAGACCTCTACCTGGGAAGTGCTGCAGAAATATAAAGCATCCCTATGGATGACCTTATCATTGGGAAAGGAATCTTAAATCCGATCCACTTGTGTGACTCCCGGAGAGCCACTGTTACATTATTCATGACAGTCTCCTCTTCTTCAGAAGGCTAATATTACTTCCCTCCCCCCCCTCTGCCACCATACAGCATTCATAATATGAATTTTATATTCTGAACTAAACCACACAGTCCTTTGTAGTGGTCAGTAATAGGATTCCTACCCGTACTTAGCAGAGTCCACATCAGAGCGCGCACAATCAGCCACCCCAGGAGAAGAGTTCCCAAGATCTCCTCTTACAAGGCATTGTAAAAGTTATAAATAGATTACTCTCTCTCTCTTTGTACCTTCTGGCCCGTTTCCTACACCAAGGGAACATATTTGTCACTAGGACACACAATACGCACTTAGATGTCTGACATCTCTGCCCTCATCAGATGGGCCATACAGCATTTTTCAATGAGATAGAAAATGTGAAATGTTTGGGATGCGGTTATGAGTTTGAAAGCGGTTAAAAGAATGTTAAGAGGAATTAGCCATGGCAGCTTACTGGGTAGTTTGTTATGGCTCCCATTTTCTAATACATCATATTCTTTTATTCCCCTAATTACTTTTTTTGTGTGAAAGACAATTCCCAGGGAACGAACACTTCATTTCTTTGAGCCACTGCCAACAATATGCACCACAATTGCTGAGAGCAAAAGAGAGGATCTGGCATATCTATTAGAGCTTTGCAAAGACATACATTTTTTTTTTTTCCTTTTTAACCTTGGTTTTCCCTTAATACCAGCACTGAATAAATGAATTACATTTCCTACTTCCCCCAGCTTTCCTCACAACTTCTATTTCTGTTTTCAGGTTGTTGTTTTTCCTTTTTTTTTTAAAAGTCAAGTCTCGATGGTTAATTACTACATCTCTCATACATCTTCTGTCTCAGTCTTCTATTAAAAAATAGTAGCTAAGAAAACAAGTCTAAATTAGAAATCTACTTTGTAGAAAGTGATTTTAAAGGCATTAGTACAGCACTCCTTCCACCTCACTCTCCATCTGCAGTGTCCTTCTATATATCCTTTTAGCGCAAGCCGTATTAGCTCACCTTGAGCTTCAAAGGCAAATCACACCCAAACCTTCACTGATATAGAGCATTTCTCTTCCACCTACATATCCATAGCAGTGATACAAACCAGCATGCCTACTTCCAAAACATAGACATTTTGGACCTTTATCTTTGGCTCCTCATTAATAAGACAGACACTTCCATCCATACATCAGCAGGAGTGGTTAATGAGTGCTAACAAAGTACTTTAGAAATACACAGATTCCAGAAGGGATGCTGAACTTCTTGGTTTGGGTTTTATCCCTATTTCTACTTACTGGAGACTTGGATGTTCCCAAGTATTCTTGGTGGAAAATCTGCAGACATCTGCAGCATCTGCAGACATCAGAGGTTCCTCACTTTTCTGTGAAAATATCTGGGATTCTGGGTATTGAAGTGGGTGATATGGTGACTATGATCCAATCTGACAAGTTGTATCTGTTCATCGAGCACAACTTGAAAAGATCATCCTAATCTTTTCCTAGAATTAGAGAGTTTCCAGGAGGTTTTTTTATTGAAAATAAGGGAAGTGAGCTGCCTGTTGATCACATATGACTTTCTAATCATTTAGCAAATACTCGTTTTTCCAGGCAAAACACGAGCTGTAGTCCTGCAAGAATTTTGCTTGTGGAAGTCCCACTGGGCGAGGTGGGAAAGGAATCAAGATTCACATTCAAATAAAAGACCAAGCTCCATTAGGAGGAAACTATTCCAGCTGAAATCTTACCCAGGAACTTGGGGGGGTTGCAGTGTGGGAACTCTCATTACAATCTAAAACCAGGAACTACTGGGGAAAATGGAAGCTACTGTTTACTCAGAATGAGGGAGATCTTTGTGCCCACAGTTGTGTACTGAAAAAACTACTTAGCTGTTAGTTGATATTACAGCATCCTGATGCTCCCAAAGATGGAGGCAGGGGGAGGGGGCTGACAAGCTTTATGTAGTTCAGTATTGGCTCAACATGGTGGTAAGCAAAAAAGTCATCATATATTGCTGGCTATTTCAGATATTTAATTTATGTACTTTAAATAAACAACCTGGAGATGTATTTGTTCCTATATTTACTTCAGAAATAACTTTGCCACCTAACTTTGGTCTCTGCCTGCCTGAAGTAGTTTAGTGTGAATATATACCCACAGACCGTATTTTCCATGCAACTGGATACACTTGGATAGAGGTCAATAAATGTGTTTTACAGTGTTAAAGAAAGTATCAAGATTTCTATATTTCTTTCTGTTCCTCTATCTTATAGCCTTAATGAGAGCCAAACATTGAAAGTCTGGTGCTCAATTTGCAATGCAAATTAACTAACATGCTAATGACTTGATTTGTGCACACAAATACTATTTGTATATTCACATTCTATTGTTTGAGCATGCAAATGATGTGCACACCGATGCAGTAGCTGGATCGAGACTTTGCCGAAAATGAAGTCCTTAAATTCAATTGCTGTTGGCACAAACTGCAAAGCAAAGCAACACAAACAACACTCTCTATGACTCTGGTGATTATAAAATGATACAAATCACTGTTCTCAGTTATGTTTTAGCAGAGATTCAACAGAATGTGCTGCCCTCATTTCCTTGATGCTGGGAACCAGATCCAACATAACCCTGAAAATAGCCCATCATTCTTTGCAGATTTGTATATTTGCTATTTTGGGATCTTGAGGATATTTTGAAAAAGACAGAACTGCTGGCACCAATTCACTCACTCCTTCAACGAATGTTTTCTTCGTCACCACAACATATATGTTATGTATCTCTCTTATAGCAAATGTAAATACAGGGAGGTGTGTCAAAGCACCGGAGAAATCCCAGATTCTACAGCCCAATCCCTGCCAATCCCATCCAGGGTGATATTGAGCAGCCCAGTGGCTACAATAAATTATGCCAGCTGAACAGAAACCCTTCTTGGTCTTCTGCCAGGTGAAACATGGCAGAAACTGGTTACTCTCCCCCATAGACACTATTTATTTGAGGCTCAGAGGCAATAATGTCTCTGTAGGGTGGGGAACGCTGTCCCACTCCCTGCTCTCAGATGAGGTCTCAACAACTTCTTGTCAGCCAGAGTCCAGCTCACCTATGGGCTAGGTGAGCAGTGTAAAAAGCCCTGGGATCACATCTACAGACAGACCTCTAGTTTTTAATTAGCAGGGGAAAAGATCTAATAGGATACTAACCTGGTGCTGTACAGAGCAGCACCTTGGAAATATTGGGGGCTCACAAAACTTAAAACCAGGAGACCAACAAGGATAAGAAGTTTCTCAACAGAAAGCAAAAAATGTTACCTTAAACTCCTTGAGTTAATATTTTTTTTCTGGATTGAGTCATATGTCTTCAATTCAAGTAGTGAAATATTTTACTCATCTTTTTAAATGGATGAATTAAATTATTTTTGGCAAAAGATATAAAATATGTTGGATAGCTTTGCACTGTTTTAACATATGTTACTGCAGTAATTCAGGCATTATGAAAAATGTTGTTAATACTATGGTATCGTCCTACTTACTACCAATTTAGTAAATTGTTCCAGAAATAGATTGTTTTTTTCAGGAAAAGTCTTTAAATATGATGCCAAAAATGTGCATCTTCCATGGGATTTAGTCTTCAAGGAAATATATACCCATCTGAAATTGCCCAAGGACATTCTAAATCCATTGTTTGCCCATGTAAAATGTTTCCTTTTTGTTAGCATGGGTTTTTTTCCTTATCCCTCTTCATAAGAAAGAGAGAGAGAGAAAAGAAAAAAAAATTATATAGGGCTCATTTCAAAATCCATGAAAGTTGGATACTCCCAAAATTCCAACAAGATTACAGAGAAATCTCATCTGGTAAATATTACGTTCTGTTTTTGTCTTTGCTTAAGCTTTTACACAACTTGACAGCTTGTGGTATTGTGCCACATTTCAAAGTTAAGGTTTACAAACATCTGGCTTGGGTTCAACATTCCTCTCCATATGCACCACAATGACTCCAGCGTACATTGTTTGCCTGTACAGAGGTAGAAAATAAGTTTTCCTAGTGAATTATGTAAACCTCAACAAGCAAGCCCACTTTCATAATTCATTGACAACAGCCTTGATTTTAGTGCATCTTCATAAAAAATAGCCTTTGTGTTCTTATGAGGACATTAACATTGGGTGGGACTTTTTTTTTTCATCCATGAAGATAGTCAGTTTTAGAAAAAAACTTGCATCCTGAATCGAGATGAAAGTCTATGAAAGCAATATGAAAATTGCTGTGAGTGGGAGACACAGTTCAGGCCAAGTGAAACATTTTGTCTGAAATAGTTTTAAAATGTTTAATTTAATTATTGCTATTTTTGTAGGCATTGAGTAACTTTTTGTTTCAAAAAGTCAGAAAAAATTAGTTTTTAATTTGGAAAATACTGGGAGAAAGCATTTTGATAATTTGGAACATTTAAAAAACTATCTGGTGATGAAAACTTTATTAAACTAGCCCTCTTTCCAGCAAGAAAGTAGCAGTTTCATTAAGTCCACATTCCTGACAATGCAATTTCATCAACATTTTTTCAATGCAGATGTAATATGAAAGCACACTAATGGAAATATATTTATTCCCCATAAGATTGATGCTTGATCCCTTATGCTTTGGGTCAATAGATGGATTTTCCCTACTGCATCACTGAAATGGCTGAAATTCAATACATACCTAGGCCATTTCTGCACAGATCTAGAATTTGAGTTTCCCACTATCTTCATTGCCATGACCTGGTGAGCTCAGGTGCTGTTGTGTCCTTTCTTGCCAAGGGTAACCGAGACACACAAATACATGTTTTTCTTCACATCATACAGAAAGCTACTGACTGAGCAGAAAATAGTAGTTGGTTTCCAGATTTCTGAACCTGTGCTGGTGGTGTAGACAGGGGGGCTCTCAGGTTGTTTTCATCAATAAGAGCTCACTGATGAAAAGGCTACCTTGGTATTTGGCTTTTTGTTTTAATTTGAAATGAAGCTCCCAAAAATTTCAAAATTGAAAATGTGGAAGGAAGGACATAAAGCATCCCAGGGCAACAAAACCTGCGTATCCCATGGATCTGAACACTAGGGCAGTCTCCCTGGTGGGGTGCTATAAGGCTGAGGACCTTGGAAATCTATCCAGGTGAGCTGACAGGTAACTGGGAGCTTGCTGAAACCAGTCAATCTCCACTAAATTATGATACAAAATTTTTAATAGGAGTTTTTCAGTCCCTTCTCCAAGGGACAGTGCCAGATTACCAGCTGTGGAGCAAAGATCTCAAAACATTTGACCACCATTCTGATTTATAGGACAGCAATAGGTGCTGGATGAAAGGCAAACCTGTGGGACAGATTGTTAAGTGGCTGGTAAACAAGATTTGGGTTTCAGATTCTCTGGCTTTGGAAATCTCTAGACTGCAGGCCACTGGACAAGATCACTGTTTCTTCAATTACACATTTCTTTAAAGGATGCAGCTTGGATGAACTCGAAATTGAGACCTGAAAGTTCCAGGTTTTATTCTCATGCCTGTTATAAGTGCACTGTACGATCATTACAAAATTCCTTAACCTCTCAGAGCCTGTTTGCTATCCTCTAGAATGGGATATTTTGACTTTAAACTTCAGAGGATTAACCTTTGCAAAATAATTTTACAGGCTTTGATAAAATTTGACATTAAAAAAAAAGCAAAAATAAAAAATACTTCCTTGCAAATTCAGCAGCATGCCTGTGCTGTCTGGGCACACAGATAGGGTTTGGGACAAGAGTTATATGTACTGTGGAAATAGTCATTCTTTATTCATTTTAAAAGGTCAACACAGCTTGCCAGCATATCACTGCTGCAGCTGTTGCAGAGCTTGTTATGGCATTAGGCTGACTCGGAATGATTTCCTTCCAAAGCATTCTGGCACGGAGCACAACCCGGCTCATACCCGAAGTGAGGAAACCATTACTGATGGTGCTGATGACAAGCAAGCATGCAGGATGGCCAAGCCAGGGATCCGCATGGGTTGGAACCTGAGGGATGGAGGGGGAGTGAGAAGGAGGCATGAACCCCTCCCGTCGCTGACCTGGCAGTGCTTTCTCTTCACCGCAAGACTAACGTGCAAGAGCCTAGAACACCTGCTACTAATTTGGGTGCGTGCAAGCGCTGCCCATGTAAAATCTTTTGACTTGTTCCTAGCTAACAATTTTGCTTTCCAATGGGAATGATCACAACAACTTACATGCTGTGCAGCCTTTGGCACAGTGCAATTGTGGGGCTTGGGCTGCTGATAGACAGGGAGCTATTCTTTCTTTCTTTCCTCCTCTTTTCTTTCTTTTTTGATCTATGGGTGGAACCCCCATAATTGTCAGAGGGAATTTCATACAACCTCTGATGACAGATTGAATCCTTGCAAGAATGTATCATTAAAACAAAAACACACAAAAAAATTGGGCTTCTAGCATTTCAAATGAGACTAAAGAGAAGCCTCCCTAGAAGGTCTTTCTGAGGCATTGTTCTAGTGGTATTACTCTGTCTCCCTCTCTCAAGAGTGAGGAAAGAATATCTTCTCCAAAGGAGATTCTTTCTGCAGCCAAAATGACCCACATGCTGTCCCAGAGAGATCATCCTGAATGGTCCATTGTTCAAGCTCTCCCCAGATGCAGATTTCCTATCTGGAAAAGCATCTGCAGCCTTAGACAGCACCTCTGTGGATCATACTTCTTCTCTCTCAGTTCTGACTTTTTCAATGGAATATGCAAACTGCATACTGCAGTCCTATCTTCAAATCTGAGGGGTTTTAAGGGAGGAAGAGGCCCCTGTGAATATCCAACTGCTATCCAGCCTGATGTCCTGTATTGCACATCCCACAGTTTGCAGCCAGCAACCCAAGCATCTAAACTGGGAGGCCAGCATTTCAGTGAAAGCATGTCTTGGAAAGCCTTTATGGGCAGGACTAACCTGACATAATCTAAATTCAGCTCTCTAGAAGTTATTTAGTCTAAATTAGTCATTGAGTCTTCTTCAGCAGTCTGTGGAGAAGAGCAGATACCTCTGCAAGGATTTCAGCATATCTCAGGACAGATTGGCTGGACTGACTCTGAAGGTGACTTTCTCACTGCTAAACTTTGTGGGATACTGGACAGCTAGCTTAGTATGAACACGAATTTTGAAATTAATAAAATGAGACCAGAGTTGTCCACATCTAATGGAAGCAGGTTCCAGCAGTGCGTCAACCTCACTGACAATATTTCATAGCTGATTTCCCTTCACTGGAGTTTGCAACATACCTTGCGTGAAAAATTAAGGTAATCTCTGGTGTCAGAAAAAAAGGATTTACATAGCTGCCATTTAAAACTCCAGCAAATGAAAAGGATCCATCGTTTAAGTTCAGATTAGCTGGCCTTATAGCTTCACTTGGATCTTCACGTTTGTTATACAAACACTTCTGGTTTTGCTCCTTTATTATCTTGAGCATATTGATATATAAGAGCAAACTCCAGTAGCTTCCCTATTGCAATGAGTGACATAAAGCAGGGATCTCAGCAGACATTAGGCACAGCCACAGGCAGAGTGAATTGGAAGTAAATCTTTCTACAATAACCTTAAGTACACATAAGAGCCAGATAAACAATACATAGCACACCTGTTTACGTATATTGCATCCAATCATTAGTTTGTTGGCTATGACAGATCACCTCTTCACATAGGTTACTTTTAATGACAATTTCCTTTCAGCCACGGAAACCCCTGAGCCCCTACAAATGTTTCTGAACAGGGAAAGTTGGGAGGGGATGGTTGAGAAATACACAGCAGCTAAGGAACCTATTTTGTTAAAAGCACGAACAAGTCCCAGACTCTCAGAGCATGGTCAAGTCTGCTGGCAGGCAAGCAAAGGAAGCTGCATCCAGCCACAAACGTGTTGCCCCTGCAATGGAAATCTTCCCTCTCTGTCCTTGAAGGTTTGTAACCACCTGCTTTCTCCACTCTACAGGGGCACTGTCATTTACCGAAAGACTTGTCTGTTTGCCATGAGTGTCAGGTGCCTCGGGGATGGTCTGTTTGCACTAAATATCGAGAGGTTGCCCTTCATAAAAATGAACAAATACTTTCTAGCCTACAGAGGGGGAGATTCACAGGAGATTCCACTGAGCAATTTATCTGCAAGGAGTGAGACACACTCAAGGTAGATTCTTTTGTAATGAGGAGCAGTTTTCAGAGAAAATGAAAAAAAATATGCCTGCAATGCAATTGCAGGTAGCTATTTATTCCTGGAGTGTGGGGGCACAAAGTAGCTATAATGTTTTAGGATTACATTGGCATTAAAGGCCTGGGTTTGCCACGATTCCTCCCACACATGGTACCTTACTCTGCTAGTGTTGACTTAGAAAGCAGCCTGCCTCCCAGCCAGAGCTGGGGAACCAGACTTCCCAGTGAGCACAGGCTAAAATATCAGAGCATCACAACCTGACTGCTTCCAAAATGACATGTTCTGGTCTTAAAAATGTTCTTTGCTTTAAGTATTGTGTAGAACCCTGATTGTGCTAGTGTTTCAGCTTGCTGCAGCAGTGCAGCTCTGAAGTGAATCCTTTGCTTATCCCCATCTACCATGCATTGCTTTCAACCACATGAACGGGACCCCCTTTTGGAGGAAACTACAGTCCAGGTGAATGCCAAATGTTCCCCGACTTCTTGTGGAATATGAAGTCCAAATCAGTTGCCTGGTCCATCAGACCTCTTTGAACCATATATGATATAAGGACACCCAATCCAGTCCAAATCTAATCCAGGGTAAAACCCCTGACTCTCACAGAGTAGAGATGGAGGGATGTCATCATCAGCTGCTTTGACCTACTCATCTAATTGTCTAGAACTAATATAGAAAGAATGTACACTTGACCTAGCACTGCTGTAGGGAAAAACGTATCACTCCCTTTCACCCATGAATCCCACTTCTGATTTATTCTTAGGTGGCTTAGTGATTTCTTTTAAATATTTCTTTAAGTAGAAGGCAAAGGCAAGACCTGTTCTGCAGGAGTCCAGAGCTGGCATCTCCAAGCACCTAAGTGCCAGCTGCCAGATAGTTTTGTTTTTATTAGGTTGACAGCTACACATGGGTGGGTGCCAACTTTTGTTCATTATATTTCATATTTTATAGCTTTGGTTTAGGTTTGGAAAGCTGTCGGCATTTGGAACGACAGCAGCCCCTGCCCCTGAGGGACAGTCAAGGGTTTTTTTCCCCTTCCCTTTTTAACTTCTCTCTCTTCTGTGACAGCTGCACTTTCTACTGGTGCTTGTTGGCTGTGCTCCTCTCTGCCCCCCCAGGGCTCTGCTCCTCTTTTGCAGCTCTGTGTTTAAGTCACGTCGCGAGCAATGTTTAGCTTCGCTGCAAGAACTCCACAGCAAACAAACCAAACTCAAACAGATTGGAAAAGCAGCATTTTGATAACACTCCCCACATGACATTGCAGCCCCAACGAGCTGTCCTTCAAACCGACCTGCTAGCTGACCCGTGCAGCTGATAGGGATCAATCCAGTAAGGCTGTTAGCCTCCACAATGGGGCAGCTTCAAAGGAAATATATGAATTTCAGCAACTTGGCCAACTGTGTCACTCAAAGCTGCAGTGGGGACGTCTCACAAAAGGGTCAGCTATCTGCCAGACACTGCCAGAGCTGATAGGCTGCAACATATTTGTAAAGGAATAAAGGGTCCTCACGTTACCTGGGAATTTCTTTCAGCCAGGGAATCCCTTAGTGGTGATTGATTTCATTATTTTACTGCATGGACATGCCCAGTGGAATTCAGGACCATGGCTGTAAGTTTCTAAGTGTCAGACATTAGTTTGAAAAGAAACATGAGCTTGCAGATTTTGTTTGCATTTATGTATTTTAACCGTCAACTTTTTCTTTTTTTTAAATAATAAACCATTTGTAAACTAACATTCTTGATCAACAATCTGTTCAGGAATACTTTTCTCCAAATTCCTTATCTGAGAAATTTTTTGCAAATTTATTAGAAAAAAATCTTTGACTAGTGGTAATATTTTGTTTGTATTTTTCAAGAAAGAGCATAACTACTGACCTCTGATCATGCATTTAGAAATTGGATGACCCTTCATACCACAGTGTGTGAAACTTTCTGTGTTCTTCAAGTATGTTTCACCATTACCTGACTAAAATGGGGGGGAGGGGGAGGGAATCATTGTAAAAGTGGCAGAGACTAAATAATGAAATCTTTTCCAGCCAGCTCAACCTGGATTCCCCATTTACCACCAAGAAGGAACACTGTCCTGTAACATGTACTGAAGAAGTCTGCAGCTGTCAGGCTGGATTCTAAAATTCAGCATTTCTGATGTTCTTTGAAATGAAAACATTTCTGTGACTGAGGAGACACTGAATTTGGAGAGAGAAATCACCAGCGTCCACTCACTGCAGCCCTTATTTACTGGTCAGATATGCAGAATCACATCACCGTGGTTTATGAACTAGGAATCTGACAAGAGCAATTTGACTCTTGTATTTACATTTCTAGCAGTTTCATCTTGTCATTTGTGGTTTTCTTCAAATTAGAAAACAATTAAATGAAGACGCTGGCAAAGAAGTGGAGCCAGATGTAACAGTTTCTCTTTACTCTTTGTTAATAGCAACAGCAGCAATGTAATTTAATTCTGTCAGCTCTTCAGCTGCTCAGCAGCTGAGGAGATATGTGAAGGAAGAAAGGATCATTTTCCTAGGATGTTGGATCAGCATCCAATACTCTATCTGCCAAAAAAGAAGAGGGAAGCCCTTGAACCACGACTCTGCTGGGACTCTGGGACCATCACCCAAACCACTCCAACTTGACACCATTTGGAGAAGGAAGAGTCATGAGCTCAAATTACATTATCCCAAAGGTGAGTAAACAAAGCTTCCTTCATTAAATAAAATACATATGCCAGAAAATTGTATGGCCAAAAAAGGAATTCCTATACATCAGTGAAATTTTAATTCACAGACAACACTAATGTCATCACTCAGTCAGATACAATCCTCCAGACCTCTATTTTGATTTCCAAGGATATTTATTTCCACATATGCCTCAGCCATCTGATCTCTCCATGCTGGGCAAACAAAATAGTAATAGATCATTTTCTACCTGCTGTAAGAGAAACGTTGTCCTCCACCTGTAGCAGAGCTGCTTGACCACAAATCTCTGAGATCATGAGATAGAACTTTCCTTGGGACAGAGCTACCAGCACAAGGGACCAGGACATGTACTGAGAAACCTTCTCAGCCTGGAACTAGTCGTTCTTTTCCCACAACACTGTGGATGAGTGATGTAGACAGAGAGCTAGAAAAATAGGGTTTCCCTGACTTGTCATCTGAAAATCAGGAATAACAACACTACTCAGAAGAGTGATGACAGCACATACATCAAATATTGCCAGGCTATGTTTAATACTATGCCAATGATATAGTGAAATATCACTAAATATCCACATTTATAATTCTTCCTGATATTCTGCAAAAAAACCAGCCTATTGCAGCATTTGAGGGAAGGGAGGGAGTTGCCTGATATTAGAGATTTAAAACCTACAAACACAACTTAGAATTAGCATGAAAGGAAACTAGGTTAAAAACTTCCCGTTGCTCTGCCATACCACAGCCTCCTGCCCCCATGAGGGCACTGCCATGCAAACTGCTGGTCCTGCATTTGTCACACTTGGGTGTCAGTAACCCCTGGGGTAAAAAATTATATGCCAGAACAAGAGGAAAAATTAAAATGATTACAGATAAAAAGAAAAGAAAATAAATTAACAAATCCCCATTGAAGAGCCATAGCCAAGATGCCCATACGCAGTGATATGTTCTTCTATTTTCTTTAAACATTCACAAATGACTGACATGACTTTTCACAGTACTTGCCTTTTTTTCTCACTGTACAATGGGGCAGCACTATTTAGTTTCCTCATGAGAACAGAAATCAGGTGCTTATTTGCTGGAAGAAGTGGGGTTACAGGGCCTGGAGCTACATTTTAGTACTGCCAAGGTCCCCAGCCTCATGAAGCTGCTTTCTGCAAGGTCTCTAGTGTCACCTTTCCCCCAGCCACAGGCTGGATGCATCTGCCTCTTGGAATGGCTGTCCGTGTTTTAAAAATGGGCTCTAAGAATTAATCTTTAATAGTTTGGCACCAGAACTCCAGAAGTTAAGATCAAAGGGCAATCTAAACACTACCCTCAGGTATAGAGGCACTTTTCCCATTGAAGTCACCAAATAATTTGGTCCACAATATGTTACTCTTCTTTATACCAATTAATTTTTACATGCTCATTAGTATGCCACATTGCAGGCTTGAACTACATGCTCCACTTTCATTTGGTTT
The DNA here is from genome assembly GCA_013401335.1 of Brachypteracias leptosomus. Taxonomy (NCBI): domain Eukaryota; kingdom Metazoa; phylum Chordata; class Aves; order Coraciiformes; family Brachypteraciidae; genus Brachypteracias; species Brachypteracias leptosomus. Next base: position 679,273 of record VYZX01021996.1, on the reverse strand, counting down.
GCATTTTCTGGAAAGAGAATTTGCTTGAAAGAGTCATATTCTAAATGGCTCTTAATAGCAGCGTGAACAAAAAGACCCAAACCTTGCAGCATTATTGTTGACCTTAAATGATTGACTATAAACTCTTCTGTTACTGGGATTCCCTTTCCTCACCACAGAAGTGCTGAACTTCTTTTAGTCTTACACACCAGTGCCAGCTGCCTAGAAATACTATTAATTAGTGAATATTTTTGCTCTGGAAGAAAGAACATGGGTTGCGCTGATCACCCTCTTAAAGCTTATAATCCTCACAGCAAAACAAGTTGATTGTCTAGATAAGGATCAATGGGAATGCTGTACATGGGCACTGAGACTGAAGCCTCAAAGCTGGCAACCTGGGCTGCACAATTTGTGGTAATGTTGCATTTTAACAGCAACAGAAGCAATAAAGTCACAGCTTAAAGCCTTTGCTCCAATCTCCTGTTCCTGCTTCAGTCAGATGCTGTCAGAGCAGAATGGCCACATTCCACCAGCTCTGGTTCAGCGATGATTTTTCTGAGCATACTGAACTTCAGCAATTGCATTTTTTTATCCCTGGGACTCACGCCAAACTGGAACCAGCAGGACAGGTAAGCTCACTAGTGCTCTGACTTCTGCAATACAGTGCTGCAGTTATTTGTCCAAATGGAAAGGAAAACATTTTTCAGAGACTAAACTGAGCATAAAAACAAACAGGACCCCTTCCCCAGCCCCCTCCCCAAACAGCTATAACAGGCTTTATAGGAAACATATGATTGCTTTCCAAATTAAACTCACAAGAACACAACTGCTGAGTTGTTTGGTGTTTCCCACTCCTCCTATTTATTTTGTGCAGAACAATTCTAGTATCAGATAGAAGTAAATTTTTTTCACTATGCCAAAAAGATCCAAGAGAACCCAGTCCAGGTAACATGCACTTGAAATGACCTTATCACCCACATCAGGAAAGTGCCTACAAAACTTTTCATGGAACTGCTAGAAATTAAGCATAAGAAAAACGAATACAGCATCAACTACTGGTTTGGATTAGACTCTTCTCACCTACATCCTATATTGAATTATACAGTTCCTTTGTGTTAAAGGTACATGTAATAAAATAGATTTCAGGTGACAGTTCTGGTTTACTTCTTGCCTGGCCGGATAAAAGACAATACACACAAGTGACTTTATGAAAACTTTGCTTAGAAACTAAAACAAGTTATCCACGTGTTTTTCTGATGTCTTTTTAATCAAAACCCCAATAGAGTTTATCCATTAACAGATGAGAAATTAGAATAAAACTGTACATTTTAATGTGAAGCATGTGCTTGGAAATACTTGGAAACTCAGTACTTAGAATTCACAGCAATAATGCACTAAGGAATATTTCTACTTAAAACTAAGACCCTAGTTAAGTGTTTTCAAGAACAACATCATTGTCTCCATGAAGATAACTGAGTCCTCATTATTTACAATCCCTGAAATATTCAAGATTGCTGGTATGGGGGCGAGCAGGAGGAGGTTGTTATTTGCTTGAGATTTTATTTTCAAGAAGGCAAAGCACTTTTTCTAAAACAAGATTATAAAGGACACTTTTCAGTAGGTGGGTTTCTTTGCTACTTTTCTTTATTTTTTAGCATATTTTTTAAAGTGTCTTTGGAAGCTAGCTGCAAACTTTTATGACTTCATAGCTTTGTCACTTTTTTATTTCCATGGAAAAACATTATGGGGTTGCTCATATATGCAAGTTTTTGCTTCAACTACGAGTAAGTTTCCAGGAATCCTGGACAAAAATAATATTTTTCTTGAGCTAGGGATGTAATTCTTGTTACTTATCACTGTAGTAACTTCTGCCTTGGACCTCCAATTTGTTATGTCATAGAGGAAGTTAAGGAACCAAACTGCTTTGTTGCAGGGTCATTTAAGCCAACGAAAAAAACCAGGTCACTTACCTTTTCTCCTTCAGTGGAAGATATACTGGCTGGAAGTAGGAGATGACAAGGGAGGATGGGACAGAGCTGCCTTTGTAATCAGAAGAGAAGGATGTTGGTGCAAGACCTAGGAGAGGCTCACCTGCTAACACTGCCAGAAGGACCACCAAGAGAATGAAAATACAAGAGATACCTGAGAGCACTGAATAATGCAGGAGAATCTGGGCTAAGGGCCAACAAGAGGGAGGATCACCTGGTGGGGAGGGCCACACCTGCAGCATTAAACTAATAAGATCAGCAGGAAAAAAAAAAAGAAAACAAAAAAAAGGCAAAACCCCCAACACAGATGTAGCAGCAATAAGACAAAAAGGGACTTCTAAAATTCTACTTTTTCTGTCCTATTTTAACTCTGGTAAGAAATTTCTAAGTCCAAAATTCTGTAGGTCTGTCAAACTTCACCATGTTACTGAAAACCTGGCAAACCTTCATTTCCTAGAAGAGCTTCAGTTCTTTGACTTAAGTAACTTTTTAATGACTTAGGTTTCATTCTTTTTCTTTTTCTTTTTTTTTTTTCTAAAAACAAAGTGCATGATGTTTCACAGATTCAGTGTGCTTGAGAAAGGTCTGAAAATGCATGTGCCGAAGGCTTGGAACCCACAAGCAAAACCAAAGAATTGGAATGGTTTTTAGAAATAATAAACCTGGGAGCATTAATCAAGTCTCATGGGTTTTTAGAGTGGGTTAACAACCAGTGTACACATATGATACTGCGGATTTGATTAACAAGAAAACTCTACTACACTGTCCAGCTGGTGATCTTTACACTCTCCTTTTTTAATTCTTCTGTCAAGACTTTTTCCTCACCATCCAGAAGCAATAATAACTATTTTCCCATTATCAGCCTATGCCAGTTCTCCATTACTTCAAATCATGGAAAACATAGTATACAATAGAGTAATTTCTTTCTCTACCAATGGAACATCAGTATGAATGGTAAGAAAGCCAAGTCTGATATAACTAAACTCCACTCTCCAAGGCAGGGCTAGAAGAGACCAACAGAGACAAATTAAGGAAGGTTTGGGGAAAAGTCTGCTCTCATAGGATCAGCTGGAAATGCTCAGGACTCAAAATGAGTCTTTTGCAGAGGTGTTTTGCCTAACTGCTAAGAATTGCAGATCTTGTTTGTTAACAGAAGAATTTTCTTCCAACCTGTATTACCTCTCACGCTGCTTTACTCTAGGTCTCTTCCCTTGTTTCAGCATCCCTCTGTTGCTCTTGCTCCTCACCAGCCCTCCCTCCTTTAAAACCTGCTTCTGAGGGATGCTTGACCCTAAAACTGAAGACTTTTCCAGCTGGCCTGGCCTTTGAGAAAAGGAACTAATACAAATGAAAAAAAACCCAAACAAAACAAAACACACAGCCCTTCAGTTTTGACAACCTAACTTAAAGAATGTGAAGCCCTGCAAGACAAAAGGTATCAGAAGGTCTCTGCAGCCCACTGGCTCCCGTTGGTAAATACCTATTATCTTACCAGCTGGAGGACAGCCCCCATGCCACGTCTTCCCCTTTCCATCACTGTTGCATAATACAGCTTCATTTCATTTCTGAAAGAAGTTTGTTTACCAAGAGGAAAGGCAAAAAGAATATGTTTTGTCACCTCTATGCTAAACCTATTGTCTCCTTCCTAAAAGCAATCATCTTTAGATATTAAAATGGCATGATCTGGGTATTGCATAGCATTTCTTCTAATCTGCCTGCATTGCCAATTCAGTTCACAGATTGCATTCATTCTCCTTTGAAAAGCTTACATTGTTGAGTCAGAAGTTTTCTAAGAAATAGCATTTGCTCACACCAGCCTTGTGTTAGCAAGGCAAGGACAAAGTCAAGAACAGAGGAGGGACTGTGCTTTATAAAGAAGACAGGAGAGTCAGAGGCTGGAGCTGATTATGACATCTTTTGGAACAACTCAGATTAAAAGGCAGAAAGTACACCAAAGTAGATTTTTTTCTTCCAGTCATGAAATAATAACAGCAAGCAAAGCACAGAGCACAAGTCACACTTAAACACAATGATGGATAATGCACTCTTCACCATAAAATGAGAACAAGTCAGTCAGACCTTTTCCCAGCCCATGTCCCAATTTCTTTGGTCCTGGTCTGAATTCTCTTTTTCAGACCTGAAAGGCACCAAAGCCCCAAATGCAAGAATGTTTGGGCATTCCAGGTTGTCATACAACCTAAACCTTCAGTGAGTCAGTGCAAATGTCAGCCCACTCCAGAGGCAAGGAGAGTATCCCTTAGATGGCTCTTCCACTCACCAATTCTTATGAACACTAAGAACACTGTGAGAGCACTGGATGCATGGGTATCTGTGTGTATATATCTAGCCAGCCAGCTGAGCTTTTGGCATTGTACAGAACCAGAGAGCCCACTGACCAAATCCTATCTTTTTGTTGGGTTCTTTATATTGGGTGCACAGAGTAAAAAAATGCATTATATACAACTTCTCTTTCTAAATCTCCCCTGAGACGGGTGAACACCTCTGCCCAGGGGTTATTTTTGCTGTAGTTTGACAAACAAAACTTCCCATAGGATACAGGCAGATGCCTCAGTGCCAGGTCTGTGTTAAAGCTTTGCTAGGGAGGCACAGAGCAAGGGTGATGGTGCTGGAGTGCTTGAAGGAAGCAATTCAGAGACATCATTCTCTATCAAAGCAGGCTGCTAACACCAACATAAGAGATGTCATGCTGCATGGATCACCCACCTAACCCGAGAGAAGGTGTTAATAAAGACACATTTTTAATTTTGAACACAGTAAGATCATACGGGGCTCACAAAGCAGCAGAAATGTACCTATAACTCTTAAGAGTATTTCCAGACAAATGATGCAGCTTTCTTTATGACATCAATTTATTTTTCACTTTGCAATTACGTAAAAAGAGCAATAACATGGGAAGAGAGATGATGTGACGGATCCTAGTGCTGAATTATTCATTGCCCTTCAGCTGCTGACTTCACATCAGACAGCTCCCAATGCACCTCGCATAAATCACAGTGGATCTTTTTTGCCACAGCCACTCTAGATCCTATCATGTGTTTTTTCACCTAAATACCATAGGATAATGGTCTTCTTTCAAGGAGGGGATGTGCATACTTTGATTGGAAGGGAGGTCTGTGTCCTGCAGTCATTGATGTTTGGTGAGGAGGAAGAGGAATGCAATGCACTGAAAAAGATGTGTCAGATGCATAGACTTCATATACAAATGAAATTATTTATATATATATATGTGTGTGTCTGGTGCTCTAGTGAGGAATATATACATAATTTGGTATACTTAGTGTTAAATATCTGGTAAACTGTATTACCTCACAGAGCTGAGTCTCAAAAAGACAGCAATATTATAATACATTTGGGGAGAATAGAGAAATTTTTGTTTTCCAAGTATTTATTTATTTGCTATATTCACTTCCTAGCACTTAAGCTTGATCAAATGAGCTTCAATTCCACTTTGGGGCAAAGTGACCAGGATTTGCTGCATTGCAGAACTCTCACAATAAAAAATTGCAAAGGAATATGCTAACCATAATGAGCATTCAAAAGAAATTTGGTGGATGCCTTGCACTACACTGGTGTCTAGGTCAGTGAAGGGTTAAGCAGTGTGTTTCGTTCCTACTGTCCAGGCCCTTGGGCTGGTTAATCATTTGCTGACTGTGAACTCCTCTGGGATTTGGGATTTACTACCCTGTCTGGACAGGGTCTCTTGCAGTGGGATCCCTTCTCAGTTGCTCCATAAGTGCTATCACCTACACTATGGTGAACAGAAAAGACATCATTCTGAAGACATTCCCGTCTTTCAGTAGGCAATGGCTTCACCGACATGTTTTTAAAGATGACTTGGCAGGCTGCTATTCTATTTTGCTGCAAACAAACAAATGAGTAACTCTCTTCTTTCTTCCAATTTTCCCTCGAGCTGCTTCTGAGACCTTCACAGATCACAAGGGTTTCAGGAACAAGCCTGGATTACTACGGCAGTACAAATTACAATACCTCGGCTGAGCTACAGCAACAGTCAACATACAAGCCCTTAGCCCTTACAGCACATACGGGGTGGTACAATTTCACCGAGTCTGGCATGAAAGGTGTTGAGGCAGAGTTGATACACAGGCAGTTACAGTAGCTCAGCTGACATGCAATAATATATGAAGTCACATTTAATGTCTCCAAGGCTTAGAATCCTCTTTTAATTCATGTACTACCTTATGTTGTAGCCTAGAGAACTGCCTACAGCAAAGATCGTCTTTCAACCACATGGGTAATTCTGTCCTGTATGTTGCACTTACACTGTCTGTGTCCACCTGCTTCAGTGGTTCTCTTTTTTGACATAACATTTGCTTCTAGGAAGCCTTGTATTGGCATTTATTCCTATTATTAGTATTTGTTTGTAATATGGCAGCTCCATTTTGTCAACCCTAGAGAAGTACAGATTAAAAAGAGAGTCCCTGCATGGAGGAATTTAGCCATGCTCTTGTTTCCTTTAATTTGCTTGCCTATGCCAGGAGCAGGAGGATGCAGAAACAACAGGATATCGAAGAACAAGAGGAAAAACAGTGAATCCTCAATAGGAGCTTTTCTATCACAGACTAACTTTAGTGTTCAGGAAGGTCTGGGATAAGCATAGCCAATGAGGCCTGTTTACCATAATGTTTGATATAGTTTATGATTTTATAGCTCATATATGACCATAGCAAGTGATATCTCATAAATATATTTGAAAAATATATGCAACATCAACATTATGTCAACTGTCAATACTAGCACATCTTTTATCTTTGCTTCTCTCTTTTTTTTTCAGTACATAGTAGAAACTGAGATTCAGAGCAAATAAGGGACTTGGGGAAGAGGGAGGCTACAGCAAACCTAGAACTAGGTTCCAGGTTTCTCAAGTCCCAGCATAAACTAACTGGGAATATTCATGTGCATAAGCATTTGCAGGATCAAGGCCTGCAACTGTAATCCAACTTGGATGTAATCCAGCTTGGATGAAATTTAATTTACTCATGAGATCTCAGTTTAAAAATGCTGGTTTCATGAAAATATAACATTACTATTGATTTTTTTTAAGCTGTAAATTGGGCAAATACAGACGTAAATGCAAACCACAAAATACTTGAACAGATGCACAAAGGACATCCAGTCACCAGACTAAAATCATTGGAAACTTGCTTTGCAGCCCCCCCCCCCTTTCTTTTTCTGTATTTTGTTAACATTTGGAAAAGAAGAAAATATGTATTTCTGACCTCTTTGTTAAAAATATCACAAAATTCATTAGAAGAAGTATTTGGAGACCTCAAAACTCTTCTTCATTTCCACAAATACCTGAAATCTAATGCCTGTGATTAAGCAGAAAAGGGATGAACTGTTATGTGAAGCTGACAACAATAATTGTGAGCTGAAGAATGGCACGTTCATTGCAAGTAGCTGGTAATGATTTCATGCAAAGTACTAGAGAGCTGAAGGGGGGGAGCTGAGCTGAAGTTTGTTTACAGACAAAGAGAGCCTGTGGAGTGGGGTGCTGGGAGCTCCCAGAAATTGCTGGGCTCCTGAAGACAATAGGAGAGATGGAACATCTGCTCTTGTAAGGCAAATTCCTAAGGCAAAGGCTTCAAACCTGGCTGCCTACCATCAAAGACCTAACTACTCATTTCAAAAGTGTCAGCTGCTCCCATGGATAGCATGGGGATTTTTGGCTACTCAGAAGCACTAGTTGCAGAAAGGTCCCCTCCCTCACATTACAAAATTGCAGACAAAATGAAATAAAAATTACTTCCTTTAACTTTATTTCCTTTAAAATGTTCCTGAGTAAAGTTTATCTTACTCAACTGAGCTACAAAAATGCCAAAATGATGGTTTTGAAAACAGAAAGCTGTTCCATTTCTTCTAACAAAACAAAATTTTCTCCAAAAAGCATAATTGCTGCTTCTGTGAAATTCTGATTATTAATAAGTAGTTTTAATGTAGAATTATTTAACCATTCCTAATTGTACACTTCTAAAACCCAAATATATTACATCTAGGAACCAAAACAGTAATCTGGAAATCTAATCTTCCTATTCAAGTTTAGAAAATAAGCTAACTTTGTTTTTTGAAATAATTGAATTGACTTTTCATTTAAAAATATTAAAATATAGCTTATTTTAATGTTATAGATAGTAAAATCATATAGCTACTATCAGCTTGAATGGATTATACTGCAAGAATGCCATCTGCTAAAACCAAAATGTTTCCTTGAATGATTAAAGATATTGAACACTAAATACATGGATGTTATTGATGCTGTTCTCAGCATGTGCTGAAGTACATGTTGAATCGAACATGTTTTTATTCTGTAATCAATATTTATTTTTCCAACTTTTATCAGACAGGAAGAATCTGATGATATCCCTTAAAACAAAGCAAGGAGGGTGCTGTGACCACAGACCCAGGCTGTTCAGCACTGTCAAGACATCTGCTTTCTCCAGCGCTACGTGAAGCAGGACACACGGGAACACGGCCGCCTGTATAATTTACAAATCACTCCGATTGCTTTAGCCTCAAAATATTACTAAATCTCTTTCTCTCTTCCTTTTTCACCCCCTCCCTCTCTATATTTATATCTGGGAGGCTGCATTCAAGCATTTGGAGATGATGTTTCCTTTGGAAACCTTTGAATTATTTCAACAATTTCACAGCATGTTGCTTTTCTCTTCTGTTCCTTGCTGCCTTGTTCTGGTGATTGGTACTAACAGTAATAGGAAAAATGGTAAAGAAAACAATGCCAAGACTGGCTCTGCCAGAGGAATCCTAATGCAGTGCAAAGATCTGATTTCAATTAGATCTGCTCAATGGAAAGAAATACTGCAGTGGGGAATTGATCCTCGGCTGAAGTCAGCCTCTTTGGGCTGGGGCTCCTGCCTGCGCGGGCAGAGGCTGGGCAGTGGGACGTGCCCCACAGACCCCCCACTCCAAGCCCCTGAGTTCCAATCTTGTAAATAGCAACAGATTGTTTGCTGGAGTCCACTTTGCCAACAAACCATGCCGTGTCTAAATTCTTTTCATATATTTAATGTGGATTTCAGAAGACAAGCATGCTCACACATAGATTTAGTAAAATATCTGAAGAAATCCCAAACTGCTGTGTATAAAGATAATTGTGAGCCCTGATCCTTACTCAAAGAAAAAGTTTTTGTGTTGAGGGTTTGTTTTTTTCTCCTCTGAATGGAGACTGTGATTTCCTGGTTTCTTTTAAATTTTTAATATTGCACTTTTTAAAACTTTCAAACTATTGATTCTTTTGCTGTAAACCCAGAGTCTCCTATGAAAGGTAATGAAGTGAGAGGCAGAATTAAGAATGCCCAGATGTGTTGTAGCACATAAGAACAGTTTACAAGGAAAATGCAAAACTGCCAGCAGACTAGCGACGGGTTAGCTGTCTATATAAATATATTGTGCAGGAAACGTATCGCCAAGCCTGGCTTCTGAACTTTGGTCTGGGGCATGTAAACTCAACTGCTACTGCCAGTGCTGAGAAAATGAGAATATACTATTTTTATGATGGTTCAGAGCTGTTTACGCCGATCTACAGCAAGGAAGCTATGGTTGTTTCTCGAAGCAGGGATAGGTATGAAGGTCTCCTAATTACATGGAGTGGCTGGCCCAGACCTGGTGAAGGGAAGGGAAAAGGCATTTCTGTCCAGCACATTGTTAACCCTGTCTCATCTTCCTGGTGCTTGCAGCCCAGCACCTGCCCCCTCCCTTAGCCTGTCTCTTTGCCCTCCTTTTCCTCTGTCCTGACTCCTGTTTTGGGTGAGCAGGCCCCCAACACAGCAGAATTTGGATTCCTGAAAAAATCTGCTACTAAATGTAATTCTTAATTTCCAAATTTTAATTAATTTCGCAAACCAACTTCTTGTATAAGTACAATCCTCCCCAGGTTGTGTTTGAAGGACCAGGCACTCATTCACACATGCTATTAGGTTGCAACAGAAATAGTCTGAAATATATGCAACCGAAATATACCCATTCCCAGCTTTCCTTTAAATTAAATTTCCTATCCTATTCCTCATGTGGGTATGGTCATTTTTAATTTAAATTTGTTAGAAATAGACATTAATTTTAAGGAGATTTCATAAATCCCATGCCAATATTATAAAGCAAGCACGTAAATATGTCAGTTTGCAGAAAGCCAGGCTTTAAAAAAAAATATGAAAGAGCACAACACTGCTGACATTCCCATCATATGCTGAAATTTCTGTCCAAAGCTGCTTTCTACCTCAGTGGCAAGGAACCATTTCCAAAGCAGAGATAAAGAGACAGGCACAACCTCTGTGCTGTTATTTGGCAGCACGTGCGAGTCAGCCCCGAGCAGGCTGCTCTTCGCTCTGCAGCTGTCCCATGAATCCTTGGGAGGGACATGCAGCCCCTGTGCCTTGCATGGGCTAACCAACCTTGCACAGGACAACCCACCCCAAGCAATTTCTCCCTCCTTTCAGACCTTTACAGCTTCACATTACTTGCAACCACAGCGAGGAAGAGAGAACAAGGGGGGCCACTGTGTCCTTCTGCCTGCAGACATAGGGCTGCTTGGTGAAATGTCCTCTCCAGAGCTTTGCCCAGCCATGGTTTAGATATTTAAGATAAAAGATCTGTCCTCTTCTGAGCAGGAACTTTCCACAGACTTCTAGACCTCTAAGTGCTCTTGTCCAAGAGGCCATGTAAGACCGTGGTGAGAAATGGGGCTGTAATGCACTTGGACTGCTTCGTAATCCTCTGCTGCGTGGACTGAAGGGGTGAGAGCACTTTACTGTGGAAAAAGAGTGTTAAATTCAAGAGACATTGTTCTGCCACTGCCTTCTGCTGTCCAGCTTTGGTTCTCTTACTTACAGAGCTACATTTATTTCTATTGCCCTCCTGCCTGTTGCTATTTATAACATAGGGAAACAGTTTTCATACAAAATGCCAGGGAAAAGTTTGCCTGGGCTGCTCAGCCCGTTGCACAAGGGCTGCTTTGTGTCCCTTGCTAAGGGCTTGCCATTTGGGGAAGCTGTGAGTCTGTAAGAAACAAAAAAAATTTACAGGAGAATGTGCTTAACATTTTGTTGCAGTCTTTGAAAGTCTTTACGAGAAGCTGAGTATTTGTAGCAGATAACCCAGCCATGCATAGACTCGGCTGTGATTTCTTTCAACATATTACTCTAATTTTCTCCTTTCCTATTGATCTGCAGGGTACCACCTCTTCAAACCCCAGACAAATTGATCCTCTGAGTAACATCTGTGCACACTATTAATCTTTTTCTCACATTTGATGTTCCACATTACTGGACACAGGACACACACTATGACTCAAGTGTTAATCAACTAATACCTGAAAATTAGGCTTGTGTCTACTGTATAAACATTGGCAGACTATCCATCACCTGCCTGAGAGAATAAATGAATTTTGCCTTTGTTGCATGCAGGGAAGCACTCTGTGGGCTGGAATATTTGCTGAGCTTAGAGGACATTGTACAGTGAGGCCAATACGCAGCCACCACCAGGCAGCCACCTGTACAGGACAGGGTACAGGCGAGGGGGAGGACTGTGGACCTCCTCTTACCCCAGCAGACCAAGATGCTTCCAAATATGGCAACAGGCTTTTCTCAGTGTATTTTGGAGTAGAAAAATGGGTAGAAATCCATTGGCCAGATGGGTTAAGGCCTCTCCATGCATATCTCAGGCTACTGTCCAACTCAGGTCCCAGAAGGAAACTGGAAATACTTAAACTGTCATATGCACCGTACCTGATTTTACTGCACATTAGCTGAGTGCTCCATGTTTGCCCCCGGTGCAAAAGGTCCTGAACTTGCACTAGTACCAAATCCTATTTCAACACTGCCTGACGGGCAACGAGGCACCGTTTGCCGTGCAAAATCCTGGATGTGGCTCCATCTATTTTTTTTTCTTCTCCACACCTCCCTCCTCCCCCTGCCCATAACCATTGAAACAGATGGTTATTTCTTGCTAGGAGTTGGTGGAGCAATCTGATTGCAATGTCTGATTGTGATCATTGCTGACTCTGACACCCTCCTGGCAGGCTCCTCTCTTCTGTTACGTCAACTTCCATTTAGCAGAAAAGAAAGGGGGAGAAGAGGGCAGGCACAGCTGAAAAGCAGCAAGTTTGGGTCCCTGCTCAGGCCAGGCTGCCAGGCTGTAGCAGGAGCAGAGCAGATCAATGGCCTCCACCCTTGGAACAAGAAAAGTGCCAGAAAGATTCTGACTGAGTTTAATAAAAGGCAGTCAAAGCTTAGCTATAGCATTGTTTCTGGGTAGGGTAAAACTGCTTGAATAATATTTGTTCCTAGTATTTTTTTTTTGGTTTGTTTTTTTTTTAAAGTGGCTTTCTTGGAAGAGGAAATTTATCCAGGGAGGGTCTCTTTTAACAACTTCCTGAAAGCATCCAAAAAATCTAGAAAATTAAATATATGAGGTTATTTGGCAACTAAAAAGTGAAACATTGTATCTGCAGAAATTAAGCTATTGGGGTTTTTTTATGGATGCCTGAAAGTTTTGGGAGAAAGATTCCAATGAAAAAACAACCTTTTCTAGTAACAAAAATAGTTTCTTCCTCACCAGGAGAGATTAATTCACTTACATTCCCCTTTCAGGCTGGAATTCTTCATGTCTTCATGCTCCATCTTTTTCTAATAGTAATTTTTTTTTTTTTTTGCAAAGCAGGGCAGAGGCCCCACAGTGAATGGGGAGGGAGGGAGGTTAAAAGGGTCCACACTGAATAAGGGTTGGTGGAAGAGCATGTTAGAGCAGGTTGGGCTTCGTAGGTCAGACTCAGTCACTATAGCTGCTAATGGGGTGAAAGAGAAGCATCTCGAATTCAAGTCTTTGATGAGGCCAAGTCACTCTGGAGCTGCCAATCTCCTTCTGACTGCAGGAACTACAGCAAAACTATGTCCTTAATGCAGATATCTCAGGTAAAGCACCAAAGGTGGGACAAGTGATTTTCTGTACCTGTTGGCTTACAGATGTATCTCCCCATGCCAGCGGTTCCCTTCCTGCACTTTGTCTCTTCACTTTGGTGTGTTAGCTCAGCCTTCAGTGGTGCCTCCAATCAACATGGGAATACAAATAATGACAAATAAAACCACATATTTATGCAGACACATGCACTCATACATGATTGAATATGCCATCTAAAATGGATCCACACTAATATGTTACAAATTTAAGCTCTTAGAAGTCCACACAATTCACACTCCAGATCAGCCAAAGATGGACATGAGGGAAAGAAAGGACGTCAGCATTCAATCTAGGTATTGCTCATGCAATTACTCCATAAGAAAGTAACATAGCTTATATATTTCAGAGAAGCCTAATTTTTCCACGAATGATGTCTCAAGCTCCAAAAACACTGAGTCTAAAACAGCTCTGTAGGGCCCTAATCACGTTTGCTGCTACCTGGAAGATAATCCTGTTACTTGCTACCTATGTGCTATGCCCTGAGTCATATAACCCTGCATCTGAGTGCATTGGACATTCTCCTGGGAGAGGCAACATGTAGATTTGAATCACTCATAAAGGGCACTGAACTGTTTCTCTCACCTTTAGGTGGTGATCTGGGAGGATAATAGATACATCATCCATTTTTATAAAAAAGAAAACATTTGCCAGATGAAAAGTCTCTGCATGAGTAGGCAAAGGTGCTATACCAAAGTCCAGAGAGGTGCCTGGGTGGTAGGAATCAAGAATCAGCCCTGGGCATAGTGGTTTTCATTAGCAAAGAGTACCCAACAAAACCAGTCAAAACTAGTTATCAAAATTCCCTCCCTGACACCAAATATCAACAGGAGGAACCTAACTCTCCCCAGCACCAGCTGAGGAGCTGACACGCATGTCCAGGCTGCTGGACTCCACTGAGAAATCAAGCACATGAAAACAAGACATCAAGTTTTATGTCTGCATACCTTGTCGGCCCTCATGCCCACAGTGTCCTGATATGAATCAAGGTGAGGGGTTGATTATAAACAAAATAGAAAAACATTCTTTAAAATCTACTTAATTGCCTGTACCTACTCTCCATGCATCCCAGCAAAGAGTCCTGGTATCAGCTGATGTGAGAAGTGAACCATGAAAAAACAGGTTTCACCCAAAGTAATTCCATTAGGGTCTGAAATGACTGGGTGAAACATGAGTAAGGGAAATCATCACAGAAACACAACAGCTGGGCTCCATGACATCACTTGCAGGAATCAAAGGAAATGAGTTTATAACTTATGCAGAGAAACCTTTTTTCTGTTTGTCTGCTTATAAAGTTACAGTTTGTTTTCTGAATGACGAAAAGAAAAAAGCTTTGAAAAATTTGGTCTTGATATTTTGCTCTTTCAGGTAAATCATTTTGCATTTATTGAAGTTGACAAGGAAATAAAACGCCTGATATCCTTTCTGTTTGCTCTGCATGAAGACAAATTATTGCAGAAGCAATAGAACCACATGCTTCCAACAAAAACACAGTAGTGCACCATCTAAAAAAGTTAAGGAAAAAAAAAAGGAGAATGCAGTGGTTAACATCTATATTATTGTTGCTGTCATTTGTTTGCATGTTTTGACCTTATTGGACAGCTTATCAGTAACTAGTTCTTCACAGACATCATGTTTATTGTCAAGGGATATCAAATAAATGACAAATAACTGCTTTTAGAGTTCAAAGAGCAAAAAAATAACACAAGCCAGGATATTTACTGCAAAGGCTTTTGCCTCATGTTTAGCTCACTCATGTCTTACTCCAAGATGTGCTTGAGCCTTTAAGCCAGAGCCCAGGAGACAATTCAGAAATCAAGGAAGCATTGCAGACAGACCAGCTTCTAGTTCCTTCATAGTCAGTAGCATGGGTACATTAGGAGCTGGTTTCAAGGTAATACACTTAATTACTCAACAAAAAAATAACTTACTAAATAAAGACATTCCTTACCCTTTTCTATTTACTGCTGGAGAAGTGAATAAACATTTCTGATGGATTCCTTTTTTCGTGAAAATGTAACATAAGAGCTATGAAGTCAGAGAGCTCGGATGGGATTCATCCAGCTGGAGCCCTCAGCTGGGCTCCCTCTTCATCACGAAAAGGAGAACAGCGTATCCTGAAGTATCCTGTTGTAGACAAAGTGCATCTTAGAAAGGTGACTCACCTTCAGGTGGGGTGAGTTCTCTCTGGATTATACATAGTCTAGACAACCATGGTTGTAGAATTGGTTGTAACCAGTTGTAGAATTTCTTTGGCAAAAACTGCAATAAATTACTTCTACCTCCAGTGCCTCTGTAACAGTTGACTTACACCCACGATGGTCTTTGTTCCTAGCCATATCCCTGGGTTCATTCCAGATGGATAGTCCATCCCTGCTTTATTTTCTGGCATGCCCAGCCTTGTGTCCCTGTTTCTGTCTCTCAGGTTTCACTCTTGCCTCACACCATGCCACCCTTATCCCGCTTTACAAGGCTGTAGCCTCAAACACGTTATCATAAAAAAGTGTCCACTGTAAAGATTCCTCATAAAAAACCAACTCTGTTCACAAATAAATTAAGCATGTGCTTAAATCCCAGTGAAAGCAATGGAACACAAGCATGTGACTAAAGCCTTTCCTGAACAGGGGTCTATTGCCTCCCTTTTCTGAAAACCTATTTTGGTTGAGCTCAGATTTCTTGTTGGCAAGAACTTAAAAATAAAAAGAAGGAAAAAACCTTTCCCATAAAAGTCAAACTTAATAGACCACTCTAGCATCCTTAATTGCCATACTTTTGTATATTGATGCAAATACTTATTAACGGACTTTTTTAAGGAAAAGTTTATATTTCATATCAAAAATACATGGCAAAATGAATTAGCACAGTTGTACTCCATAATGCTTTGTGAAGTTAATCAACCTAGATAGTTGGAATGTGGGAGAATGTCTTGTTTCCAAATGGAGAATGATTACAATATACTGGGGGTTGTTGTCTTGCCAACTTCCTTTTAATCAACTCTTTTTTTTATATGGAATAAAGGCCATGGAACATCTTAAAACTGCAAGCAACCTCTTCGCTCAAAAAAGAACAAGGCACATTTTATTTTTTTTAAGTGGGTGAAGGAATCCACTGATGTAATAAATGTATCCATGTATTCCAAGCATAAGTTGGAGCCAGCCTAGTTATAAACTCCTTAAGATCAAGGTTCATCATAAAACTGGGCCATACCTTTATTTTCGTAATACTGGCGGTTGCCACTAGAATTCCTGAACCCCTTCTTGACACCATCTGGAATGAATACACGAGCAAGTTTATGATGAAAAATATACTGTGCACTAGAGCTGGGCTTTTGTAGGGTAAAAGCAACTACAAAGGCAGTAATGTGCAAGGATTGTACATTTATTTTATTACAAGAACCAATGTGTTCTTTTCCTTTTGGTCTAACCAAGCTGAAGACAGATCATAGAAGCAAGTTTTGCAATCAGATACTATGGTAAATGTTTAGATTTGTCCTGTGCTATCTGGAAATTAAAAGGACACATCTAGTATCTTTATCTACTTAATCCTGTCACTGTTTAATTCATTACATAGAATTTCAGTCTGGGTCAGCTGTTACATCCAATGTTGATCTATGGCAGGTTTTATGCCATATGTTATCCTGATTCCTCAGCATCCGTAACTTCCATTACAGTTATATTGGGACAACAGGTACCAAAACTCACATTGGTGACTTCCCTAGCGTCACTGCAGTTGAAAAGTGATAGCTCTGGTCAACTTAAATAATTGCCACAAGCTGACTCCTAATCAAAGTGCATTTCCATACTATGTGTTATTTTATTCTGGGTGGGTTTTTTTGGGAGGTCTTTTGGTTTCTTGGTTTTTTAGCAAGAACAGTGTGAGAGATACCTTAGATACCTTCTTTCTTTAACTTTTTCAGATTTTCAGCCCAAGTGTGCTAACTCTTGCTGAGACCAAAACCAGTAAAATAAAAAACTAAATTTCAGATGAAGGCGTTGATTCAGGAAAGTCCTTAATCACTTGCTCAACTGAAAGACCATGTGTCATTTCTAGCAGTCAGTGGACAGACATCATATGCTGTTCTGCACCTTGAATGAATTGAATGCAAGGTGAATTAAGCATGTGTTTTAAATCAGGTATGTGCTTTCTTGAACAATGATGGAGTTAAGTGTGTGCTGAAGTCCTGACTTAGGGCTGTTAAGGGCCATCTTTTCCTCCTTCAGCTGAGAAAGGAGATCATCTAGCCACAAACAAGCCTTTCCAGAAGAGGCATCTGCTCTTTGTAATAGTGCAAGAACGCTATGAGCTTCACAAATATAAGTGCTCAAAAGATAAGATATTCAGCTTGTGCACCCTTC
This sequence comes from Brachypteracias leptosomus, assembly GCA_013401335.1. Taxonomy (NCBI): domain Eukaryota; kingdom Metazoa; phylum Chordata; class Aves; order Coraciiformes; family Brachypteraciidae; genus Brachypteracias; species Brachypteracias leptosomus. The sequence continues at coordinate 661,947 of VYZX01021996.1, read as the reverse complement.
CTTCCCTCCCCAGCACAGCCTATCTCTGCCTCTTCAAGGAGCTCACCAATGCCATGGTCCAGAAGCAGGGAGATGAAATGTGTGATACCATTTGCAAATGTGTGTGCGCACAAAGGGAATCCACTCATTGCTTTGCTCTTCTCTCATTATTGGGTAGCAGAGATTTCTGTCTTAGTCTCTTATTTGGGTTCCTCGCTATGAATCTGCCACAAACATTTCATAAATGTGAATCATGTGACAAAATAAATTCCCATTCCTGGAAGTGTCCAAGGCCAGGTTGGATGGGGCTTCGAGCAACCTGGTCTAGTGGGAGAGAGGTGTCCCTGTCCACAGCAGGCGGGTTGGAACTAGATGATTTTCAAGGTCCCTTCCAACCTTAAGCATTCTATGATTCTGTGACCCCAATGCCCCCCAAAAGGACTGGCACTTTCACAGCTGTGAAGCTCCCTGCACCTCTCCCATCTCCACTAGTCACTGGCTTCTATTGAAACCAGCCCAGCTCCTGGCTGCTCCGCACAGGAAATCTTTCCCAACAGCAGTCCTATTTTCAACAGTAACTGCCAAAGCTGAGCCAAGGCCACGCACAAAAAGCCCAGTTTACCAGATGAATTCCCACAAAACACAAGTGACGCTATTCAGGATCTCATAAGCGGTAGGTCAGGGAATAAGGTGTTAGGACTCCTAAAGTTTAGTGGGAGGGAGCTGCTTGTCCCCTGGCCATAGGCTGCCTGCAGTACTGCAGGGCTAATTGCTGCACATTCCTCGGCCATGATGTCACTGGATCATGATGCTAACTCTTTCCCTCTATGGATGGAGGGAACTTGTGGTGTATCTCCGAGACACCAAAAAATACATGTGTTGACCCTTTATAAAAAATTTTTTTACCATATACCTCGCAGAGCCAAACTAAATGAAGCTGAGGTCTCTGTCCAGCATTTGGAAGCCAGTTAAAATAGGAAATCAGTGTTTCTCTAAATACACAGAGTATATTACCTTAGTCATAAAATTGGGGACTTTCAAATCTAATTTGTTCAGCACTAGCACTGTTGAAGGCTGGGAAGTGTTCCAGAGGAAATCACCTCCACGCAAACAGAGATTAGCAGCTCCCCATTGCAGACATATGGAAATGATTGCCTATAATCTCCGGTAATTGTGGCTGTATTACATTCAAATCCTGTTTTCAATTTTCTTAAACTTCTAGACTGATTGTGTTATTAAATCATGCTGGCTGATGTGTTTAATAAGGACCTATTAAATGTTTATAAAATTAGGGAAATAAATATGGGCTTTTAGTCAGATTGTGTGATGGATTTGGTAACCTATTGTTAAAAGTACTGCTGGTAAAAACGTGTCTAAAAAAATAGACTTAAAGGCTCCCTTTTAAATAAGAAACCCAATATTCAATACAGCCTATTTCAAAAACGATATTTACAGATGTTCAGAGAGAAAAGAAGAGCCCAATTAGAAAGATCTCACTGAGCTGTGGGAAGAAGCACTTCCTCCACAGGGTGATGGGTCCCAGTCTCAGTCAGCACTGGGAGGGCACAGTGCCAGCCCACGAGTGGCCGTGGTGGGCCAGAGTGGCTGCGTGGGCACCTGCACATCTCCAGCACTGGTGTTTTGGTTGCTGGGACAGTGTGTGGCCAGCTGAGGTCAAGCACCACACTGGTCACCTCAGAGCACCCAGCCCTGCTCTGCATGGGCAGGTGCCTTCTGTGGCCCTGCTCTCCTTTCTCCACCTGCACATGGTCACCTTACATAATTAAAGAGCTCCAAGGCACAATGACAGAAAATTTGGCAAGGCAAAACAAATTTTTTTTAAGTCCAGAGGCATATGTCTGACATGGAAGAGAGCTCTAAAGGATTGCTCCATGCCTCCTCCTCCTTCCCACCACCCTTCTGCTAGTGACCCCTTCCCCACGCAGTGCTACCCACTGCCAGAGACAAAGCCTTTGTCTCACACTTAGTAACCCTGGTAGCTGCTTGCATGGCTGATGCTGCTTTTTGGAGGTAACCTTCAGTTTTTAAGAGCTAGCTCTGTGCTTTCTTCATTTTCAACTCCCTTTTACAATAGCTCTCACCTGGCTGTGAATGCATATGCATCTAACTTGTTTTAACCACAGCACACATGCTAAAGTAATTTTGTCCTCTGTCTTCAGGGCAAACATGAACCTGTTTTCTCCAGCAAATTAATCTTTTATTTTATTCTTTTTTGAGGGAGGGGATTGAAAAGTAAAGGGGGAATTATAAGTTAATTAATTGTTGAGTTTTTCAGCATAAAGTACACCGCATCATTATCTTTGCATAAACACACCATCTTTTAAAAAATATAACTAGCCCATAACATCATAGTTACAGAATATTATCAAGTAATGAGGAACTTGCATGGTTCACATTAGAGACTTTGAAAGGTTTGAAGAGAATTGGATATAAGGTTAATATTTGGCAGAGCCTTGTAAATAGCCTGATTGTTATTTTATATTGGCTGAAGTATAAAAATCTGTGCTGCGTGCCAGCAAAAGCCGAGTGGTGTGGCCAGGTAGTTACATGGCTCTGTTGTTAGCCTGTTTCATGTAGGAATGTTCTTGCTCTCAGTAGGTTATTTTTTGTGTGTCTGCTTATACTCAGCTAAAATAGAGCAAGGACCCAGTACAGCAATTATTTTTACGAAATTTTGTTGGTCTGCCCTCAGGGGACCTTCTCCCAGTTTAATTGTTGGAGGGATTGTTGCCTTCTGGGATTTTATTTCAAAATGTTCTTGTTAGAATTTGCTTTCTTAACAGAATAAGGGCTTTTTTTAAAAATAAAAAAATCCTCTCTTTAATACACATAAAAAATGCATAAAATGGTGTATCCTGAAATTAATAGAGGTGTTTCTTGATGCATAGATTTCTAAATTATTTGTCTAAAGATATGCTTAGAATTGATGATATTAAAGGGGCATAAATCTCCTGGCCCCTTCCCCCATGCAGGAGGTTTGGAAGTGAATTCAAGCAACTCAACTGCATTTTAAGTTAAGACAAACATGGGAGAGATCATTTGTCTCTAGCTGTACATGAAATAGCTTATAATAGTTGCAGCTGAGTACATGAAGTATATGTTAGAACCCCTTTGATATAAAACTCAGCATCAGCCTACAAGGATATTGCATTTATGCATCTGACAGGATTCACCCATAAATAATAATAGGAAAAAAATCCAAATTTATAAGCTGCTATTCCTGGATTTATTTTTAATGTGGCTGGATATTTGTCCCACTTCTACAGCAAGCATTACATTAAGCAGAGCGTGAGCAATCTGGTTGAAATCAACAGAAAGAAAATAAATACTGAAACATCCCCTTGTTCAGCCACAACTGGTCAGAGACATGGGACAAACTCTACACGAGGACAAATATCATCCTGCCACATAATTCAAAGCAACTGGGGAGTCACAGAATCCATTTTGCTATTTTTAGATTAGTTGCAGTATTTGTTTGTTTGGGGGAAGCTCTTCCCTTTCCCAAATGTACGGTTCTTCCCCCATTGTCTTAAATTATATTTACAGGCTATGAAACCTTTGTGGGCTAAATCTCAGCTCGTGTGAATTGGCATCCTCTGCTGAAATCAGCCGAGCGGTGCTGGGGTCTCACTCACAGCCTCTCTGTGACAGTGGACCTGCTAATTTCTTTTAGAGAAAAGAGTGGATGAGGTCAGACTTTATTCCCCTGCTTCCTCCTTCTCTGCTATTTTTTGTAGTTAACCCGGCATCTGTAATTAATCTGATAGTCACCGCCTCCTTCATCTTCTCTCCCTCTCTTTTCTGCACCCTTGGGGAGATCTGGAAGGAAAGCAAGCTAAACACACACATGCAGGTAGCTAAGTTCACTCTATACGTCAAAGCACTTTTTTCCACCCAAAATAAAAACAGTGTGCAGACTGAAACTCTGAAAGGTAAATAAGACCCTTGAGCCTCTGAAAGTAAACTTATCAATTAAAGCATTTGAAAAGCCTGGATGTCCGTTGTCAGACCTAATGTTAACAGTTTATCCCACATACTGGGCTCATTCATTAATTAATTGTGAAACAGAATTGGAACCATCAGCTCAAATCTTTAAAATCCTCCGCCTCAGGACGGAAAGCACAAACATCTGCTCCAACGCTCCGTGCCCTCGCAGAGTTACTGAGTCATAAGCTTGAAGTGAGTTTGGGAGACCTCAGAAAAGAGTCCACATCACAGAGCCACTACACGTAATGCAACATAATTTTTCCCAATTAGTTGTCTCTCTTCAGGAAAAGCCTGAGGCGGATGCAGCAGACACATCCCTAGAGAGCACGGTCCGTCTTGGTAGGCTCGAGATCACTGGCAGATCACTGAGACTCTGTGTGTGTGTGTGTGTGTGTGTGTGTGTAAAAAAAGCAGGAATGGGGAGAGCTCACAATACAGCCAATCTTCAATATTCTCAGCTCTTACACAAGAAAAAAAAAATCAGATATTCACATTATTATGCAGAACAAACAAAACTCAAATAGCAGCAGTTCAAAAATTTCTCCTTCTTTGACACCAAAAGTAGAAGAGAACCATCCTGTCCCAGGTCCCATATCTGTAATAAAAGGATGAGACTGATCTACCCAGGTGGGCCATGCCATGGTATTTTTCACTCCCAGCAGTGAACATCCACACAGTTCTTTGAACATAAAAACACCACTCAACCACCATTCAATCAAAACCACTTTCTCTTCTTCATAGACCATATCTATTATTTCAACCAGATTTCTCAGCTGCCAAAACTGCAAAGGAGACTCTCATCACACAAAACCCAGCAAAGTCAACGGCAACACTTCCACACAATTTGGCCAACTAGAACATTATGCTGGGACTAGAAAAGCCTTCTCTTGGCTCAGTGCTGCAGTACTACCCCCTGCCTACCCTTACACCAGACTCATATTAGACAAATCAGAGGAGCAGGGACCAGGAGAGAACATGTGAAACAAGATAATTCACGGAGATTACAGCTCTCAGATACTGGCCTAGGTCCTCTGCTTTGGTGGCTTCACTGGTTTCAAAGAGTCTTTGTGTTGAGGGAGAAGACTGCAGGATGGAGCACCCTCACACATGACAGGGTGATGGACTTGGGTGTAGTTGATGAAGCTATTGTCTGCCCAGTCCTGGGGGACCAAAAGGCATCCTCAAACAGGGTGTCCCAGGGAATAAAAGGTCTAGTACCTATTCCTAAGTAAAAGGCTGGCAGTTAATGCAGAAAGAACAACTAAATAAATAGAAACAAACACTGCCCTGGCAGAAAAACTGCTGAATGTAGGGTTGTTTTCAGACCAATTGAAAAATCCAGTTCTCAAGTAAATGTATTGGGTAGAATCAAGGCTGGGGATGAGATGGGGGGTGTGTGTGTGTGTGACTGTGGGAAGCAGTGGTATCTGGCATGGATACCTTAAAAAATTGCTCAGGCTGTTTGGGGACGGTATGCAGCACTTTATTGCTTTGGCTCAGCTGTTCTATTGCACAAGTGACAGCTAAAGGGTCTGAAAAAGATGGGAAGAATGGAAAAGTGAAAGGTGGGGAAGTTTCAAGTTTTATGTCAGAGCAATGTCAGGCTGGAGAAGAGAGAGGGATGATGTAATAGGTGGGAGAGAGAGGGAGAAAGGAGGTTAATGGGAAACTGTAAAATTTCAAATGCACTATTTTATTACAGTATTGAAACTGATGCTTACAGTTTAACAATAGGACTGGCATGGAATAGCTTAGTGGCGTGAGCCAGCAGTGCCAGAAGGATTTATGATTTTTTTTTCGCTTTTTTAATATTGCAGAAGGAAAGCCTAAGTCTTGTTTGGGTTGACAAGCCTCAAGCCTGGTAAACTGGAGTATGCTTGGAAATGCTAGTAACTGGAAATCCACCTGGGCTCACCGCTCGAGGGGAGGGAGCCAGGGCTGCCAGGTATTTTACAGAGTCTATTGTTTCCTTCAGATGCAAAAGGGCAAAAGTGGTAGAGAAAGCGGGAGCAGAGCTACCTGTGGTCAGCCATCAGCTCCTCGGGAACAGACTCCCGCTGGAGGTGCCTCTTTGAGAGCAGGGAGTCTTCTCCAGGCTGCCCCTAGCCCATCTCCAAATGACAGAGATGCTGCCAAAAAAGCCTTATGAGTCCAGACAGGGTGGAGCTGGGCTCTTTATGAATCTGGTTTGTAGCCCAGAGCATTGTACAATAATAAGCAGCTTGTGTGGTCGTGGGAGGCTTTTCCCAGTCTCAGACACAGGATTGAAATTATTTCCTGTACTGATGGTCAGCACTGGATCTATAATCATGTCCATCCCATCTATGCCCACAGACTTTGGTGATGCTAGCTGCCGAGGTGACTCTGTAGGTGGGACTGCACAGCAAGAAGAAACGTTGCTTGGGGACAGCTGGCAGGGAACTGCAGAAGGGTTGAAAAAGCCCAAAGAGAGTGAAGCAGGTCAGTGTATTGGGAACATGAGCTCAGAGAACAGGCTCAGAGTATTCCTGCTTGTACACATTATTGCATGAGGTAAAACAGATCAGGAGGGCAATCTTGCACTAAACATTTTCATTGCTTCTGAGTTATAAGTAAAGCCACCAGCGATCATCCCCCTGGCACAGAGCAACAACAATTCACATTTCAGTCCCTCCTGCAGGCCTAGCCAGCAGGAGGTAAATACTGTGTGCCCTCAGAAAGACCCACACAAGAAAGTACTGGCAGCCCCACTTTGCTGCATGCAAGGCAAGGTGAAGAACTGTAAATAGAAGATCCCTAAGCCTACATAAGCAAAGAGATTAACTCAATAAAGCACATGAGACAAGGAGTTAAAATGCCCAGGAAAACTGGGAATTATACTCTACTAAATTTGAGAAACATTCACCAAGAAAGCATCAGTATTTATCTCCTGTTGTGTATCATGAGGTGCCCTAATGTATACATTTCTTTTTCAGTGGGAAGATTGTTTGCCAGCACCTCTATCGCCTGGGTGAATCCTAAGGAGTCAAAACAGGAGCCTTCTCTCTCTTTTCTCTGCTCTTGTAGAGGAGAAACAATCCTGAGGTTAAATTCCAGCTGGCTTCCCTATCCCCAATGCAACCAACTCATCAGAGGAACTCATCAGCTCCTGAACGCAACAAGCCAACAGTGGAATTCTTTAGCTGTTTCTGCTGCATCCCACTTTGATCTGTTTATAACTTTAAAAAAAGACAAATGCTATCATGACCACTCTTTCTGGGAGGAGTGAGAGAGCTTTTTGCACAGTAGGTGACAGACAGATGTCCCAAGCTAATGTACTTAGTGAAGAGAAAGTAAAAAAAGTCAGAATAGATGTGCAGGACCTGGACCACCTTACAGAGGGAGGTTCCCTGAGCCTCTGATGCAATCAGCTGTTGCCTTTCTAATGGACCTGTCCATGCACAGGAAGGGAAAGTGGCTCCTGCGTTCCCTTTCCATCGCAGATGTCAGAGCCTTTCATCAGCGAGGGGGTGAAAGGCAGTAGCTCATGCTCTGAACCAAAAACTCAGCTCCTTCTTACTTCACGTAAGGGCTACACCCTTCTCTGATAAAAGAGCCTCCTCTGGACTGCCTTAATTCAAGAACAGTCCCACATGGAGGGATACACATGAAACACCAACCTTTCCTTTGCTCCTGGGAACATAAGCCACGTGCTTCCTGGCCACTGTGCACCTCACCCCTGAGGCTGAGTCCCAGGGCTCCAGGTGAGGTGACTGTTTTGCCTCAGCCCCAAAGGCCCAGGACCCCTCCTGTGCCATGGGCGGTGCTGTCCCCTCCTGCTGCCGGCAGCAGCGAGAGGTGATGTTCTGCAGTGCAGCTTGCCATTCTCCAATTTCCCTTAGTGACCAAGCTACATATGTTCAGAAAACAGAATTTATGTCAGCGGCTCATTGTTCCCAACCAGAAGATTCAGTCTGATTTGTATATAGCTCTGCATAAATTCCTCGTTAACCTTTACAACCATCTGGAGCGAGAGTTGCTCCTCATATCACAGCGGACCGCAGCAACAGCAACAAGCGTAACCGAAACCGCCGGGCTTTACGAGCCTGTGCCAGGCACCTCGTCTAGAGCTGCAGGAGGAGGGCGAAGGGGAAAATCACCTCTGCAGGGTCCCCAGCCAGCACCCACTGCTGCAGCCTCCACTCAGCCCAGTCTAGAGGGAAGTACAGCCCTGAGCGAAACCCATGGCAGCGCCTTCCCCAGAGGCAAGGGGCTGTTATTGTTCGTCTCCTTCTGTAGCACAAACCCTCTACCTTCTGTCGCTCTGTTTAAGAACAGGCAGCCGCTTAATGCGAGGCTGCCGAGCCTCTGACGGCAGCCGCACGCTTAATGCTTCAATTTCCACATTTTATTTTATATGTAATTTAAAGCCCATGGTGCCTTAATTGTAAAATAGGCCTTATTAAAATAATAGCTCGAGAAGCAGTGGGGTACCCTGTGCAGCAGAATGAAGCTTTCTATCTTAACTGCTGTTTACAAGGATTTAAAAGGGAGATACAACCAAAATAGAGCTGTAGAGATGTTTCCAACGTGAGCGATGGACCAAAGACCACTGGATAATTAAGCCTCTTTCCTTTTCCTTCCCCTCACTCCACCATGTTATTGCTCGCTCTCTTTAGACATCCAGAGCCCACCCTTCACTGCATTTATGATTGATGATGCACTACGGATACTTCGGTACCAGTAAGCAGCGTGGGGTTTTGATTAATGATGTTGGTGGCACTCCCAGAAGACCAATGGCAAATAATTGTTATCAGGGAACAACTAATGTGACCAAGAAAATAGCAGGTTTGGAGAAGTCCTTCTTGTCTAAAATCACCCTTCTGCTGTTCAAACTCTACTTTCTGGAGACAACCCCACAGAGATGGAGGGCATGATCACAAAACTCTGAACTGCCTATAACTTCCCTGCATCTTGGTCCATGCAAGGGGCTGCCATAGTCCCAGTGTAAGTTTGGGCTCCCTCAGGGCTGCTTTGATTTATGTTGTGCCTCAAGTCTCCCAGGTAACGAACGAGCAGGCTGCGACCAACCACTTTGCCACACCTGATCTTCCTGGAGGGTGGAGGTCGAGAGCAGGCTGCCACAGCACCTTCAGGCAGGGGTGTTTGTTCTGCCCTGAGTAACCCCACCCAACCTTGCCTGAAGAGCATATGACGCCACTGGAGGGGTGGAGGGGCCATAGGGGAGCTGGAAACATGTTCACCAGTACATAAACTGCCCATTGAGTTTGGCCTGATAGTTTCATTTTGTCCTTAGCTTCATGTGCTCCAGACAACAGAGGCTTAGAAAGGTTTTGTTTTTTCCCCTCCACTGTCTGTCTTGTACCCGCATTCTCTCAAGTCTGCAAGGCTTGGCAGGATTTTGTTGCCCGCTCAAAGGGCATGTGCATTCTTCCCGTCAGACTTCAGTCGGACGTTTCTATTCTCCTAGACTGAAGGATGAAACAGGAGGCGCAGTGCCCCAGGGTTTGCATGCTGTGGCTTCTGAAGCCTGTCTTGCTGCCAGCATGAGCAGTCAGTGCTCACACTGTAGAGCTGGGTGACTGCACTTCTCCTGTGTTCACAGCAGCCCTACTGACAGTTCTCCTGGTGATGAAAAGCCCTTAAAAACAAACCAAAACCAAACAAAAACCAGCTGTGGCTCTGTAGATGTACTTCAGCAACGTCAGCAGATTGATCCTACAGAGGAGCTGTTGCTGCCAGGGATTGAAGGCCCTCTTAGCTCCTGGACTTTTGGGCATCTTCACCACTATGAACTTCCCTGTGCTGCCAGTGAAGTACAGGTCCATCTGCTAGTGGGATCAGGCTGTCCGTGGTCCATGCCATAAACACATCCACATGCTGTGTCCATTGAAGCCACAGAAAGCAGAGACCTCACTTGTCCCCTGCCCCTCCACTAGTCCAGTGATGCTGCCTGCAGCACCCGACACCTACTGCAAGGCAGCACAGACACTTCTTACACCAGAGCTGCTGGTGGGCAACATCCCAAAGTGCACAAACTGTGCTGGGCTGGGGTCCCTGCTCTGTACATACACCATCACCAGCACGGTCCAGGCCCCTGTGTTTTCAAAGCCCTAGAGGAGATGGAAAGGGCTCCCATACAGCCTGTGTTGCTTTTAGGGAGCTGCACATCCCAGAAAAAAAAGGAGTAGGGCTAGACCACACCCTGCCATGAAAATCCCCATCTGGGGCACCATGCGGTGCCAGAAGCTGTGACCAGGCACAGGCAGCTCCATTACAGCCACCTGCTATGTAGCAGCGCAGGGGCTGGAGGAAGGGGTGCTGAGCCAAAGATCTTGGTGCAGATGTAGGGATGGAGGTGACAGAGGCAGGCACAGGTAGCAGCACGGCATCCGTATGGCAGGCTGTGACTGTGGGTGCTGGGAGCACACGTGGCTCCAGAGCCCCCCGTCTCTACCTGCACGCTGCCCACAAAACCCATTCCCCAAGGGCCACTTCCAACTTTCCAAACCCATCAGCAGATTCACACAGCTGCTATTTAAAAATAAAATAAAATAAAAATAATAAAAAATCCCCACAGGAGAAATAGTTCCTTTTTTTCATCCTCTAACAGTAACATTTCCCCTCCCAGTATTCACACTGGCCAGGGGCCCATGGCTGGATTATTTAGTCTGACTCCTGAAGCAGGAACAGATTTACAATTCAAATTCTCAAGAAATGGCAGGGCTAGAAACTTCATTAAACTTTATATTATTGGAAAGAAGAGATTCCCAAAAAGGATCCAAGCTAACTGCCTTTAAAGCTGTGATATCTTTACTGTATAAAGAAGCTACTTTACGTTGTCTTTCAGATGTGTTTAAAATGCATTAGTGCTTTTGACAGAGAGCTAAGAGCTCACAGCATTTAAAGAAGAATATTAAAAACAGTCTTAAAAAAATTTTAAAATATAAAAAAACCACCATTAAAAATCCTTTTTAAAATTAAAACATTTCTGAAGGATGCACTTCAATCTAGCATAGGATGTATATGCAGTAAATGCTCAAAAAGAGGGGCAAAGCCTCATCCTTTGCCAGGGGGTTTCAGTTGAGACATCCTGGGGTCTGTAATGAAGACTACTAACGAGGTAGTCCAGACCCCCATAGTTTCCAACCAGCAGCCACCTAAAGCAAGGAGGAGTTCAAGGGCCTGAAGGCACAGATCTGTGGTTACAGAGGACATTTATGGCTGATAAATCACTTTCCCCCCTGCCAAAGCTCTCTGGAGGCTGATACAAAACTCTTGCTGCACTACCCCCTTGAAAAAGCCCCACAGTTGGCTGCAGCAACCAAGTGATCAGGGTCAACTGACAAGAAGATCAGAAGTCAATAAATCCATACCTACATGATATTTACTGTATATTTATTTCTATACTTACACATTGATCTAGAACACATCTCCACGTAGGAGTCTTGATAAAATTTTGAGCAAATCATTTTTTTTCTTAGAATATAACATATCATTTATAGAAAGTGAAACATTTTCCAAATATATTTGACCTTATTAAAAAAATCCTATTTTAGGGAATGTTTCAGATTTTTTGATTAATATTTTTATCATGCTTATATCCCAATTCACTAATGAACCCTGAATTTGATTAGGCTATTCTTAAAGAGGAAAGTATGTAAAAATATAACTGAAATGGCAAATGAGACCATTCTGAACTCTGCAAATTGATAGTAGATTCTCTTAACATCTTCCATAAAATGGCTGTTTGAGGGGAAGAAAGAAGAATGATGTTTCTTTGACCTGCTCTTTCCAAGTTTTACTGTAAAACAATATAGCATGACTATAATGTACCTGGGATACAAAATAAATGTGTCTGTCTTGCAGTATCTCTGTAGAAATTATCAGTAATACTATATGCTCCAGTTTCAGATGGTTCTAATCAATCTTATAATATCTTACATGTTTGCCTATTAAGCTAGAGATGATCACTTGGACTCTGAACTCTCTCTTTCTTTGTAAAATCATCTTGAGTAATATTAAATCATGTTGTTGGAGCCCTGGAATTTCTGGGTTTCATCAACATTTGCCCTCATTTTTCACATGGTAAAGTTAAGGAAATATCTGGTAACATTTTAATTCCACATTATTCAATGTGGCTTGTATAGGTGTGGTGCAATCGAGTCCTACACAGGAAAGGTTGATTTGAAGTCCTGGCAGAGCGATTAGCTGATTCCCAAAAGATATGGATATAAATTTCTCCTAGGCACATCTGCCCTGTCTGCTTTTAATTTTGAAACACCAGCTTTAATTTAGAAACTGTACTGTAAGCTCTCCCTTTTGTGAACAAGAATGACATAATTTGCTGAGCAAAAACCCAGAGCCAAGCTTTTTTGTCTTAAGTAATCAATGAGTAGCAACCAACAGACAAATGTTCCTTCACTAATTCCCTTCTGCCTTTGCAGGTTATTGTGCTGCATGGATCACATCTTAATGGAGAGGCTGGGCTGGGTTGCACAGCCCTCCCCTCCTTTCCAGAGCTGCAGAGATCACCTCCTCTCACATTCTTGATCAGCTTCCCTGTGGCAACAGCAGCAGTGGATCACATGGAAAAGTAATATTAGGAAAGTATTTAATGTATTTATAGCTGTCTTTTAATGACATTTACCAGCTGGAAAGGAGGAGGCTTGCCAGCACCGGGTGATCAATCAGCTCTGAGGAACTCCAGCGAGTGCTCTCAAGACCACCAGCAAGCCTTCCTCCAGCCCTGGCTCCATCTTCTCCCGTTAGGCTGCAGATACTTGGGGCAAATCAGGCTGACAGAGTGTGTTTGCCTGGCCCTTATCACAATGAGACCTTGAATTTAGCCCAGGGCTGAGGCTGCTGCAGTGTACAAATAAATAGTGTTAATTCTTAGATCACGGTTTAGAAATTTCTGTTCTACATCAGTCAGGCAATTTGTAAGCATGGGACTCATTATGGACACCCCATATAATAAATTTAGTGTGCCAATCAGTTTTTCTAGAGGACAAGAAGAGAGACTATCAAAGTCTGTGCTTGGCCGCTGTTTGCAGCAGACCTTCAGATCTCTCCTTACAACTAAATGCCATCAGACAGAAGTTCTGGCTGTTGCAAGAGGAGTTACCTGAACTTGTAAAATTGCAAAGATCAATCCATATGGAAAAGATCATGATTGAAAGGTCCAAGTAAAGCAATTTTCTGCTTCCAAAAAGATGTGGATATAAATAGAACAGTGCCTGAAAATGAGCAGGCAGAAATGAAACACAAATGCAAACAGAGAGCAAGCCTTCTAAAGCAAACAAAGATTTTACTATATGTCCCCAAACGGAGTATACCAGACTCATCAGGCAGTGTACATTCTTTCTTACTCTGCTGCCCTAACTCCTGTGACATATAAATGAGGCTGGACACTATCACATTGTGCAGTAAGGTTGAGTTGTTATTCTGCCTAAGTCCATGTTGACCTAAAGAGCAGTCATTGAGCAGAAGTGTCTGTTCCTGTGACCACATTATCCCTGGGAATCCATGCTCTGCTGCTGCAACCCTGAGCATCCATGTTCACTCCTGAAGAGAGTCCCTCAAGAAACACTCCAAAGTTGCTCTCTGAGCATCCTGCCAACCTTTTGTTTTAACATCAAGGGGTCTTCAGCCATCTTATCTGTTACTCTAATTGCTCTGACAAGCTGTGGAAATACATATAATTAAACGTGTAAACCTATAAAATAATCATTTGCTGTCTGTGCACTTGATGCTCAGAATCTGCTGAAATTTCATGCGGGAAAAAGCTCCACTGGGCTTGAGGGAATGACTTTTTCATTTCCTCCTTTTACTCTGAAAGGAAATTTTACAGCTACTGTAGGACTTCATATCTCTCATACTTCAAGTGTTCATCACTATTTTCTGTCCCCCCTCCCTGTACAGATCATATTTAAACTCTTTGGGGTCTTGTTTGTACTTGTTATGATTTGAAGTTTTGAGTTTAATTTCTTTCTTTTGATAGCTGGCTTGAAATTCAGATAAGGAATAAAGGCTTGCAAATGCTCACCATTTGCAACACAGGTAATGGCAGCATGAATGCATGATGCTGGAGATTGATTCACCAGCTCCCTGCACTAATATTATTCAAGCAGAACTTAAATATCTCATCCTCATATAATTACATAACCTTGAATGGAGACAATAGGCAGTCAACAGAAAACTAGAATGCCAAAAGCTGCAGGATGAAACAAACACCTCAGAAATAAGTCCCCTGTAAAAGAATCCCAGCAAAATACCTGAAGATAGAAGTGATTGAAAATTGCAATAAAATTTTTTTCAAAGTGTGCTTTGGTCTCATATTAAAATGAAATATTTGGTTAAATTGTAAAAATAAAAATTAAAAATCCCCAAATCCAACTAGAAAAATTAATCCGATCAAAGTCCACCTCAATTCCTATTCTGGAAGTAGATTCACATACCCTTAGGAAAGGTGGTTTTCTTTCAAGAAACTGGCAGTGCAGTAAAGCTGCTGCCTTCTCAGAAACATTCACATGTAGACAATTTACTAAAGGATTTCAGAGTCCCCATTAGAATTCTTTTGCAGAATACTTGCACAACACCTGTAGCTAAAATGAAGCTAAAGTATCTTTTCCTAGATGGTGGCATTCAAATGTCACAGAGCAGTTTCACAACAAAGTTATACGTTTTGTGCAAAAAGAGCTGCAGAAACAAAAGCAGAGGATTCAGTGCAAAGCCTCCTGCCTTAATGTGATCCTGCCACGTCAAGGGAGGAGAGCTTGGGGGGGGGGACAGTATTATAGCAAATATCACTACAACTTTAGAATTCAGCACACTGCAGAGAAGAAAAGAGGCTTCCAGACAGAGCAAATGTCATCACAGGCTTTGGGGTCAGGTGTTTTCCTTCTTTAATTCAAACTTGCAGAAACACTGATGCACTTCCACCACTGGTGCTCTGCTGCTTCTGTGCACACTTCTGAAAGCAAATCTGTAATCGCAGTGGCTAACTATCAAACTGCTCCAGGACTAAGGTGTCCTAGAAAAATAGCAAGAGCATTTCTCTCAACTGCTGAAGCAACTCCAGATGAAGCTTAAATGATGAATATGTAGAGGTGACAATAGGAGTAACGAGAGCATCTACAAAGGCATTATGCAAGGACTGTCATTTTCCCTGTGTTTGTACAATGCCTACAATCAGGGGACCTGACCCAGCTGACTTCCTCTGGAAACTACTGCAATCCAAATAACAAATAAAAATAATGGGATTAAATCTGAATACATGATATAAGCCATCATGCCGCAGGGCATATCCATCCCACCAGCTGCCTGAGGGGAAGGTAGGGAGGAAGAAATTTTCCCCATAGGCAGGTCATCCCATGGTTGCTGTCCCTGAGGTTTCTTGGATTCTTCTCTGAAATGTCTTGTCTTGTACTCTTCACTGTGAGAGACAGGATACTGAACTAGACGGACAAGCAATCTGATCCACCATGGCAATTCCTATGATCCCATAGAGATGCTATGAATAATTCAGATTTGCTGCAAAAAATCCCCCACTCTTCATGCAAGCTAACTGGTGTCTCCAAGAGAAAAGATCACATAACCTTTTTGTAACCTTGTCATCATCACTATTTATGTGTGTATTTGACGGTTTATGGGTGCCTCCATGCACAGGCTGTTAAAACGTGATGTAATTGAAATTACAACTTATCTTTAATATGTTTAGATATCACAGAGGGCCCAGTCACAGAAAGTCTTAACCAGACCCTTTGGTGGGTCAGAAATTAAAGAGAAGCCTGGTTTTTAGTGAACTTGCATGAAATGTTAATTATTTCAGTCTCATTCCTACTTGGAAGATGTCTTCATCCTTGTGAACACACACTTAGGACTACACCAGGGTGCAGTGTCAGCTCTAGACCATGCAAGTACCTTACAGAAAAGAAAATATAACAACATACAGAGTTTTGCCTAAACACTTCAGTACTCCTAAGGAGCTGAGCCATTTGTAGTTTGTAATCAGCTTAATCTGATGATGGTTTATGAGTTTTCTCATGTAAGAGTCATTCTTGAAGTCCTCTCTTCCCTTTTCTTCCCCACATACATATTAATGGAGAGAGACTGGGAGCTGCTCAGTGCCTTTTGCTCTCCTCTGTGACCTGTTGCATGATAGCTGCTCACATCTTCAAGATCTTATTAAAATATCCACCAAAGTACTGGGGGAATGTTTTAACTCCAAACTGCTTCTGAGAACTAAAAGCTTGAGACAATTAAAAAACCTATTCTGAAGCTTGGAGTTTCTACTGAAAGGGAAGAATGGCACACTTCTGAGCTGGTTTTGGAGAACGGTGTATAGAGGAAGGCCCAATAAGGAATTTCCAGTCTCCAAAGTAGAAAGTAGTGAATGCAGTCAAGATTTAATGACTTCAGGACTTTGGTAAGGGCTAGGATAAGTATGTCTTGAAAATCAATAAATAAAGTAGAATAATTAGCTGTAGGAAAATGCAGGAGGAAGAAAAACATTAAGTGCTTCATGGCCTTGAGGAACAGACACCTGCAAAGAAGCAATCTGGTCCATATTCAAGGATACCTTGTAAAGACAAATATTTGCCTACAATATACATTTACATGCAGACACAGAATTATGTGCATGTACAGACTCTATTTCTTTACTTGCAAGGAGTTAAAATATGATACAAAGTCAGAATGTCAATGAAGAGAATAAGAAAATCTTGTAAAGGCAGTTAATGGAAAATGTCTATGTTGGAATAATGTAATTGGTCCCTGCAGAGTATTACAGGTTAGGGCAAAATGTTAGGTAGTGACAAAAGAGGAGAAGGAAGGAACACACAGGAATTTTCCCCTTTGTCTTCAGAACAGCAAGTCTAAGCCCAGGCAGGAGCAGGGGAAGCTGGTGCAAGGAGTTCTTACATCTTCTTTGCAAGCAGAGACCAAACTAAGGGTCAGAAATTTTATAGGACCACTTACTTTCCTCTTGCTTTCAAAGGAGAGCAGGAGGGGATCTCTTTGCAGGTCAGTGGGAATTACACAGCAGCTCCAGGGGTAGAAACTTAGATTGTGACCCTACGTCTTTGAGATGTACTGTAAAATAATACTAGTCACCCTCTATGCCATCCCCTTGTTGATGTAATATTCTTTCAGTATATTACATCACCGACTTCTATCACAATTAGGCTGTTGGATATTTATTGCCATTTTCTTTCTTCAAGTCTGAAGGATCTGTCTTTCTTCCACTGAAGTTTAGGTACTGTCACTGACTTCAAGTTAATCAAAATCAAGTCACCTACCTAAACTTCCTAAATAAACCTTCATGCTCACAAACTACAAAAGGAAAAAATACCTTGGGGGACTGTAAGTGAAGGTCCTCAGAAAAAAATGGAGGATGGCTTAGACTGAGAGATGACCTCAGCAAGTCTATGTCTACCCAGGTATGCAACACATCAGTAGCATATATTCAAGACAGATGAAGAGCTTAGCAAGTGTAGAAACATGGATTCAGATGTGTCAGCTAGTATGTATAAAAACAGCTGCTTAAAAATAATGTTTAGGGTTTGCCTTTATGCAATGACAGGAAAGGAATTCAGTGTCAAAGTTGTCTGAGCATTTAGCCACATGTGTTATTTAACTCCAAAGCACACTGTGCTCTGATCCTTAATTCTGACGATGCCTTCTTGAACTACAAAACCATCCATACAGATCTCTCCACACTACCTACCAATAACAAATGGATTTGCTGAGCTAATGACCCTGCCATTTGGGCTGGCTTGCATATAACATCCAAAAGAAACCTCAGGACAAATCCAACAGGCAAGCTGAAACCCTAATGTGAAAAATACTTGTGTTATTTTTATTATTAGTCAGTCCTTCCAGCCACACAATACTGATTACTCAATCTGAAGTGG
>VYZX01021996.1:397377-626876 GCA_013401335.1 Brachypteracias leptosomus | reverse complement strand
ACATTAGCTTAGAGCCAGCCCCTGCAGATATTTTGTATTTGCCCATATTATCATTACACAAATTTCCCCGAGAACTCCATCCAAAGACCTTAACCATAGTACATATATGTATGCTTTTACAGCACTCCCATATGTATATTTTGTTTGCTTGTATGCTGTATACAAAGCATAACAAACAGGATCATTAACTGAAAAATTAATCATGCTCCTGCAAATCATGTGAATTAGCACTATTAATTCTACTAGAACTCAGCATAGTGTCTACACAATTTAATACCTTCGTTCAAATCTCAGTATGGGAATCCAAGAGTTCTTAGCCAGCAGCACCAAGTGTCATTTCTCTAAGGATATAAATAAAATGAAGATGTCCAAAGTACACGTATGAAGTTATATATACATTCTTGTACTCCATGCTGCATTACAAGACAGCTCCTTAGCATAGGCAATTGTACCAAAAACATCCCATAGTGCATCAACTGCAATATATACAACTTAATATCAAAAACACCTTTTAAGAGATATGCTAAAAAAGTAACAACAGTCCAAAACCAGAAATAACTCCATTTTAGTGGAGCAAGTCTCCTGAATTTTTCTTCCCAAGCTGACCAAGCCAGTGCTTCATGGATTTGCCACATTCTTTATTAGCAAAGTAGCTTTTCTTCAAAAGGGATATTTTCCATGCATTTGAATCAAAGTTCAGATTTCTTACCTAATGTACTGAACAACAGAGAGCCTCTTGGAAATTGTGAAAACAAAAAGTTGGTCATCTAATGCAGTTCCTCAGGACAGCAAGGAAGCCCATATTTGAAGTCCCCAGCAAATCCAAACAGCCAACCCATAATTATTGCCTCATCAGAAAATTCAGATCTCCAGGATCAAAAAGACCAGAAGGTTAGCACAGCATAGGAAGGGAGCAGGAGACAGACTGACTACCAATGTGAAGGAAATGTTCTACACAACGCTAACTTGCATTGCCATTTTCACAAACTCAAAGGTATTCAACATTATCCAGTCCTAAGTGTATATCACACTACCCTCAGACATCATATTCCATTCAAAGAGCTTTAATAGAACATTAAAAAACCCAAACCTTTTCTTAACATCCATCATAGGGAGACACAGAGTAGCTCTTGAAGCACACAGAGGAAAGGATGCAGCAATTCAGAACAAGGAACAAATACAAATAATGTAGTCTCTGGAAATTATGGGCATGAAAGAAAGAAAACAAGACTCCAACTTTCAAAGTAAAATTCATTCTAACACAATCACTGGTGAAAATCACTGGCACAAATGGGAAATATTAACATAAGCATTCTCAAAATTGAAAATGAAAATCTGACATTAAAATAATGCTCTTGGTTGCTTTTTTCTTAGTTTTCCCCATAAAGTGACAAATGTAATAATATACAATCTCCTACCCACACCAAAATAATGCTTGGCTGAGCCTTATTTTTGGTGCAAATATTTCTCTGTTGAGACAGCTTGCTCATGTCCTCATTGGAGTCTTGGAACTATTTTCTGGCTTTACTACACATTCACTGTGTCACCATCAGTAAATCATGTAATCTGTACACCACAAATTAACATCTGTAAAATTGGGAAAGTCATTCCTATTTTAAAAAAAGTTGTTGTGAAGCTCAGTTAAACCGCTAATTATTTTGTTTAAAGTTACTGGAATTAGATGTTTACAGCTACATATGATTTTTGTAATCAGTAGCAGGTCTCAACTACATGGATAAGTAATGATCTGAAGCATTTTAGTCCAATCTGAGCTAAGCAAAGTGAATGAGGCAGAGAGAAAGTTCTAGCAGATTCCCATGGGAACGGAAAGATTTTGCATTCAGAAAAAAGGAAATCCAAATCCTCATTTGCCCTTACTCCATAACAAACCCCACCCAGGTTCTATGTCTTCCAGAGCACATCCTGCCCGTATCGTACACTCCTCTAGTAAGGGATCATACCACAACTCTGACACTGAAGAGAAAGACAAAAGTTTAAAATTATTGTCATTACCTGGATTTACTGACACTGACAGGTTTAAGTCCTCAGAAGATAGGTTGTATCACTAACAGAAGGTGAGGAAAGTAAAACAGAGGCAATTATTCAGTACTTCATAATAACCTGAACCAGAAAACCTGTGTTTGCCTGACATAACTCATAGGTCAATGCCTGGGATAAAGAGATACACAATTTCTTCTGTTCTTTCATGCATCTACAAGAACATAGTATTTTCCAAGGAAGGGGTCACTGATCACCCCTGAGCATCAGCACTGCTGATACAAAGAGCCCTTGAGCATGAAGTCAGGGTGTTCCTTGTGCACACAGTCTCATCAACAGTAGGACATTCATCCAGAATCTGTTACCCTCCAGACAAGTTCAGTTTCCTGATGTGAACAAAGTCAATCAGAAGTCCTTAGAGACCTAAAATACATAGCTCACTTCAGAGAGACTTGTCTCTAGATTGCCACTATGATTAACAAACAGGGACTCATGCCACTCACATGTGGGCAGCTTAGAGCAGGGATCTCACTGGGGTGAATTATCTTCATTCTCCACCATTTGTAGGGAGAGCAGTCTCCTGACAGGTACCATAACCTAGGATCATCTTCAGAAAAACAAAACAAAATAAAACCAAACCTGCTTAATTTTCATGCTGATGGCCTCTGGGTATGCATGGAATAGGGTAGATTGAGGGGCAGCCTTGTGATGACTGCGGGGTTCTTACCAAGCCCAGCTGAGTCGTAATCTTCAAGGAGTTAAAAAAGGCTTTTTCCCCTTTGTGTCCAGACATGTGCAGGTCCTGGCACCTCCACAGGCTCACAATAGAAGACCTATCTTATTCACGCTGCAAAAGATCTGGAACCTGACACTTCTCTTGGGCACTCAGTCCTAACAGACAGGATTTGTCTCTGACACTCTCCTTTCAAGACAAGTGTCAGCAGGTGATGAACTTTGTATTCTTTCACTCCTGCAGCTTCAGAGCCTGGATCTGTTTCTGCAGAATTTATGAATGGTAAATGTCAAGCCCTTTGTTTTTTTCAGACCTATAGTTCTGGTGTCAGAAAATAAAGGAAAGAAGAACAATACCCTTCTTTCCTCTATCCTTTATTTTGCAAGTTCTTACACTGAAGAGATAGAGCTGTATTGCTTGGTGTACAGTAAGCACAAATCATAATATGCAGCAGGGAAGACTCCAGCATATCATTGTGGCATCCTCCTGGCCTTGCTTGCTGAGCTGTGTGCATTGGTGCACTTGGCAATTACACGTGTGATATTGTAACTGCACACCTTGCAGGGCTTGATTGTATTAGGTAACTATTGTTAACTTTTGCCGTGATTTTAGTGTTTTGGTTAATTAGTTCCACCTCATGAGGCAAAGGTCTCATAATTACACTTTGCAGGGTGTTCATTAGTTGAGCAGATTGCTTTCTCCATTCAGGGCATCTCTAGCAAGGGCCCTGTGTGGTCACTGTCTAAGGATAATGGCAATGGAAGGGATGATGAAAATTGTACCACAAGCCTGCCCTCTCGGTGAACTAAGAACTCATGATGGTCTAAAATGACTGGACGATGCTGAGATTTAGAATAGTCTTGGCTAAAGCAAATTATTTAGCACCAATGGTTTAGCCCTTACGATTATTTCTGAATCATTCGTATCTTGTTCTGCGGATTGACTCTGATAACTTTATGCAAACATATTCAACTAGAGTGGCCTGTGAACCATTTACTTTGACTCTGCCTTTGATTACTCCCTTTACAGTCCCAGTTCAAGAGCACTCAACTCCAAACACACACCTACAGCTCAGTTATTTCAAAGCCTAGGGAAAAACCCAAACCAAATCATCACAGGCTTTCAACAGAGCATAAGCACATCCTTAAAGGCTTGACTGATTCTGGATCACCTCATTACTGAAGTTATACAGTTCAGGTTTTCCCTTCCCTGGTGAATTACTCACACTGTGAATGACTGCATGTGAGCACCCAGCAGGCCAGAGCAGCATCTCACCTCCCTTTGGGGACCACAGGCTCTACCCTCCCACGGACCAGCCAAAGGCCAGCCCAAAACATCAACCCCCTTCTCTCTGTGCAACAATAGGCTCTTCTGTTCCCCCAGCAGCTGTGAAGCAAACACAAAAACACCTTATTTGCATGGAAGCTTGTTGAAAGAATAACAAGAAAGGAACAGAAATATGATCAGATCACTTATGCTTTTGAACCAATGCTTCTACTGGTACATTTACTGCTACTCTAAGCAGTTGCCATATAGCCATTTTGTAAGCAATTTCTTTTTAAACCAGGCAGCTGAAGACTTCATAACAGATCACAGCCAATATAGCTTGTATATTTTCCTGGAGATAATCAGACACCACTATTCCTAGACCAGGACATCACAATAGTAGAAACAGTATCCCTTTTCCAAGCTCTCCTTAATACTCCCTCCTAATAAAGAGTGATTCCTCAGGAAGCACTGGACCTATTACCCACATGTTAGTACCAGCTTAGGTTTCATTATGACTAATGTCATTATAGTGAATTCCAAAAGAATCATTCATGATTGGCTCATTCTTCTAAGGCCTTTGGTGCGTGACACGTTTTCCACGTTGCCTGCAAAATGTCTGTGGTAGGAAAATGCTCATAGGTGTCCCTGGCAGCTGGAGGCTGAAAATAAAACTGTTTTGCTTTGTATCCAATGAGGGAAGCTTAGCATTTCTTTTCAGGAGAGAAAATCTTTTGCTTCCCACAACCGGTCTCCTTAAAGTCAATACAAAGTAGACTGGATGGAGGCTGATACACCTCTCTTGGTTCTTCAACTGAGATATATGGCCTTACTTTAAAATAAAAGCAAATACCATATTCATTACCCTACATCACAGCTACTGCCAAAAAATGTCTTACGTTCCCTAAAAACTAAGAAAAATACAAAAAATCCAATACCCAAAGTCACTCCATTTCTCTGAGCCTCAGACTGAAATTTCTAAAGCAAGGGAAAGGGTCACATATTTCCTCATCTCTTTCTTCAGCTTACGGTTAGCTTTTCTAAGTAAGGAGATGCTTGGGAGACAAATGTGCTATTGAAGTAAATAGGATCTGACTTTAGTTGGGACCTGAAGTACTCCATGCCACAGCACAGCCACAGGAGCAGAGATAATGAGTAATTTAGCCAGGCTGTCACCATCTCCTCCTTTTCTTAGCACAGCACAGCTCAGCACATTTTTCCACTTGTGGTTCACACACACTACTGTTGGAGGCTTTTCCCAAGAAGGTAGCCTTTTTTTCCCAGTCTGCTATATAACATCCTCCAGTCTTCCCTTCCCAAAGAGTTGAGCTTTAAAGGAATTAGCAGAGCCCAAGGTACTTGACACTTGGAGACTCACTGATTTCTTATATGCTTAAAAGAAGAATTATTTTTTTTGCTATCTACACCTGAAAAAAACTATCTTTGTGCCTAGTCTGACTGAAAATCCCTGCTCCTCCCTCTCTGTGCTCGAGGATGTGCCTTCTTGTGCTTCCCCAGGGAACACAGGCACATACAACAAGGGTTGGACCATGTCATGCCAGAGGCCCATCCAACACAATATCCTGTCTTTGGAAATGGCTAGTAATGGGCATTTAGGAGAAAGTGTATAAGAAGTGATACAAGTATGAAGTTCTCCATATCTTCTCCATTTCAAGCAATTTGTGGTTTAAGGACTTCCTGAGCTGTAGCCTACATCTGCGTCATCTCATTTAACAGCCCTTTAGAGACCTTTGCTTCCATTCACTTGCTTAGCTGCTTCTTGAACTTTAGATATCTAAAACATCCTGTGGCAACGAGTTCCACAATTTAATTGTGCAGTGCGCGAAAAAGTAGATTTTGTTTGTTTACAGCCTGTTGCACAATCATTTCATTTGGTACCGTTTAGTGTTATGAGAAATAGCTAATGACCATTCCCAACAATCATTTTTCCATATCACTGCTTATTTTAGACTGGCAATGGACAGACAATACTGAGAGCACTGAAAGTGCAAATGACAAACAAATGTGCAAAGGTTTGCGAGAAAGTTTAGACTTAGAGAGGAAGGGAAGTTACTTTGCATATATATGCTAAACATATAAATGAACTATTAAAATTTTCATGTGTATTTCTTAAAGCTGCATAAATGTGAGAAAATGCTATTAGGTCATATTTTCTGTTGTGATTGTGTCTTAGGAACTCAAAAGTTACTTGTGTCTTCAAAACCGTTTTCATTGAAACAAATGTTCTTATAATACACTCATATTGTGGTAATATTTGAAATCACGTTAATTAAAATTAAACTGAAGTTTCCTTCATAACAGCTAAAGCACTCTCAGTTGCTTTTCCAACCAAACATCATATTGAAGCATTCATACTATTCCCTTGCTGTATCACAGCAATTTTATCTAAATAAAAAGGCAATAGTGAAAAAGTTTGAGAGGCCTACTGTATGATTACTAGCTGTTGGTGCTTGATGTAAAAGATCTTACTTACAAGAGCACTTTGGCATGTTTTTGGATAAGTCTTATCAATAGCTGTAATGAGAAATGACTAACAAAGGACTTTCTGTACAAACAGCAAATGAGATGCTTGCAGACAGAAGGGAATTTATTCTCAAGGAAAAAAGAATGAAGCCTAGTGTTCTCATTCACTGGCCCTTCACCTAAAGTTGTTTTATTGTTGTTCGTGTGTATCTTAAGAACCATGAAGAACAACACATGCTATTACAAGGATGTCTTATTTCATCTGACTTTTGTTCCCCATAATCAAGGACCATTGTCATGATCAGATGGCAAAAGTAACCAGCAATATAATCCCAGCATTCATTTTCCTAAATAGTCTCTAGAAAAACATACTTGCCACATAACTCAAAGCTGGAGACATCATATTGTCAGGATACGTTTAGTTTCCAAAACAGTAACTGTAGTAAATGAATACATAGGTATAAATAATTTCATCACTTAATTGTAATTTATAAATGCAGAAATCTGTTTTTCACTTTTTAAAAAGTCTGCTTTAGACAAGGTTAGAAAAGGAAGCTAAGACTGATGTCAGAACTGGAACAGCAATCACTGGGGGATGATAGCTTGATTATCTGGAAGTAACGAGCCCTGCTGAAGGGCTGCTTGGAACAGGCATGAGTTTGCCCTGAGTCTGCGCAGTCCAGCTACAGCCCCTTCCCACCTCACAGCAAAGGGCCTCCAAAAATTCACCTCACATATTGTGAAAGCAGAAAAAAAAAAAAATTAAGTTAAGCATTTTGATTCAAAGTGGATTAGTACCCACTGAATGAACCCCATGAACTTCACCTGGCACTAAGTATCTGCTTTATCATAGTGGCATAGCTGAGGTTCCTGCACTGGTCTTCAAAGGTATCTGTGCACTTAGTACCCAGTACTGGGCCAGCCTTGCTCCTGCTCTCTCCCTAATGACACTGGAAGAGACCTCCTCTGCCACATGGAATATTTAGCCTAGGAGACCTCATGCAACCTGCCATCTCTCAGTGACTAAATTTTGCTGTCTGCATAGAGGCAGTTATAGGAAGAAATGAATGGTACTATAACATAATTGAGCTTCTCCTTGTTTTCATTGTGGGGAAAAAGAAATAAGCAAGAACCAACAAAGACCCTGATAAATCCACGCTTAAAGAGAGATGTGAAACCAACTAGTAGGCTAGCCCAGTACCCACAAAGTTGCTGTTTACACCATGAAATGTTATAAAACAAAACAGAGCACAAAAGAAAAAAATCAAATCAATAAAGAACAGCCCACGCCAAACAATAAGCCTGCAGATGCTCGCAAGGTGCAAATTCAATATGAATAGTGGCACTTTTAGAAAACCAGCTATGACTGAGATGAAACTGAGCAGAACAGAAATTCAGAAGCAAGTGAGGCTGCATTTTCAAAATACGTCAGGATTTATTCCCTTCCTAAAAGAACTAGACAGTTAATCCACCCTGTTGGCAGGTGCATGATAGCAGGTGATTCCTTGCAACAACCTCTATAACTATTCTCATTATATTATTCTCCAGCTGGGGATAGCAGTAAAGCGAGAGGGGCAGAGGATAGAGATGGTGAGCCCATTTGCTTAGCTTGCAGTGTAACTTATCATGCAAAAACAACGGGCCACTCAAACAGAATTTCTTGACTGGGGATGACATACAGCATTGGTTCAAATGTCTTTGTAGACACCAGCTTCTGCAGTGCATCTTTGGAAATTATGGGTATCTCATTTTGGGGAGGGGGGAAGATGATGGTAGGTTTTGTTGCATTTGAGCAATGACTTTGACTCAAGTAGAAAATGAGGTGGCCTGGCTTAAGGGTGGAAGATGCATTTCTTAAAGAATTTATAATTAGGAGTTCAAACTGCTACTGCCTTCTAAATAACAACACCCTCCTCTTCCTCCAAAATTCAGTTTTCTGCAAAACAAGTTTCCAAGGAAAAAAATAAGCAGCTCTTTTGGATTAATATATTTCATTTCTGCTTCAATCAGTTTCCAATTAGCTTCCACAAAATGCTAAGAAATTAGAGAAAATTTGTTTCAGAATAAGAAATAGCTTTTTCTTTGTTTCTGTCCACTTTAATATCATTCAAACTCCTCCATCCTGTTTTCCTCAAGACCCAAAGTTTACTCATTTCCAGAAGATGCAGCAGCACTGAGAGACGTGGAACCCAACAGCTGGTGGAATATGGTTTCTTCAACATTTCTCTAGCCAGCTTTTGTCATCCACAGCACGATGAGTTGGTCACATCTGCTGACCTCCTACAACAGTGTGGCTGCTGCAAGTAATTCTGTTTTTTCCCATGCAGTGAATAATCCCCACAAAGCATCACCATCCCAAAGCCTACCAACCTTGGAAGGAGAAGTCTAAAATAAAGCTGGTTTGTATTTTCAAATAATGGAAAAAACTAGCTATGCTAAACAGCTAAAATCCCATCTTCCACACTGACCCTGCAGAGCAGACTCTGTGCTGCACGTTCCCCAAGTGCTGGATCCCTGGAGACTGGAAAATTCATCCTTATTTATTTATTTAAATTAAAAATCCTAGCCATGACCTCAGAGGTATATGTTTATTATCAGCTCCAATGCACTTGTCACAGCTTTGGCTGGAAGGGAAGCCAGGGGAGGATTTAAAAATAATAATAATAATCCAAGAAATTTCTCCATTTCAAATGTCATTGTTTTTTGTTCCTAATTAAAATACAGTTTGTCTTTCAGATTCCAATTTTTTTGGATTAGTGGTTTCAAGCATGATGTCATTTTCCTGTCTATATGACCAGAGCATAGCCTTATTTCAAGTGTTCGGTAACAACAGAAAAATAACTGTGGAAACCTATACGCAGTTCTCCAGAATCTGAATTAGTGCCTCACCATTACCAGCCACAGTTCAGGAGCAGACAGGCAGGACCTCTACAAGAGAATTTGTCTGTCTGCTCTGATCTTTTCCAGAAAGTGAGGCTTGGCCAAAAGAACCCAGCAAGTCCTACTCAGAGGCTTCCACAGTTACCTGTTTCAACTACCCATGTTTTATGTGTGTATATAAAGTGAAGATAGTTTGTCTTTTAAAACAAAACAAGCAGAAAAAGAATTAGTGAACCAGATTTATTCCACTTATAACTACATTATGTTATTCCAGAGCCAAATTTCATCCATATGTGATTTGCAGCCCTTCAGTAACTTAAAATATGAACAATTTCTGGTTTTCTATCTCTCTTTCTTCCCAAAATGCACTTCTGTTCCCCTTGCAAAGCAAATGGGGACCACTGGCATGTGGTATTTGTATTAGAATTAGCATTGCTAAAGTGTTCAGTGACCTTAATGATCTGATTCAAATTATTCAGTACAGTTATTACTCAAATTACTTTAGGACAGTTCTCATCCCTCAGAGTCTCACTCTCACCTTAGAGTCTAAGCATAAGAGGAGAGTGAACACCACACTGGGAGGACAAGACAAAGGATAACATAATAGTAAAAATGTAATTTGTCTACAATAGCAAGCCAGCAACTGATCAACACTCTTGTAAGCTGTACAGGGTAACGTAGGCTTGGGTTTTCCAAGGATTTCAGTGTTTTAGCTTATCTCATCATTGATGGGTTTGCTGCTTGTGTCAGCAACTGGCTCAATGGCAATGGTTTTGTAGAGGCTTGGTTTTCTTATGAAGAGATTTCAATGAGCCTGTCAGGCTTCCTTGTACTTTTAGATCATCCACTGTCACATGTGATCAATAAAAATCCACCCTTAGTTGTCTCTGCTGATCTTGAGTAGGTAGCTTTGGGCCATCAAGGTCTTCTTTTGCATGTTCAGGGCTGCACTGAAAAAGCCACCTGGGGAAGGGGCCTTGGATGCTGCAGCCTGCTGGGGTAGTCACAAGTTATCTCCCTTTAGCTCCACTGAACACAACACTCGATGGACACCAGGTGAGAAGACACACAGGCTATGCCATCAGAAACATGAAACCACCCTACCCTGTCTCCCCCTTCCCAGAAGCCAAGGCACACGTGCACACTGCATGTATAACAGTTCAGTTAGGATTTGAAGAGCATCCCAAAAAGCTTTCTTCCCGACTCTCCCTCGAGTCTCTATGCCAAACCCATTCATACTGGAGTGATAATAGTTGACAGGAATCAGTTTAGTTTGGCTGAAAAGGAGGCATCTTAAGGAAAAAATATGGTTTCAGAGGCCCACCCAAAAATCCAAAGGCTGGACTCTGTCAGAGAGCAGAACTTGGCCTCCTGTCTCCACTCCCACAAAAAATGCTTGTAAATGTTATGCTCTTTGGGCTGTATTTTTTTTTCCTCCTGCATTAAAAACTGAGTGAATTTAGTGCTTATAAAACCAAGGGGCTGATAGCAACTGGCTAGAACCAGATGTTCTTAGGACTGGAGCATATCGTACAAACGGATCGTGCACATATAACTATTCAGAAGTATGTAGCTGCATTACTTATTCTCAGTCAGGGTACCAAACATTGATTTCTGAGGCAATATAAAAACATTATGCTGAAACCTCAGGGTTGGGAAGAAAGAGAAGTGGGGGAAGGTAGAGCTGTTTGTAGGTATCCACATCTATAGATGGGGAGAGAATATATTCCCCTCTCCCCTGTCCTTTGCAGCTCTGTCCTGCCCTGCTGTCCCAACCAGCAGTGCATGAGCCCAGCAGGGACAGATGTAATGCTCCGTTACATCTGTAACCAAACAAGTGGCTCGGCCTTTGGAGGAGAATAAGAGTCCCAGTGTGAGGATGAGATGACCTTCCAGGACATCCAGTCTCATATTCTCCTGATGTGGAGCCGTACGGACTACTTTAGCCACCACCATTCAGATTACACACAGATCCAACCACTTTTAGGAGGACTTGTACCAGAAATACGTGCCTGAAGAGCCAGTATCCCTTTCAATGAGGCATGGGAGGCAACAAGTGCAATCTGCCAGTAAGCCCCATGACAGACGAGTGCGTGTAGCCGGCTCCCTTAAGGAATTTGAGCTGCCACGTTTAATGGCTTGAAGGGGTTTTGTTGTGTTGTTGGGGTGGGTTTTTTTAAACAAAAACTGAATCAGTTTTATTGACTTAGAGTGAAATGTTTCCATTTATAGCTGTTGCTCTTTGAGATTTCTGTTAAAATATTTAAACAACCTTGAAGTCTCCCCCTCTGATCCCACAACCCCAGCTCCATTCAGTGCATCCCCAGTTGGCTTTACTCAAACACCAAGGCCTTCTAAAGCTCAGGTTTGGCCTTTCAGGCTCTTCCTAACACCACCACCTTCTTTGCTGCATAAATTTCCAGAGCATTTAGCTACCAACAGGGCCTTGTACTCTGTGCTAAAGAAGCCCTTCCCAAGCCTTTTTCCACCACGCAGCTTGCCCCACTCCAGCCAGTCTCTACTGATTGTCAAGCAACAACACAAAACCCAGCACAGCCAAAACTCAGCTTCTTGTTTGAAACAGTTTTTCCTTTGATTTCCATTTCACAGACTTTGAGACTAGGAGCCATCACATCCCTCACTCAAGCTTTTGCACCCCACAGGTCCTGCACCCAACCCCATGATGCGCCACCAGAAGTGTGATGTCCACCACTGTGGGTTGCAATTGCAACAGGAGACTGCATGCCAGCCACGCCTCAAGTTACAGTCAGGACATGGATACAGTGAGTGAGATGTCCTTAGGAGATCTTACCCCTGCATGCTACTTCCCTAATGAAATCAAGCCTGGTAACTTCATCCAGGAAGTAATTCCTTCCCAGATAGATCCACCAATCACGCAGTCTGTGCAGAACATCACAGTTTCCGTTCCCACCACATAGTAGTAGTAGCACACCAGCAGACACCCTTCCTGAGTGGCATCCCTCCTTCCCTCAGGTCCACACTCAGGACACTATCACAGTCTTTGTCCTTCTTTTCAGGCCACGACCACATGCCACAAAGACTTCTATTGTTTCATGAGACTCCACCTCATTTCACTTTTACATACCACTCACCTTATTCATCTGCTTTGTCCAAATTTTGGAAAGACCGTGATCTACAACCTTCTTTAGTCACTTATGCAGCACAAACTGGGATCACAGGTTGTGATCATTAGGTAGAACCTGGGATGAGAGGCGATGGGAAGTTAACAGTAATATTGACAACTGTGGTTGTGAGTGCAATTTTAATTCAGTGACTCAAACTCAGCAGGCAGAAAAGTTGCAATGTATTAAACTGTGAAGAGTTTACAAGAGCTGAACATCCAAAATACAGCTCTGAGAAATTATTCCTTAAAGCAGGCAAGTAAGAGAATCTCAGAGAGAACCGGGAAAATATTGTTTTCACAGGAAACACTCTGTGGGTGTGTTATAAGCTCTGTTCTTTGGCCTGTCACCACATTATTTCTGCACTTCTTGGATTTCTCTCTCTTTTCTCTTACTGAAGCACTGTCCTGTGATACAGCAGAAGTGCATTTACAGCTGAAATTACAAAAGTGGTCCATTATGTTTTTTAAGGTAGTAAAAGGGCTGCTGTTTGTCACAGCTGTCTAGAGCCCTGAACGCCTACAACTGGCAGAGCTGTGATCCCCTTTTGTCTCCTCCCACCCAGGCTGAATCCATGTATGTGTGCACACAGATTAAAGCTATGTGCAAACAGCTCCTTTAATGTGCTCTCTAAAAAAAAAGAGAGAAAAAAAAATTGGTGCTTCAGCAAGGCAAGAGGTCAGAGCATTCCTAAGCACTTATTTCAGAATAGCTCTGCTTCAGCTGCTGCTTCCTGGCTTCCCACAGTGGCCACACCAGCTTTCCTGTCTCACAGGGCAGGGGGAGCACGGTGAGTCAGCTCAAGGGGGCTCTTTCCAGAGGTGAAAGGTCTCAATATGCCCAGCAGGAAAGTTGCAGAGAGATGGTAGAGGAGCAACAGACATTTGTGGTAGAGCCAACTATTACAGGGTTGAGCTCAGAAGCCCAGGAAGATCCAGCCCACTGTTGCTCCCAGCCAACCCTTTCCCTGGCTTCCCAAATCCAGCACATAGACACACGATCCCCTTACCTCTCCTATAGTTTCCCCTGTGAAAAGAAGAACTTAGTGACAACAGTGATGGATAATTCTCAAGCACTTCTGAACACTCATGCTACACCTAGACAGAAGGAAAACTTCTCAACCAAGGACTCCACCTCCCCTTGGTTCCTCCTCAAACTTTTATAAGCTCAAGTCTCTCAGGTGCACAGCTCTCAGCCTGACTAAGTCCTTGTTAAAAAAAGTGAGGAAGCCCCACCCCAGCCCTCCTTCAATTAATTGTGCTAATTGTGTTTTCCTTCTGTCAGTTGTGTTGAGGAGTGCACAGATGTGAGACATCTTCAGCAATGGGGAGGCTCATCCGAGGTGTTACTGTCTTACTTCCACCTCATCAGAAACCACCAAGCGAAGGAGTGTCCCAAAGTTGTCTCCAGAGACAACCTCTGCATATGAAAAAAAGGGCACAGGGATGCTTGGAAGCTCTTTCTGTTTTCAGAAATGGTTGCAGGAGGCTCAGGGTACAATCTGAAGAGGCTCCCACAACTAAGATGTCAGAATCCCTTTTTCAAAATTGGCTGGAAATAGGCAGATCTCAGGTAGCCCACTCAGTGTGGTTACATTCAGCTGGTGGGACACATGCCACAGAAAGCAAATGACTTTCTGTAAGGTCTTTCCAACCTTAGGTGTAGCCCCACTTCTGCAAGTGAGGTACTCGTATTGGCCTTAAGAAGCTTACAGGGTGGGGGAAGTTCTAATCTACTCACTGCAAATGCTGGGTTGTGAGAAGGTCTGGGGTTTTTGGCTTGAATTTCAGTATGTATTAAATTATCCACATTAGTCTAATTAACACCTCCTACACTACAAAGGAAGACAAAGCAGTTTTATGTTATTAACTCAAGCTACATGGGTTACATTAGAGCCTGGGTAGACAAAGCTAAGGGTGGCACTGCTGGTCTGGGCACAATTTAAAAGAGTTTTCACTGATTCTGAGCTGTCTCAGTTAAACTAACGTCACTGAACGAAATGCCTTTATTTTTTTCTTATGGAAGAATTGAGGGTCTCATCTAGTGGCCAATAGCATGAAATCATGATCAGTTGGTAGGCATGGGGCAGCTCAGCACACCATAGCTGAAGGGAAAATAAATAATGAACAAGCTCTTCAGAGGAGAGTTCCTCTCTCTGTTAGGCCTGCACAAGCCTCAAGATGGAAGTCTATTCTCATTTGCAGCCTTTGGGTGCTTGTATAGTATAAATATTTACTAATAACATGGAGAGAGTGAGAGCAGGAGAACAGTAATTTTTCTCAGTGGCTTAGGGTTAAGTACAGGGCAATGGCATCTTAAATCCAGATGTTCTCCTTTTGGGATTTGCCCACAAGGCATATTCTCATGAGATTTCTCTGGCGTTTTGATTTGGATAGTAGCAAGCACTTTTAGCCCAATGATATCATGAGCAGATGACTCAAAATGCTCAAGGATTTTCTTTCTAAATTCCAGTAGTATATTTTATGACTAATGCAGGGAAGAAAGTTTTGCAGATTTCATCTTCTCATCCTTCTGTGTTTCTATTTTCAGTTAGTTTTAAGGGATACTGAACTTGGCCTGCTAGCAGAGGACTTATTTAAATTTATATATTATATAAAAATAAAAATATTGAATGCACATGAGTGTGTGGGGGAGCTGTTCCCAAGGTACTGGTAGAACAACTCAACCCAATGAAGAGACAGAGAAAATATAGATGTTGGGAGCTGCCCCTTTGGAAGAATAAGATAAAATAAATAAAGGAACTCCCTTCCCATTGCAATCGTAACAGGGCACAATATTTGAGGCTATTTTATCACCTGTGCTTGAAAAGAACGGCTTGATAGTTATGGCTCTTGCACCTTTGGCCAAAACAACAGGAGAGCCCAGGTCCTTTATATAAATGCTCTGAATGTGACAGGGAGGGTGGCAGCACACATGAAGATGCACACATGAAGATGCACACCATTCAGCAGCTGCAAGTGCACAAACGAGGAGTATATTTAAAGACCACATTTAAAACAAACACTAGACACCATAACTGGAGCAAATAAATACAGAAAATTCATTGGAGGTGAAACTGGGCTGACTTGGCCAATGCAGTTTCACAACATCATCAATTCAAGGCTTGAAGAGGGGTGATTTTTCTCTCCATCCAATTCACTAAGGAGTTGCACGCTACTTTGGTGGATTTTCTGCACAATTACAGATTATTGCCATGGTAACAGATGCATCACATGACAACTTTGTTACCTCAGAGACAAGAAACAGCTGCTTAAAGAAACAGGAATCCTCCAGGAATAGAGTTTTTTTTTTTTTTTTTTTTTTTTTTGTGTCCTTCTTTTTTTTTTACTTCCTCTCNAGACAAGAAACAGCTTCTTAAAGAAACAGGAACCCCCCGGGAATAAGGTTTTTTTTTTTTTTTTTTCTTCTGTTGGCCTCATATTGTTTTAGGAGCCCTCACTGATTTTCTCATGGATGCAGCTTCCATCATTTTGATAGTTAAAAATGTTTCAGTGCATCAACCAAAAATTTTTTTCTCCCAGGTCATATTTTCCCCTCTTACCAGAAATGCAGCTTATGTTTGAAGGAAAAAAAAAATGAGGTTCCTGTAATTTTGGAAGAAATGAAATGACTCTTTCTTCCCCCATCAGCATCTCTCTCTAGTGCTGCCATGTTGTTTTTATTAAGTTAGAGAGTATTGAAACACTGTTAATAACATTATTTGCGAGAAATCCCGGATCTCTGAAGTCAATGCTACTTTGCCACTCATTTGAGGGAGGTCAAAAGTTCTCTCTCAGGCCATATTCTGCAGGCAGTCCCTCCCTGCTGCAGGTACCTCCAGAGCATCAGCCACATGTTAATTTAACTGGCCAGAAAAAAACAAGAGATATATACTCTTGTGTAGTTTGGCAATTATTCTTTACACTTAGGTAAAAAAGAAGCTCAGGGGTGTCATTTGTTGCTACTTCAGTTTTTAGGCAGTTTTAAATTAAGAAGCCTCTTCTAAAAAGCTTCACAAAGTATGCTAGCCAGTTTGGATTTTTAAGTCCAGCTGTAAATTTATTCTAATTTTCAGTGCATAAGGTATAATAAAAACCTCATTTTTTCATCCGTTTTACAACCTGTTCTCTTGCTAAATGTTATCTCCTGTTCACCTCTGGGAAGCCTGATGGAACCCACTCACAGGCTGCACCAGACTTGGCACCGATGATACAAACTGCTCTCCCCTGCCTGACTCTCCACCCTGGCCCTGCAGCATCTCCAGCACCCGTCCCCTACAACCCACCCTTCACAGGAGACCTGCAGCTGCCTCAAAGTCACTCTGCTCCCCTGCTGCCGGGAGCTGGCAGTGGTAATTAAGGACCTCCTGGCTTCCAGGCTGGTGCTCAGACAGCCAGACCACTTCAGCCCACAGTGAATGTCTGATTAATTAAAGGCTTATAATTAACCTTCATGGTTGGAATTTCCCAAAGACCTTCATGGGCTGAGGTGCACAAATCCCATCAACTTGAATGGGAATCTGGAACCAAATCACTTGTGTCCCACACCCGGAATTCCCCTGTGCACCAACAAAGTAAAACAGTTCCCTTTCCCAGGTCTGGATGTGCTTTCCTGGCCCCACAGAGCTGCCGAGGCCTTAGAGAGAGATGGAAAATAAATCATGCACAGAAAATACTGCTGTGTCCCTCTGTGCTACCACCAGCACTGCTCCTGCTATGGGCTTGCACAACCGGAGCTCAGAGCTGGCACCGAGCTCTGCCACACCTGGTGCAGCTACTCCAGGTTTACCCCGGGAGAGCAGGAGTCTAGCCCACGGTTTTCATGCAAATAGCCTCAGTAACGAGGACTAAGGAAGATAAATACATCAGATGTGAGAAAAACCCAGATGCTTTTCCTTTAACCATTTTTGCAGTTTCTTTCAGGAGTCTGATTTTTTCACAAAAATTGTTAACCGGGAAGCCACTTCTGCATAGGACATTTTTGTTAATGAGGCCACTGCCTTAATGTGGTTTTCTCCAGTTAAATATTTCTGGTAAACAAAAATCTGTTGTACAGCTTTATTTAGCACTGTTATTTTTTTTGTTGTTTTTATTTGACCACATGGAGCTCAGTGACTTGTAACCCAGTCCCTCGGCCTATTTTTAAATTTCATGGGGATCTTTTTCAGTCGTGTGGGTTTTTTTAGAAGCATGAGAATGGAAGGACCAAACAATGTTACTTTATCATTGAGAGCTTTTGTTTCACATGCACACAGGATCACAGCCCAGGCTCTGGTGAAGAGGAAATCACAACTTACTAGCAAAGGCTCCTAAACTTGTAATTTCTGATTCACATTAGCATCCTATGGAAGATGTTGCACACTTATCCTATGGTTCACACCTTTATCTAGATGATGGCAGACAAAATTGGACAGCTCAGTTACTGCAGGACGTTCATAATCCTGAAAGGCTGGTGAGCACAGAACTTTGGGGCCTCGCCCTGACCCCCTTCTTTTCCTGATTTCCCCTCTCTCTGCTGGTTTCATTGGGTAGTGCTATTGATGCCAGCAGCACGAGAAACCCTTAGTTGAGGCAGCAGTGAAGAAAGGCTGCAAGATAGAGCACAAGGATTCCTTCAACAGCTGCACTCCTAATCCTAGAGATCAAACTGTATCAAAGTGGCTTTGAAAAACTCAGTGAGATCTCACCTAGGTGCCACCCAGGGTATTTTCAAGATCATCCCACCCCTTACTTACTTGTTGAGTCCAACAAACATTTTTTTCCACTTGGTGATAAAGAAACAGGGAGTGTGGTGAAGGGGGAGAGGGATGCTCTTAGCAAAGTAAAAGCAGAAAATCAGCCAATTGAAACACCCCAAACTTAAACAGGGCATTAGGCAGAATTAACAGACTAGACCTCCAAGCCATCAGAAATTCCCGGTTGAATAAAAGATTGATTTCAAAGACTCAAAGATACCTCAAGGCCAGCATTTCCAAAGAAGACAGGAGCTGATTGGAACTGAAGCATTCCTCTTGTTCAGTGCATTTGAGTGAGCACTTTAAGTCTCCAAAGATTGAACTATAAAGAGAAATTAGTTTATTAATAATTCACAGGCTCCAAGAAAAAAAAATGTCAAGAGCATATGCTCATGAACAAAGCTGATTTTATTTTCCCTGTTTAGAATTGAGCAACATGTATAAAAGTGGAGGGTGTCAAGCTCAAAAATTTAATTCAGGGCTTTCTCTCTTCCTTCCCTTTAACCCAAGCAAGCATATATTCTGTCTTCCTCATGAGCACTGAAAGTTCTTCAAATCCCAAATGGTTTATGTGAAACATTAAAAGCACACTATCATCTTGAGCTCTTTAATAGTTTAGGACATTTTCATGGCATAGTTATTATCCAATAGCTCTTAATTGCAGCTTGTACATTTCAAGACAACACATTCACGGACTGGAATAACAAAGATTTTAGACTTCCTATCCAGGAACATGGTTAAGCACACGCTTAGTGATAAGCACATGAGGTATCTCACTGAGTCTAGCACTGCCTTGCCCCACTTTACCAAGCATATGAAATCTGCAATATTCATATGCTTAAAATCAATCATATTATTCCTCCTGCACTTAGACATTATGATTCTATGATTGTCCCTTATAATTTTGGTAATTACTTGATTACAGGACACTAGATAAATACAGGAATTGAAGAATATGTGCATTAAAATTCACTCAGACAATAAGGAGGCTGTGAATTTAAGTCTTCCACTGCCCAGTGGAGGAATTGAAATCAGAGTAGGGTTGTCTTCACAATTTTTGTTCTCCTGTCTTCAGTCCAATATTGGTTCTTCTTGTAAAGGCCCTTGTTTCCCTCTACTGGACAGCTGAATGCAAAAATTGAGAATAAAAGAAGAATTTAAAAAATAAATGCATTGACTTAGAATCAATGTTGATGTTTCCATTTGTCATTAGAGAAAAGCAAATTTAAAAATTTTTAAACCAAAATATTTCTATCAAAAACTTTCTGGGGAAATATTTACTTCCTTCACATGAGCTTTTAAGGAGCACATTGCACTATCAGTTTTTTAACCCTCACCTGCTGATCTCAAAGTGCTTTTGCAGCCCTCTGTAAGGTCAGTAGCTCTCACATCATCACTGGACTACTGAAATAACAAGTGAAAAAGGTTCCTGCAGCCTTCTACCAGTGCAGGTAAGTTTGTAGCGTAAAGTAAAAACCACAAACAGACCCAACATGAAAGCAGGAGGATATGTATTAACTTCTCTGGTATTTCCCAAGCTGATATAAAAGAAGCAGACACAGAGGAGATCTGCCAGCTGCTCCAAGCTCCTGGGGAAGACAATTGCACAGCTAAAGACAGCTCACTTTCCTTCTCTTAACTTCATCTCACTATTGCAGATTGGACCATTACGGGATATAATTAGCCTCAGTTTTACACATGATTAAGCCTGGAAAGTTTGATTCAAATAACACACTCGCAAATCAGGAGTGTAATTAAATTTAGGATGTGGCTGTTGGGGAATCTTCTCTAGTTAAGCAGCAGTAGGTGATGGTGGGTCTGCAAATGTGGGTTTTGATCCTGATTGCCAGCCCCTGTCCTGTCTACAGGGCTGTACAGTCTCCACACACAGCACGGGTTGGAGAAAAGACCCCCAGGCAGATGCAACAGCAATTTGTGGCATCTAAATGTAGCTGGGACATGGCACCTCTTCCTCATAAAAGGAACGTTTGAAAATTCCAACACCAGCCTAGCTTCTAACAGTGTGTTTGCCAGCAGCCTGGTCCTTGCAGAAGGGTGTCCAGGAGCAATATTAGCAGACAGGAGGGTTCTGCAGCACTGAGCAGGTTGCTCCCAAATGTGCTCTCTGTGAAGGAAAGCTAGCGCTTCACCCTGTGCTTTTCCAGATATGTTTTATCCTGAAAAGGACTAAGCAATTAGCGCTACTACTACTGGGCTTTTTTTTCCCTAATCTCAGGAAAGAGAAAAGTCTCATACCATGAGCCAATCTCCACAAGGACAAAAACAGATTACGAGTCAGAATTACATTATTAATGTGTCAGTCCCATTTGTTTCTTGGTTTCCATTATATTGAGTCACAGTATTACTGCTTTTGGAAGGAATCTGATGATAAAGAAAGCCACCTCCCAACAACCGATGAGAACGATAAAAGTAAAAGAAGAGGCCAACCATCATCATCCTAAAGAAAATCCACCAACACCAGGGCCCCGAAGCAGCTGCATTTCCCACGGGACTCTGCTCTGACTCAGAGCAGCTGAGGCTGATGCTCATCCCCCTGGATCACACTCACAGCCAACAAACTGTTTCTCTCTGAATATAATACTTTTAACCATGTGAATTTTTTCCCCCAAAGATAATTACTTATTTCACCTCTGAATGAACCAAAGTGGAACTTGTTCCAGAGCAGCACTAGAAGAATGCAAAAAGTTTAGATAAACTCTCTTTGAGACGACTTTCCTTTTTTTTCCATTCCCTTTGTAAGGAATGCGTGGCCAGGAGTCAGAGATCATTTTCCTTTCTGCAGGTTCCTCACAACACGCAGAGTTGATGGTGCACAAAGAGCAGAACAAAGCAGGTTTAGTTGCTCTTGGCTGCTCTTAGTTGTTTCCTAATATTCTGCATCACTCAAGCAAAGGATTAGGCTTTTGCTGCTGTGATAGGTGAACTGCAAGAGACAGAGGTTCAAATTCTAGAGTTACTATTTCATCCTCTCCCAGGCCAATTTCCTCTTGGCTCCAGCTGGAGTCCTTGAAATCCAGGGAAGTTTTGCCTGACTATGGAGTGAGTAATGATTCCAGGAATCAACATTTGGAGATAATACCAAATTGAATATCTTTGCTAAATTAACTTTCCTCCTAAGGTCATCTCTGTAACACTCAAGCACACAATGTGTTACTTTCAAAAGGAGCCAGCCTCTGTTTGTCATAAGGCCGATACATGAATTACTGTCCATTTTTTCACAAGTCACATATGATTTGAAGTTATTAGGGGGTGCTTGTCCATACCTCCACCGGATGGATGTGTTCCTTGGGAGCGGTTGTCCGGGCTTTGGTGGTAATAATCCAGTGCAGGCAGCAAAATCAATCCCAATAAGTTTCAAAGGGACCCTTCCAAAGCTCCCCTGCATGTGACAGGGGGCTGCTAATGAGAGGGAGAGATCATATTCATTGCATGAGTGACAGGTGAAAGGGAAGATTAACGTTAGCATACACCTGCTCTTTGGTGCCCCAATTAAGACCTCCTACTGTCAGCAGTAACATCAGATGCAAATCAGCAGATGCCCTTCCCCCTCCTTTATGAAGGCTGTGGCAGGATTTGGAATAAACTACAATGAGAAAAGAAATGCAAAAGCTTGAATGTCCTCTTTGCTCTGTGAATCATTCACTTGCTTACAGGTTTTCTCCCTTTCCTGCCTTTCCCTTGCCATCCTTCACCTCACTCTTCTCATCTAGAGAGGGAATATGACCTGTTTCAGCAAGGGATGCCTGCCCTGGGGACAATCCTGGGGAGAGACTGAAAAGTCATGATTTGAATTGACAATATCTATCCCTGCTTTAAATTCATTCGAACCAACCTTGCTCAAGCCACTGGCAATAGACAGAGGAAACGGGTGTAAATATCAAAGAAGATATGTGGAACAGAGAAGGAGAAGGTTGTTCATGAGCTTATCCTGCACTGGGTCTAGGAAACTGCTTCTGAGGCAATATTTTAATGCAACATTGGCAACTTGTGCTGGAATATTGCAAATCCATGAGTAGCTCTTGTGAGTGCTTTTCCAATATGTCCATACTATCCCTTTTTGTCTCCTCCTACTGTCCAATATTAATCAAATATTGCTTACCTGATGGAATTCCAGTTGCCAAGGTATTGCAGACTTCTGCTCAAAAGTAATTGTCTTTTCAGCTTTCTTGTAGCTGTTGTGTGAGTGGAGCAGCCCAGAAAATACAAACCCATTCTAAAGGGGAAAAAAAAATAAAAATTAAGATTTGCATCCTTTGCTCTGTGAAAAAAATTGTTAGAGGATGTTTGAAGCTGGCTTTTTGTAATAGGTTAAAATTCAGACCGACAATAAAATTTTGGGTAGGTCTCCAGAGACCAGTCCTCCAGGACCCCTGCCTCCCCTTCTCCCGCCCAGCCCAGTGGGCAGAGGTGACCGCAGTGCGTGGCAGGCAGACAGCCAGGGCACTTGGCCTTTCCTTCCTCCTCCCAGCTCTGCTGGCTGTTGGAAAACATGCATCAATTTGTTTTTCTCCCTTCAGGCAGAAAATAAAATTGGCAAAAATCTTCCCAGCAGGAAGCCCTGTTTAAATTTTCCCAAGGGGGAGGGGGCAACTCAACAAAGTCAGAATTTTCCTGCAGAAAATTTCAATTTGCGTAAAGACAAATTTTTATTAGAACAATTTCTTGATAGGAAATATCTAGAAAATCCATTCCAGAGGTTTATTGGCAGAGAAATGAACTCCTACATTTCACAACCTTGGACTCATTTCTCTTTCAGCAAACTGTCAGCTTTTGACCATGCAATTAAAAATATTTCAATCCTTTAGTTTGTTGGCCCACTGCACTTCCTATCTGGGGTAACTTAGCCCAAATAATCTGAAACAATTATATGCACATATGTAATGTGACATAAAGTCCTTAGAGCTCTAGAAACTCTGATGCACAGGAAGAGAATAAAATTCATGGGATACTCTCTAGTTCATCTATCTAGTCTTGTAATCTTTTGACAATAGCCATAGACAGGAGCTAAGTGGAAAGCAATAGCTTTATGGCTTGGTTTCTCAAATTCCTGCTTATACTGAAATTAGAGCTATGAAATCCTCTTTCTCCCAGTGGTGTTGTGAGAATAAATTCTTCAGTGGCACTAAAAGGCCCTCTGATATTAATGCTGAGTGCTTGCAAGGCTACATAGAAAGATAGATGGTATGTGTCCTTAGCCCCCAGAAACCATTAAGTTCCACTGCTCTGCAAACCTATTTGATCTACTAGCTCCACTCTAGCTTTACTTCCAAAGTTGTTTGTATCTAGATTTTTTTCTCTGTAGCCACATTTAGTGGGGTTGGGATTGGCAAATTTAAGGAAAGGTCAAAAAGACATTTTGGAGAAAATCTCTCAGAAAGAGAGGACATACCACAGACTGGGATCAGGCTGGGTTCAGAACCATGACTGGCTCTCCATGCCTGGCAAGTACCAACAGATATAAGGCACAAACTCTGAAAGTAACACCACAGCAAACATATATTGGGAATTTTTCCTGCCCCCAGGTACTCATTATCCATTCCCAGCCCCTCCCATCCCACCTGATTTTCCCACATCCCTATAGCTGCTCCGCAGCTTGGCTCTGTGAAAAAGAGTTGAATTAACCTCAACACTTTTCTTAGTCGGTTTTCCTAAATAGGATCATTCTGAGAGCACTGAATGACAAGGAGATGGGGCACAGTGTCTGCAGCCAGTCTGGTTTCCAGCCTGACCTGCTGCTTTACTCCAGCTGTCACTCCACTCTGGACAGTTATGGACTCCTATGAAGATACACTGGTAGAAAGAGGAGAGTGTGCAGTGCCTGGCTTGGGATGAGATTGGGATGGACAAGAAATTTGTGCATAGTTATTATGCAGAGACATGAAAAAAAAAAATAAATCTGCATTTATGTATTAAAGGATGTTAATTTGCTCAGAGTAATTTCCCATAGATTTTATTGATTGACTTCAGGCTTTGAGGGTTTAACTGCCATGTCAGTTTGCCCACTTTAATTTAGCATGTGGATGACTTATAACAACAAGCCGGTTTTATCACTTGAAACCCTTCCTAATTAATGATAGACAAAAGAGGAATAGAGAAAACACTCTGGGTAACCACATTCTTTTTGCTTCTCTTTCATCCTGGAAAAGCTCTTAAAACTTGTGAGCTTCAGTAAATTATTTGGAAAACTGTTAAATACATAGTCATGGCAGCAGCAACTACCGTGCAAAGCTAATATATCTCACAGAACTGGGATTATTGCAATAAGGATTGTTCCAGATTTAGAAAAAGAAGAATAAATATCACTATGAAAGGTCTTCATCGGTCTCTTCAGCCTCATTTTCTACTGCTGTGATTCAGCTATTAAAGTGTACACATGCTAGGGAAAAAGTAAAATTTTTACAAAAGGAAAAAAGAAGGGTCAAACCTAGATGGGATGAGAAAGGGATACAATCATTCTGCCACTGGCTTTGTTTACAGTGCTGGGCAATGCATCGGACACCTCCCTGTTTCATTTGTTCATCTGTAAACTGTTAAAACAATTCTCACCCCAGCATCCAGGAGAAATCAATCATCAAAACTGAACTGAACCAAATAGCAGTCAAGGTCTTGGATGGAAGACATACTAGAAACACAAATATTTTTACTTGAAGTGTTACACTGCCCTCAGTGTAGACT
Organism: Brachypteracias leptosomus; assembly: GCA_013401335.1. NCBI lineage: Eukaryota > Metazoa > Chordata > Aves > Coraciiformes > Brachypteraciidae > Brachypteracias > Brachypteracias leptosomus. Next base: position 601,942 of record VYZX01021996.1, on the reverse strand, counting down.
CTACTGGTGGTGATGTCAAACAATGCACATTCTCCTTGCTGAAAGCACAGACTGTGCTTTTAAACTTCTTTCAGAGGATTATATAGCAATAATATTTTCTTTATCCTGAGCCCCTTGCGAGATTGCATCCAGTAATAGGCATTGCAAAACCCCAAAGATTTTTATTGTGAGTCAGCCCTGGTTACTCTCTAGCAGCTGCCTCGCAAGCAGATTTCTAAGCACCGTTATGGTGAGCCACCTTAGATCCTTGCAATTAACTGACCTTGTCCTGCCCCTTTACTTGCATACAGCAGCAGTATTGCAAATTCTAAGCACTTATCGTCATAGAGTCAAGCCTCTAAAGCAGTCCTGACAATGCTTCACAGACAACTTTGAGGTCTTTAAAGGAGGAACATACCTACATTATCCTCATGCTTGACCTCTAATTTTGGTCATACTTTGCATTCTTCCCCTGAAATCACTTGAATTTGAGTTTTCCTTTGGTTTTCTGAATGACAGCAGAAATTCTTGCATAATCACGCAGAATTGCCCATAAATCCCATAAATCCAACAGCTGGGGCAATGATAAAGAAAGATCTTGAAGTCTTGCAAAGCACAAGTTCATTCTAAAAGTGGGCAACATCATCAAGCTCACCAGAAAGCAAGCACAAATCACCAAATCTGCTCCATATGGAGATAGCCATGAAACAGAACCTGTCCAGACCACTTCTTGAGAGGGTATTTCTCTAGCAATTCCACCACGTCCTTCCAGTGACTGCCCAAAGAGCCACAGCATGGCAGCCAGCATGAGGGCTAGGCCACATGATTCAGCAGAACAGCAGGAAAATCTACAGAGACTTTTTAAGCAGAGTTATACCACAGATAAAAAGAATTCCACAATTCTAAGAATTCTCTTTCGTATTTATTTTTTGGAACAAGCTTCCATTTTAAACTGAAGATGAACTAAAATATTTCAGGGTTTATTTTCAATAAATAATACAGAGAGACCAGTTTAGGATGCAGCTAGAATTTCAGCTGCGAGCTACAATAATGATGGCACTGCTGAACTTTCTATCCATGCTGTCAAAGGCCTAGGGGCTAAACAGATGGGGAAACTGAAGTCCTAGCAGAAGTCACCCCACTGCTCAGTGTCCCTAATTCTCCTGGCTCCCAGTGCAGTGCCCTAGTCACTTGACTCAGTGTCTTCCCAGACATAAAGCTGAAGACCCCATATCTGCCTGTAATAATGGACACCTTCATTTCCTATGCACCTTCAACTACACAACTTGCATTAATCCACCAAAATGATCATTGTGTGGCCCAAGCACAAAGCCCAGAAGCAATGTATGTGATAGCTCCCAATGTCTTGCCAGGCACTTTTGTTCAGAATTTTTCTTCCAAGTCCTTAGGTCTGGCCATTCTTCAGTGGTGGCCTTGGCATGTAGAAATGACAGCATGTCATTTGTATGTGTGCTCCACGCTCTCCTCAGCTTTGCACGTGCCAGAGTTGCTTGTGGAGCTCCCATTGGTCCTGACAATGCTTTCAATTTAGCAAACGTTTATGTGACTTTTGGTTGGAAAAGGATGGAAAGAAGTCCAGGCACATCACTCTAAATAGATCTGTGGGTAACACTTTAGCTACACATTGAACTTAGATTTAGTAGCATCGTTATTGCATGTAATGTTTATTTTATTAGGTTTATTTTATTAGTGTGCCCACAGCAGAATGTAAGCCTTGTCTTTGTCAACTCAAAAGGCACCCCACAAGAGGCTCTGAGTAGAAAAATATGGTGCACTTCATTTTTTCCTTTGGAAAAGCCAAGCAGATGCTGATGAGTGGATAGTCACAATAAGTGTGTGTTTTGAATACAGTGCTAAGCTTCGAAGCTCAGCTGAGTTAACTTGGTGGGAAGTTTGGTTTAATTTGATCCTGTCTCTGAGTGTTCATAAAATGATGCAATTCAGCTTTAACCAGATGAGTAGTATCATCAAAATACATTATTTAAATCCCACCCCCTCAGCCATGTGGCCAAATTGGAAGAAGTGTCACTTAAGTATCTCCTTCCAGGCCAGGAAAAGATCAGTCACACTTTAAATTAAGTGTCTCAAGTAAGGATTTAATTTAGACTTAATAAGACAGTGATTGTACATTAAATACCATTGGGTTATTAAAACCATATTTGTTGAGGTTTTACAGCTATGTCAGGACAATATGCCATAAATGGAAAAACTGCTAACAAGGCACAGTTATTGATTCTGACAGCATGTGCTAGATAGGATGCACTCACATATTCAATAAAAATAAGATAAACATAGAAGAAACATCCACAAGCATGTTTTCCAGAGTCTCCATGGACCCTTCACCAAAGTCAGAGCACTCAGAAGCAAGCCTGAAGTAATCCTCACCACCTCCTTAACAGCAAGATTTATTTGTCCTATTGTTGGAGAAACCAAGGCACAGAGAGGGCTTCAGAGGCACTTCCTTAGACTTTGCTTAAAAGCTTTTGAGAGGGCAGAGACTGGATAGATAACTACTCTTATGCTTCTCCTCCTGTACCTTAACCACAAGAAAAACTTGGTAGAGAAAAGACAGAGTGAGTCTGAACAAGGAGGCTGCTGATCCACATCATCTAGCTAACGACATAAATGTTCCCAGGCATGAAAGAGGACATTCAGTGGGGTCTGCCAGGGCAGTCCTCTGCTGCAAAGGGAGTGAGAGGTCTGGGCAGACCCACAGCTCCTTTGTGCTTGGGATGAGCGAAGCACAGTAGATCCTGGATGTGTTAGAGGCTGTGCATAAGGAGCTGGCAACACCTCTGCCTGCACAATGCTGGGAACAACATTGCATTTGCATATGCTCATTTACACACAAATATGCATATCTGTGTGTGAATGTTTATATATTATGTACATATATGTATAAGAGGACTTTAAGAAGGGACTTTCCCACCACAGCAAAACCTGGAAAATGAGAATGTTTACACAAAAAAACATTTCCTTTGCCAACAAGTTTCTGTATTCCCCTTACTGCTATTAGAGACATTTGTGCTTAGATCAGAGCTCCCAGCCCTGCCTCGCCTTCCATTTGAGCCTACACAGATTGCATAATCCTCTGTTTGGGGCATCATCAGCTGTTGCTATAGGAATAGAGGAAACGTCTGTGATGATGATGATGATGTCAAATCACTCTGCCAGATAACTCCAATATCAAGATAGAGGAAGAGAGTGTCTGTAAACAGAAGCAAAGGTTCATCTCCAGTAGTCAGTGAGAAGAAAGGTAATATTATTTATAGACCTTTAAAGGTAAACAGATGTCAGCTCCAAACGTGCATGTCTTGAAAGCTTTCCCTAGTGTGAAAGTCCTCAGCTCTGCTCCCACTTTCAAAGGCTTTGCTTCATCAACATGACTTCTTCAATTGCTTCTTTATTCAACAGGTTCTATAAACTTGGGAGTAGTTATACTGCTCCTGCCACGGGAGTGTGGCAACCCTAGGAATACTTTGTCTCATCTTGTGGCTACACCTGGAGATGAGCTAGGAGTGAAAATGGAGATCCGTTAGTCATAAGCAGTATATATTGCTCTTATTTAGGACTCCAGATAGGGTTCAGACCTGGATGCTCTGCTGTTCTGCTAGAGAGCAAGACCCTAAACTTCTGTAGCAGAGAGCTCACAGGGGTGGCAGGGAGACAGAGGCATGGCTGTGGTGGAACCCTCCCTCCTGAGTCCACAAGGAGATGTCAGAATTGCAGTCTTCCTTAGATATTAAAGTATTTCTGGCTCTTGGAGGTGGAGTACCCTGATTGTCAGGCTTGGTTCAAAGCTTACCCTCACTATCTGCACTGGAAGTCCCCAAGGCTACACAATGAGGCCATCCCAGACCACATTTGGGAGCATCCTATCCAAGGTCCCAGGGAAAGGAAGGTCTGCGAAGCTCAGCACTTGAAGGAAAGTCTCAGTCTTGCTCCTATGGTCCAGGCAGATCAGGCATCAGGGGGACCAGTCCAGTACTTTGGGCCAGATCCTGCAACCCACTGGGGGAGGAGATGCAGAGCCTGGGCTGCCACCAATAAGGGAAGGCACAAATTTAGGAGCCACTTTGGTCTGCAAGTACCAATCCTGGAAAAGCAGAACTGATCTCACACTCGTATTTTGTCTCACATTTCTGCCTACATCCAAGTTTTCCCCCTAGCCTTTCAGTGCAATCAAAACACAGGTTTACATGACAGCTAAAGGAAGCTGATCTAAAAGATAATTATATTTTACAATTTCTCTAAGCAGGACAAAATAGTGGTTTGGTTTCTTTCCACCCCAGACTGTTTAATTACCGGGGTATTGTGGAATGCCTGCATTGTAATAAAACTCCAATGTGTATCCAGGTACCAGGGGATTTATTAACTTGCACTCAACACTCAACAGCAGCCAGGGTCAGATGTGCCTGGTGATGATGACATCATCATTTTTGGCTGCTCTCTTCAATGAGTGTTGAGTGAGGTAATGTCCCCAAAATTAAAACTGACAGCAGGATTAATAATGATAGATTCTTTGAGCCTTTTCTTTGTGTTTTAAATTGGTGCTCTATTTCTTCCATCAGAGGTTGCCAAAAGATCATCATAACATCCACCTGGCATTTCAGCACACCACAGGTGAGAGCGACAGGGGACACTGGTGAGTGTTGCTGGGGGAGCAGGTTACTCCAGGATCATTTTTGTTGCATGCGGGCACTGACTGTGTTTTCTACTGGAGGTGGGCAGGTCTCATGCCATCAGCTGCCATCCTCACAAACACGCCAACATTCAGCTCTGGGTGTACAACTGGAAATTACAGGGATGTGGTTGTCAGCAGCTGAGTGAGATAGTGCCTTTTCCCTTCAGATTCACAGCAATTTCAGTCAGAGGAAGGCTGCATCAGAGCATGTCCTGCTCCAGACCTTTAAAGTATCTCCAGTTGTACAACACAATGTAACTGCTGGTCAGGATCATTGAGCCCAGAAAACCTTGCCCAGCACACCCATGGATATTTTCATATTTCACTAAATTTGGGTTTTGGAGCAGTTTCACAGGTGGTTTAGCCTGTCTGTCCCAGGAGGTTTTTTCTTATTTATTTTTGAAGTTTTGCAAGGGAAAGGGAAGGGAAACCCAGGCTGTGGCTGACACCCTGTGATCAAGCTCCCTCAGCCCAAGACCTCAGCAGCCACAAACCAATGCTACAAGTGTAGAGTATATGCTTCAGCCAAACTGACCCAGTGCAAACGGGCCTGGTGACACCGGGGAACATGAACCTTCATCTATTTCAACGTCTGAACCTGGCCGCCTTTGCTCAATTGAATCTCAGATGGAAAGGTCTTCCTGGGACATCTCTGAAATCTGTTACAGCTATAAGCAACCAGGCCCTCACCTAGGGTGGTCCCAGGGTTATAACAGACTTGGTCATCCTGTGCAAGAGACACAAAGCACCCAGGGTCCCACTCTCTGGCCCTAGCCCCCTTCTCCTCCCACCACTCCCACTATCTGAGCATTTTGCTTCCTTGAATTCTACTCAGTCATACCCTGACATTTCTCTGTGCTGTTTTCACCTGTCCTGCTCTTTCCTCCCTCATCTACATTCTCCTCTGAGACCAACACAAGCAAACAGCAAAGCCTGAACACAAGCCTAAGCTTCAAAGACAATTTTCTTACATGAGTTTGCCAAACTGGCCAAAAGGAAACTTGAAAGATTAGCAAAGGCAAGTACCTGTTTTTATCCTGTTCTCTCACAGCAGCAGATGGAGGGGGCTTGGGTATTTGTATAGTCTATTGACAAATTTAATCCTCTGATGGTCATTAGGCACTAAAATGAAGAAATAGAAAATACTGGAACTGTTTGGATCTCAAATAGCATATATTAAATAGTATTTACTACCCTTAATAGTCACCTAGCTCAGATAAAATCTATCTTACCAATGCATTACTCTGCCTGAGCACAAGCTATAGACCTGAGTGCTTTTATGCACTTAAAATATCATAAAAGCATTTTACAATATTGTCTTGGTGCGCAAGTGGATGGCACAGTGCATAGAGCAGTCCCTGAACATCCTCATGGAAAAGGCAGACCCTTGTAGGCCCTACAGTCCTTGAGCTGTCCCCACCCCGTGCTCCACATTCAAGAGCAGAGACACACTGCCTCTATATTGCTAAGTCAAAATGAAGACATGGAAATCTGAAATGATGGAAGAAATGAGCAAAATTTTGGTCATTGTTTAATTTGCTGAGAGAACAACCCCACCTAAGATTCCTTCTGCCAACTCTGACAAAGTGGCCAAAGATAAAGATAAATATGCCTCAGAGATGGAGCACAGCTGCTAAACTAACAGTGAAGGGGAGGAAAAGCTCCACACAATAATATAATTAGTAGCCGTGCCAGTTCCATGTTTCTCCCTCTGATGTTATTGGTGAGAAACATAGTTTGAGATTTTAAATTCTTCCCATACAGATGTTGCCCTTAAAAAAATCTACTAATAACCTTGTAGAACTCCATTTCTCTAATGATGATAAAGTGCTTTAGTTAATTAAACCTCACAACATTTCTGAAAGTGTCAAACTAAACAGTGCAGCAGCCTCATTGCAAAATGCAGCACTTCCAAAAATGTGTTTGTGGGTTTTGCACAGCCACACTCCTCCCCCACTATGTTCATATCAGTTGCAAAGGAACCTCAGGGGGAGATTATATACAAATTGTCGGAGAAAATGCATTGGAACTGTTTCTACTGAAAGGTTTGTTGGGTTTTTAAGCAAAGAACCTGCCCTATTATCAAAGCTAAAATGTTTTCCAAAAATTATATTGATTTTGCTGGAAATTTCAACAGAAAGGTTGGTGAATTTCAGGGTGGACTAACTCGTCCCTCTTAGCGAAAGAGGGGGAGAATGTGCAATCACTCCAGACTCTGATCTTGAGGTCTGAGCTTTATATTACAAAAAACTTGGAAAGATTACTTTTCATGTCAGCACAAAAACATCTGAAAATTGCAAAATGTGGTCACCAGACACAGTTGTAGTTTTACATCTAGTTCTATCACCAGGCAAGTTTGGGTCTGCTTTGTATTTCCCTTTCAGGTAGTGGAATTGATAGTACAAGCAATTACAACAGTAATGCCTCCAGCCAATACCTACTTGTAACAACCCCTTCACATGGCATGTATATGTTTGAATCTAGTTTGTTAAGAAATAAGCATGAGATTTGCTATTAATGCCCTGCTATACTCCCCATCTTTTGACTTTGAACTCTGAGTAGGAGAATCAAGGGTTTCACCTGCAGTGAGGCCCTTTAACCAAGGTTACTGCACAGTCACTCAGGCACTGCCTCACTGCATGGTGCTGGTCCTGATGGCTCCAGAGAGGTTTGCAGTGGGCAGATCAGCCCCCATGGTTTTGCCTTTGGTTCATGCAGGTTCTGATTCAGCAGATTTAATTAAAGGACAATGAGATATTAGGGGCTTTCGTAATAATCATTTATTATGATAAATAATTCAAATGGCATCACATTCACTTCCATGTTTGCTGAGAATCCAGACCCTCTCTGCCAAACTTCAGCCACTGCGTGTAGTTTGACTGCTAGATTTAAAAACACAGCAAGCAAGAGCTCATCTAAGATAAAGAAGCTGATACAGAGCTACTCACAGGAATATGTATATTGGCAGCCAGGATTCACAGAACCTGCCTGGGAAAATAACAAAGAAACAAGACCTATCTTCACATCGGGTACCAGCTTCACTCTTATTAACATTGTGGATCCTGCAGTGGTTTCCTTCACTCCAAAAACCACTAATTTAATGTACAGTACAGTCATTCTATGTGGGGGGAAAGAGAATTTCTTTCTTCCTTCCTGTTGGAAAACTCTTTGGCAGTAACGCTTGGATTGTTTTCTTTGTAAATTATATTCATGCTGTTTTCAAGATGTTTTCCTGACTTTATTGAAATTTGACCAATTTAACGAGTAATGTAGAACTTGTTTCCATGTTAAAAAACTCTCAGAGCTGCTTGGGAATAATTATTAAAACTTCCATGTGTGCAGCAAAACCAGTCACTTTTGAAAATAGCAAAAAAAAAGTCCATAACAGAAGGACACTGCTCTAACAATAGGCAAAGTAGTGCAAAACCCAAGGCCACCAACCTTTGGAGACGAGGGGCTCCACTGGCTCTGTGCCAGGAAAATAACACTCACACCTAGTTTTCATGCCAAATTCCACTTTAAAGAAGTTTTAATCACAGATAAGGGACCAATACAAAGCCCTGAAATCAATGGAGAGGCTCATATGGTGTCTAACAGAACAAAAATTGGGCTCCAAAGACCTGATCTCTTGCACAGCAGTTATGCATGCTCTTAACTCCTTCAACTCCCCTTGAACCAGTGCCTTGGGGGATAAAGGGACTGTGGTTTGCTCTAAGCTCTGCTTGACACAGTCATACATGACAGGTAGAGCAGCCACAGAGCCTCTCTATGACCCACATGTCCAGCCCAGAAACCTAGTAGGTATCTTGCCTAAACACTTTTGGTTTTGCTAAGGATGGACGTCAAACCTAAGTGTGCACTAAGGGTTTGATAGTCTTGGTGCCCACAATCACACACAGCTCCATGCTCCACAGAATTAATCTGCCTTTTTTTTTTTAAACTCCCTTCAAGACCCAAAGTGTAGGGATTCCCTTTGGATGGGCAGCTGCAAGATTCACCCCCTAAACTGAGGGATTTGCTACCAGTGGCTAGACGTTATTTTAATAATGCATTTTAGATGGCCATCTTTAGAAACAACAGCTCCAATTTTGTTCATAGGAAACCAGCAAGTGCAATAACCTCCTGAAATACCCAGCCCATTCTGCAAAAGTAACAATCAGGAGTAACGCAGGTTTCATGCATCTGCACCAGCAGCATTAACAACTCCAGCTCTTTTGCATCACATCCTATTTTAAATTGGTGGCAGCGGTGCAGCTGGCCATGCCCTCATATCCCAAACCCCCTTTGAGCTCAGCTTCATCCAGAACTGGGCAGCAATGCCAGGGAGATGCCTGCACCGCAGACCCTTGTCAGGATGGTGGGAGATGTCCCTGTTGTTACTCAAGCAGAAAGACGAAGGCAGCCCTTGCTGGTTGTGCAGGATGTGAGGAGAGCATTGTGCACGAGTAGTTTACAGAACTGAAATACAGAAGCTGACATTTTTATGACTTTGGTAATCTTTCCAGCAAGCAGCGTTGCCACGCGGCAGAGACCAGCTCTGCGCCTGTGACAGGTATGTGGGGAGACAGGGGCAGCGTGCTCGGGCGGCAGCCAGTGAGCGCTAAGGCACTTCTGCCAACCCTTCAGGGACTCTCTCCAAACTTTGCTGCCAGCTTACACAATGAACACTCACCAACTTATAAGAGACATGAAAATCTTACAGATCTCTTTAGCTATAGATTTTGCTCATTATTGTCCCTGGTGGCTAGAGACAAGTTCATGGGGGCACACAGATGCATGCATCCCTTTTTCCTCCCTGCCCCCTTTAGCCTTTGAGGGCCAGCTTTACAGACAATACTCTTCTGCAGCTGCCTTTGAGGTCCTGCTTTCTCCACAGGATTCCCTGTAACACTTACAGTCCTCATTGCAGATACAAGAAAAATACAACCGGAGGTTTGGGCAACCAGAATAAAGGGCCAGACAACTAAATCAATGGCTAAACAAGTGCATTTGTGAATTTATGGGCACTCCTTGTTTTCAGCTACTTCTGTACTGTTATTTGGCTCAGCGGCTCTGAACAAAGCCCTTGTAACACTTGCATTTCCTCAGCATCAATAATACATCCCATCGGGGCAGGCTGTGCCGTGCTGCAGTGAGCGGAGCCTCACGGGGTGTCATGCTGCTGCAAGCCAGTGCGAGGTAACAGGACTAGATGGGGCTGTTGCAGCTGTAATGGGATCCAACCTGGCAGAACAGAAGCTCAGCTCCAAGGGGGGTACCGTGGCTTCATCACTCCAGAGGCTCAGATGCACGAAGTGCCGCCTTCTTTTTTTGACACCCAACACTAGAATAGCTACATCTGCCTGGCTGTTACTAATTCAGAATACATTTAAGATGATACTCATTAAACACCTTTCAGTCAAAAGCATGAGAAGTCTCTATAACCATGACTCATGCAAGTGGTTCACCCTTGTAGAATGGGTGTTCAGGGAGATCTCATCTTCCAGGGAGGCACAGGATTACTTTTCAGTACATCATAAAGAGGTGAGGGAGGTGGAGCTGATGAAAGGTCATGCTTCCTTTTCCCAGCAAACAGAGCCTGGGTTCTGCAAAGAGTTCAAAGAGATGGCACACACCCATTCACTTCCAGAGGAACTTGGCTGCTTTGATGCCTTTGAAATCTGCCTGCCTTAGTGCCAGGCAGATGTTGGCAATGCCTTCAGCTTGTACACTCAAAACCAGCATCCACCCTTTAGGGCAGGCAGCAACACATCTTTTTCACATCTATGAGGCTCAAGGATAGCATTTAAGAAGCCATTCCCCTTTTGAAGCACCCAGCCCATGGGTTCACTTTAAAGTCTGAGCACAAGAGTAAAAACAGGTATCGAAGATATCTTAAAATGAAAAGGTCCTCCTCAGAAGTGAGCCAGCAGCTGAATGTGCAGCGTACCCTTAGGAACACATGAAGTAGCAAAAAACTAAAGCTATTTTCCTCTTAAGATTAAAGCAACACACCATATAGTGTGTTTATTAAAATGCAGCACTGTTTAAGTATAAGTGGCATTTATAATAAAAGGAAGGTGATTTATTTACCCTCCTCCTCTCCAGGGGCACAGGACAATGTGTGGGTTGGAGAAATTTGCCTGCTGCTTGCTTTCACTTCTGGCTGATGAAACTGAAGTGTATCTGTGTCCAGATGTTTATTTCCTGTGGTTGAATGGAAATGACATAGAGGGGACAAGCGAGGCTCAGTTAAGCTAAGGAGTTGTGGGAAAGTAAATGCAGTCAAGGATGGAGGAGGACAGCAGAACTCGGCCAAAACCATCACATCCCACTCTCTATTGAGCATTGCTCTGAAGCAGTGAAATATTGGTAACCTAAACAAATGTTAAATTTGTCACCTAACAAAAAACCCCCAAGGAATTCTTTGATTTTTATGCTTCACCACAAGTTTCAGCACACAGCTTTCTTTGCAACTGCTCCTTGATGGAACCATAGCTCTGGGACTTACTGAGAAATTATCTGTCCGCTTACAAGTGAGTCTGCAACACGTCACAGCTCTTAACGGTGAAGCTTATGAATGCCATAACATATTTTCAGCATTCATTCCTTTAGTGAAACATAAGTCCTTGAGAAGTTCAGACCAGGATGTCAGAAATGAACACATGTACAACTTGTTTGGGTAGGAAAAAAAAATAAAGGTGCAAACTTGAAATTCACCTAACACAGAAAAACATAATTGCTTTAAATATTTTTAGATTAAAAATTGTTTCTCTTGCAAGAAACTCCAAAAATATTATTCATGTGCATCTGTCTTTCTCTGGCATGTCCAGAGATAAATCACAGTTACATTAGTATTTGAGATTTTTGAAAAATCTTTCTAAAGAAAACACCTTTAGGCAGGTCACATCACAGCCAAGTCACAGTTTGTAAAGTAAAACACAACCATGCAAACACATATTTGAAGTTATAAAGAACATCCTACCAGTTGCAGCTCAGAAATGTCCCCTTTGCATGGGAAAAGAAATAATAAAAATAAAGTCACAGGTGTCTATGCTTTTTTTAAAATCAGAAGGGAAAGTAGTTTAACATTCCTCAGAATCTGCTCTTTGCTAAGAAACAGCCTGGCACACATTACAAGGACAGAAGTTATACAAGAGGACTAGAAATTGTCTGAACACCTAAGGAAAGAGAGGTGACACCCAGGGGGGGTTAAATCTCAGCAAAACACGGAGACAAAATGCAAGGCAGCCCCCTCCCCAACACACATAGGTGGGAACAGACATGCAAAGGGGGGATGCTGAACTATCAATAGTAATGTTGAATTTAAAATAAAGAAGCTGATAGCTGTTGGAAACCTCTTGGAAAAGGGCAAGAAGGGTCTTTACCGCTCTGTGGAGGCTGGAGGAAAGGCTGATTCTCAGCTCAGGGTGGCTGTGAGCCCAGCATCAGCACCAGGAGCTCTGTACCACTCTGCAGCTCCCATCTTGGGAGGCCCCCAGCCACACTGCCCTGCTTAAATTTGCCCCTTACACTATTCCTGGGTGTGGGAGGGTTTCCCCTCCTGTTTGTGAAGCCTCTGGGTCACCTGGGAGCAGTTTGCAGTAAAAAGTGCTAAAAGTGTGGGAGATATATACAGTATTGCCTTTACAAGCTGCATGACAGGTTACTTGAGTCACCTGATATCGTTTTGCTAACTACGAGGCATTCCAAAGGCAGCCATCTCACAAAATCAGACTTTTTACAGGTTTAGCAGTTTTTAGTCTCTATGAGCACTCTGGTAAACAGAAGGGTTAAATATTCATTGCCAGGAACGTTATGGAAATGCTGAGGGAGTCAGAGCCAGAACCAAAGACAGATTTTGGAGGAATTCTCTAAAATACCAGCCACAAACGTTACAAAGTTCACCAGCACTAGCTGTCAAATCCAAGCTGCTTTTGGGCAAGGCAGAATCTTGCACATAAACCATTTACAGCTGTAAAAAGCAATCTTGCTTGCTCCAGAAACTATTCTTCTCTCCAAAAATTAAAATGACTTACAAACATTATCATCAAAACTGACTGGAAAGGAAATAAAATGTCCGGAAGAAAAATAAATTAATTTTTGCAAAATTAGTCCCATTTGTGCAAATATTTACAATCAAGTTTAATATTACACACACACTCCCACTCAAAGGTGATGAATGTACTCAACCATATATTGTTATGCATTTGCCTTCAGTGTTTGAAACATTAGTGATAATTGGCACGAGAAGAGTCCTGATGCTTATAAGCTTTTGGAACTGCTGATAACCTGATAAACAAAAATGTTAAGGCAACTTCAGGAGCTAATCAAAACCCTGGCAGGTTGGGGAAATGTCAATATTTACAGCAAGCAGCCTTTCAGCAGTTAATCACTTTTAACCTTCATAAACTAAGATACTATAGAGGACTTCAGGTTAATGTATGAACCCTCTATTCAATTAAGGTATTACAAAGGCAGTTACAAGTAAGGCATCACAAAAAGAAGTACAATTGAATTGATCAGGGAAGAAGCAAGGCAACGGGGAACAGAGAGCCCCGGGTTCAGTGTTTAAAAGGAAGAAGTGTTCTGTGTAATTCTAAGGAGACAGACTCAGCATTAGTTTCAAATATTTTATTTCACGCATAAAGCACAGTACCCATACCCATGCTAATAAAGAACAGACTTATGCCAACTCTGGTGCATGCTTTTGTTATTGCATTATAGTTCATGAGAATTATAGTGCATAATTAAATAGAAAAAACTTGAACCTGGAATTATAAAACCGTCACCACAAACCAACAATTCCACTTGATATGTATTAAGTCATTACTGGTTTTTTTCTTTAAGGAAAGAAAAAGGGAATAGAGGAGGAAAAGGAGAGGGAGGGAGGAGAGAGAGAGAGAGAAAGAGAAAAAAAATTCTTTTCCTTGTAAATCATTAAAAATGCATGAAGGTTTAAAGCACGCCAGAAACAGCCTGTGCATTCATTTAGGAGACTATGCACGAGAAAACCCACTGCATTAAAATAAAAAAAAAAAGATATTTTCTAAAAATCAGTGTGGCAGGGAAGAGGAACAAGCCATGGAAGAGACTGGTGGGGTGGAAATGCTCTAGGCAGGGAGGGGCTCCCTGTTCTCATCCCCTTTCCTGACAGAAATTATCGAGGGCTTTGAGCGCTCCAGCACTCGCGATGCCCCAGCAGAGCTTTCTAAGTTTTATCTTCCAGAGGAGCTGATCACAATAACAAACATATGGATTATTATTCTTGCTGTTGAGTTCAGCTTCTGCCATAGAGAAACCTCCTGGTATGAATGGCTAATTTATTGAGCTACAGATGTGAGCTCTCCTTTGCGTGAGGAAGGCAGTATAATATAGGACACAGACAACAGGGCCTGGTATTAGCAACTGCAGGTTAAATATCTCTTTGACACTTCCTGCCTCCTAAAGGTACCTCGGCTCGGTGCTTTTCTGCCTTGTTAGAGGGAATGATTGCCAGAAATTATGTCCCACTATGAGAATCCTGGGTTTTATATAAGTACAGTTCACCGTTACGAAACACCAGACATCACACACCATCAGGGGACGATTCTCACCCTGTACAAAGCTGTGCTCCTGTGGGACAGGGTATCTGACCTTGATGTGTCATGCCATAACTAGAGAGAGACGTCAGGAGAGAAATGGCTTTTATTGTGTGGAGCTGGTTTGTTTGTTTTTTTGAAGTTTTCTGCGTCATCCTCTTTAAATTTTTAGAGTGACTTTATTGCTCTTGAAATCCATATCCCAGGGGCCTGGGTCTGCTCGGCACAGAAGAGAGTACATGGGAAGCAATGCTGCAGCTTTCCCCTCCAGTGTCTCAGTCCTGACTTGCAGTAAATGCTTGGAGATTTTTTATTTTTTTTCAAATTAACTCCATCTTTCTTGGCACTGCAGTGCCAGGAGGTGCCAATCCTGATGCATTTCATCTGTACTGTGGACACAGTCAGCCCAAGAGCACCACTCATTAGCTGTGAGGCACCTAATAACCAATAATGGATGAAATTGCTGGTACCCCCAGCCCTAGTTACCGTTGAATATCTGCAGAGGGAAGGCTCTGTGCAGGATGCCCAGCTCTCTGTGTCCCCCGTCCCTGTCTCTTTGGAGGTCTCCAGCAGCTTGAGGTGTGCTGCATCCCAGCGCATGCTTGAGTTACCTGGACTGTTGCTGATGACAACACCTGCATCCTTAGATTAGAGGTAAAATACAAGAAGGAATGGAAGCACCACAGTTTAACTAACACAGAGTTTGATGTAATCTGTGCTAGGGAGACCAAATATCCCACCCGTGCCTACTGCAGGGCTCCTTCTGGTGGTCTGTGTGGCACCTCTGGTAGCAAGTACCAGAGCCTGAGCCAGACCACAAGTGTGATCCAGTTTGGGGACCATCCTAACCTGGGGCTTTTTCAGGGCTGAAGTTTCACAAGCCAGACAAAAAAGGCAATCCCCTATTTTTCTGCTGTGCTGTGCCATTCTCCACTCCCAACCAGGGGTTGAATAATGCCAGCCCTACTGCATCCCTCCTAATGATGCCATTTCCTACCATAGGCAGGAGGCAGTCAGGTTTCGCCTAATCAGCAATTTCAAGCTTTTGATTCCCATTCCACCCCACCCCCTCTTTTTGTCAATATTCATTTTAAATGCTTGAAGTCAGGGTTCCATTTTAGCTGACTGTGCTTTCTCTGCCTCACCCCTTCAGGTGGATAGCTGACAAGTGACCACTTCATGCACAAGGAAACTTTAAATGAATCCCAAAAGAAAGTATTTGTGTAAGAATGAAAGGGCATCCCAGGCTTCTGCTGAGTAATGGATGTGATAATAATTGTAAGGAAAAAAGATCCAAACAGTTGGGTGTTGGTTTTTTTTTTCTTTCTGCAGCCAGGCTCTTGATCAAAAGATGTAAAAAACCTGACAGTTGCTGGAGCAAGAGCTGCACACTTTGATTCTGGGGCATGCAGGAAGGACAGTTGCCAACCTGGGAATCAAGAAACTGGCTATTGCTCCTTTGAACCATATCAAAAGCCCATCATATTCACTTCTTCCAATTAACAAGTGAATGTATTATGAGTGTAAATGAAGGGCTGGTAGCCAAGATTGGAACAGATAGGAAGGGGGCTAGTTAGAGACACATGAATGTATGGCAGTTCAGTGACATGGCTGCCACCAGCCCCAGCTCCAGCCTCTCCCCGCCACTCACTCTGGGACCCAGGGAAACCACTGCTAACCCAGCCATGGGCTGCTTTTCCCAGGAGACAGCCCCTTGTTCCTAATGGTCAGTCAGTTTTGACATGCAGAACAATAAAACTGCAATCAAATGCCTTCCTCCTGTGCACGAAGGCTGGGGATCAGGTTCCCCCTGTATCTCTTACCTTCTATCTACCACTTTGAAGGGTTTGTTCTTGAATCGTATCTGGATATCTCAGAGTGGAATTTCATTCTTCTGAGACTTTTAAAAGTAGACCAAGCAAAGAATTAGCACGAGACAGGGAGCACACCGAGCAGCCTGCAGCTCACAGAGCTTCCTGTCACTATTGGCAGCACTGTGAGTGCTGCCCAGAAAAGATGATGCTTTCCAGAATGTGGGAATTACCTTGAGAAGCAACGGATGGCATCTGCCTACTTTCCAATCCTTGAAGACTTAGGGCAGTCTTCCTTCTTAGCACAACATAGGTAAAGATGTACTAGCTGAGATCCAGCCAGTATCTTCTCACTGAGAGTGATCAAAAATGGATGTCTTGGGAAAGGGTTAAAAACAACACAGGAAGCATATTGAAATTTTTCTGTATGTTTGCTCCATGTGGGCTGAAAAAAACCCAATGGGAAAGGGCAGAGCAAAGCAGAGCAAAGCAGAGCCCACTCCTCAGGTCTGAGGCACATTTGTGCAGGACTGAATTTTGCTGGGGTTTGTGCTGGTTTGCTTGCTAAATTAGGAAATATCCTAGATGCAGAATGAATGCACCCAGGAGATAAACTAATATGTTTTGATCTGGGATCCAATACATCTGATCAACATATATCCTTGAACAAGTTACTCAGATTCAGAGCATACTCTGAACGAAGTAAATCCTCCAATCCTCTGCTGCATCCTGGCATGTATACCACTTGTGCTGCTCAGGGTGTAGCAAACAACAAAGGTGCTAGCATGCACTCATGAGGCCCATGTAAAATGTCTAGAGAGGAGTTGTTGCTCTGCACCACAGCAAAGACACTGTTTCCAGGATGCTATTAAAGGAATAAGCAGTGCCCTACACTGTGTCTGTGCTTTCTGAATGAGATGTCCTGGCTGCTTAGCTGAGGAGACTGTCAACATGACTGATCACCCCTCACTGCCTCAGGAAAGGGCTTTTGTTTATATTTCAGGTAGACAGTTTTACTGCATTATATATGATCCTTGCAATTGTTACCACTATCTGCTTCTGCCCTAAATATAGTGTGAATGTTCTTGCCCTTACCCTGGTGTCACTTCCATCCTTCATGCTCCCACTCCAGGTCTCTTACACCAGTTCCAGAAGTGACAAATCAGTACAAATGCATCCCTGCTCTTCGTGGCTCAGCAGTGAGGCAGCAGCATGTGCCTGGGCCATGCCTCTCTGTTCACAGGCATGCCAGGGGATGCTGTATCTTGGAGTTGAACAGAAACTCTGATCCCTTGCAGTTCCTCTGAAAGCTTCCCATAAATATACAAGGCTTATGCTGACAAGCTTGCATTAGATTTATACCCCTGGGACAGAGCAGTCACTTGTTCAGTCATAGAGAATGTCCCTAAGTCCCTTGCAGATTTAGTGGTGGGTAACCTGGTAACAGGACAGAGCTTTGATTTCATTGCCTATCGGATTTCACTGCCTTGCTGAGGATCTTGGGGAGGGGGCAGAGAAAGGAGAGGGAGGGTATTACAGGGCCAAGTTGAAAGAGAACCCCTTGCTTACATGCTTCTGGTGCTCAGAAGCATCAAGGAGGTGGGCTTTAGGAGTGATTACAATCACATAGTGCCTCTCTGTACTTATTCTTCCTTGCTGATGCTCCTGTCAAACTGGTTCACTGCAGACTAGGAAAAGCTGCATCCACCAATTCTAGCATTAAGTTCAGCTTGTGCATCTGAAAATGAAATGGGATAAATCCACATCACTCTCCGCAAGGTTAGCAAGCAAACCATGGTGCATCTCAGTGTGACAGGCTCAGTAAAAACACAGCATGTTCTTCCCTCTGACTGTTTGCTCTGTACTTCTGACAGTGCCACAGACAGCAACTTGAATTTTCAAGAAAACTCACATCCTATGTAGATCCAACTCACAAGGCATCCTGAGAAGAAGAACTATGTGCCACTGTCACAGAATTGCTTTTAGATCCAAAGGATGCCTCAGGAAAGAAAAAAGGAGAAGGGGCAGCAGGTCAGCCTTGCTGCAACAGAACAGATCTCCATTTCCATTTTGTTCCCAGCCATATGCCCCACAGTCCCTTACAGCAGCACTGGTCAGGTTCAAAACTGCTTTTCAACTGGGCAGTTTTATATTAAGTCAGTGCCTTCCCAAAGACCAGATATGGAAGCAAGATTCAACTTTTAAGATTTGTGTGAACTGGGGAAGAACAAGGTCGTGGGATCATCCAGTTGTCTAAACATGTATGGATTTGTTCAGTGATTATTCCATAGTGAAATGCAGTAAATTCTGGGATGGAACATAAAGAAGAACCATCATCAGGAAAAAATAGTCATAGATTACTGAAGAATAGTTTATCCACCTGAAATTACAGGTTTCAGGGAGGGCAAGAGTAAGGGCAGGTAGAGGACAGAAGTTAACCTCCTCCCATCATGCATTTCACCATGCATTTACCATGGATCTGCTGCACTCAAAATGCAGCAGATCCGATAAGAACATGGCCCTAAAACACCCTTGGTTCAACAGGAATTACTTTGGCATTTGAGTTTTCCTTTGGACATCTCCTAACCACACACTGGCATCGGCTAACTGGAATTGAGTGAAGGATCCACTGAAGTTACAGCCCGAGTAAACTGGGAGTAGACGAGGAAAACACGGATCATGATGAATTCAATGGCAAAGTAGGAAAGTGCAAATGCTGGCAAGTCATTTCCTCTCTGTAATTAAGGTTCCCTGCAGAGACATAGTAAATACAGGGCGATCCAACACCTTACAGAGTTCAAATTTCCGATGGCATTAGTGCATCTGAGATGCCCTCACATCATTTGCAGAAACACTCCAGTCAAGTCCAGATCTGGAAAGAAAGCTCTTTCTTCAGGTGAGAGGACAGCTGTTCCATACAGAACTCATTAGCCACTCTGCTGAACTGTCAATTACTAATTGTTTTGATCAGTGGCTCTTGAGTAACGTCCATCTCCCAAGCTTGCTCAGGACCAGTCATTCCTTCCCACTTGCCACTGATGGGCTCTCGGGCAGCAACCTCTGTTGCTCTTTCTTTTAGAGATATTGAACTGACAGGCAACCATTTTACTTAACTTTTTGAGCTACCTTGCTGGCTAGATTTTTCCTTTCACTATTAACCTAAAACCAAAATAAAACAAACAAAAAAACCCCTATTGACTGTGTGTCAAAAATAGCAAGCAGAGTATTTTAACAAATGACCCGTAATGGCACATCAGTGACTGTGCTCTGAACAAGATAAGGAGAATCCTGGCTGCAGCTTAGAAATGCAAGCATGCTGGTGAGGGAGTGATTTCCAGCCCACTCCACAGCACCATGAACTACAAGGTCATACTTCCTTTAAGCTAGAGTAACAGGAATGTATTTCTATTTTTTCCAGTTTCTTCAGGGTTGTTCTTCTTCACTTTGCCTCTGGTACCCACCCAGACAACTTCACTGAATATACACAGAGAAGCAACAGCAAATAAATGTGACTGTAAAATTGATCTGTAGGATTTACCATCTAATAATACTTTCAACTTTTGAAAATAACTTGATCAAGTCTCAATGAGACTCCTTTGAAATAGCAAACCATCTCTTGCATGAAAATGTATTCACCAGAGTGTAGTTAATAGCCAGCTACAAGGAACCATTTTTACCACTGAAATTGCAGCTAATTCATCATATCTCAAGGGCTGGTTTTTTTTACTAACTTCCTTTCCATCAATACACTGCAGCAACTCTTTGTACAAGACAGTCCTGATAAAGCAGAATAGAGCCAAGGCTTGGACAAATAAAGTGAGAACATGCACTCTCTGGGCCCAGAGCAAGGCAGAAAGGCTGAATAACACACCGTGCCGAGGAACTTAACCCACCTTAAAGAAGTAGCTGCAGAGCTCCCCCTGCTTTAGCTGCAGCTCATTAGCTTCCAAACCTCTGCAAACTTCTCCCGAAAAGCAGGTGAACTCTGGTGTCAAGATCACAGCTATAATTGCAGCTTTTCCCTGAACAGGGGCTGCTCAGACTTATCCGGCAGCAAACAGAAATTAGATGAAGCAGCTAGTCCCACAGACTCCTCTGTTGTCAGCACACGTCCTGCATGCCATCGAGGCAAGCACTACGGGCAGTCCAGAAATAATAGGGCAAACCTACAGTGGGTTTTATTTGCCACTGTCTCCTTTTTATAAACATTTTCTATAAAGAATGTTAAAAGCATGGAACCCAGACTTATAATAATAATAATAATTTTACTGGATGATACCAGTCCATTTCTTATGCTACAATGAAATCATGGTTTTAATACCTGGAAAAATACTAGAATATACCTTTACAAAAACACCTTAAGACCAGCAGAAAAATAAAGAATTCTGTATTCAGTTGCATTAACTTGCTTTGTCTGATTTTCACACCACATGATTTAAAAAGTAAAATAATTTGTGCTGATTAAGATTTTTTAAATGTCATCTTCACCACTGGCATGTGGTGGTGAAAGGCAGGGAGAGGTCTGAATTTTTGTGCTGACTACCTTGAGCATCTCAACGTACACAGGTTTTGTCACAAATCTTTGGCCCAATAATTAAAAATTGCTTGCTTGACTAACTTTTTTTTACACTAATCACACCCACTCCCATACTAACTGGGTGAATACAAAATAGGTAAAACCAGCAGCAAGTGAGCCAGACTGCTAAGCCTCACACTCCAAGATCCCAGCTCAGTAAAGCAACTCCAAGCTTCAGTGCACTCCTACTTGGTGAGGCTCTGCAGTACCTGCTGAACTGTTGTGCTGAATCGGCTTAGAAAATCTAGGGGAGGGGGTGTATACTGAAATCATAGAATCATCAGGGTTGGAAGGGACCTTAAAGATCATCTTCAGCAATTCCAGCATCAGCTGGGAAAAATCTATGGGATAGGACCAATAAAAAATAAAGCAGGGCAGGAGAATTATTAATCTCTCTAAACCACAGCAAGGGCTCTCTGACTGGAACTGCACCCTCTGGAGGATGCATCCCAACAGATCTGCAGCGACATTCAGCTCACATATTTATGTGTGTGTGTTTTATCACATGCTAACATGGGACTTTCTTTGATTTGTATATGGGATAAAAAAAAAGAAGTTTCCATCAAACTTATGGAAAACCTTAATGGTGATTTAATGCAGTGAATTCTGGCTTGTCACAAGAGTGTGACAGGACTGTATTTTTTTCTGCCAGGGTTAGATGCTCTCTGGTACAGCGGCATTCTTTTTCTTTTCTTTTTTTTTTTTAAAAAAAAAAAGAATATATTAATCATTTATGAAGCTGTGGAGTCTTGTCTGGACTCTGAACATTGTTAAAGGCGCAGGGTAGGCAGCATGTGGCAGGAGAGGGCAGGGAGGGATTGGAGCTCCAGCCCGGAGCAGCCGGACACAGTCTGTCTGAGTGCGACGTCACGGCCACGTCTGGCAGGTTTGTGAAACACACGTCAGCAAGGTTGGCCTCCAGTTTGTGTTCATGAATAAATTTCACTTTGCAAGAGCAACAAAAAAAAATAAAGATCCAGCAACACCCCTGGCTGCACAGGGTAAAGCTACTCAGCTTTCAGTCCATGTGGTTAATAACACCACCTAAGGCCGTGCCGTGAACGCGCTGTCTGGGGACCCTTTTTGCTCATTTTTTTCTCTCTGCTGCATTTCATCATGCTTAATAAAATTCAATAATTGCTAGCGTGGAGATGAACCACTTTCTCTGGGAATAGCCCTGAAAAACCAGCAAGCGACCTGGCAAGGTGCTACCATACAAAAAGCAAAAGGAATTCCCATCCCCTTGTGCCCTCTTTTGAGCAACTGATATCCCCAGTGCTTCACATTTCATCTCGCCCTAAGAAACGTCCCTGTTTGGGGAGAAAGAAATGAAGAGGCAGTGGCTCAGCCTTCGAGTATGCGACTGACATATATAATCTAGATTGGCTTCCCCAGGCAGACCTTTGATTGAGGAGGAAGAAGAGCAGCTGGTCAAAGTAATCTGCTCAGAGCAATTTGCATAATTTTCTCCCCCGTTTCCTCCGGCATTGTGAGCGTGTCTGGAGAGGAACACAAGCGGCAGATGCTGCGTCGCTCTGTCACAGGGTATAGCAAAGTGGAGAACGTGGGTCAGAATTCATCTGCTAAATATCCCCAACAGGTTAAACAGTTCTGGAGAGCTTCAGTCACAGATCTCCTTTTGAAAAGCTTTTTTTTTTTTTTCTTTTTCCCTTCACTGAGTACAAATGATTCCATTTCTCCAGCAATTGCATGTTTCTTTTCACACTTGTGTGCTATTCAGAAAGATACTCTTTGTGTTTCTTTATGGAGCTGGCTTCCAGGACCAAGTATTTCTTTCCCCTGCTTGGATGAAGAAGCCATTACAAATGAGTTATTTGAGAACAGAAAGCCAGGCTTCTGGATTAAAAACGAATGTGCATTTAATATTAAACACAACATTTTTAATTGTGGCAAGAAAGGCTAAAAATCTTCCTCCAGAGTTTCAGTTTCATGTTGGGTCTGGGACACTGGTGGAAGCTGCAAATCTTGCAGCTGGCCCAAAAGGGGTGCCTAAAATCAGGCACCTGAATTGTGGTCCTGCTGAGATGAAGGGATCTCTCTAAGCAAAGGACTGCTTATCTGCCCTTGCTTCAGCTCCAACCCCTCACCATGCTGCCTGGGCTGTGGGCAGAGCAAACAGCACCATCCACCTACAAGAGACCTACGTGTAAATGTACCATCAGTTGCTAAATACAGTATTTAAGCACTAAACAAGGATTTACTTATAAATCCTTCGGGGAACAAGCAAAGTATTATTTTAACTCTTCAAAAAGCTACTTTTCCCCAAAATTTATTCCCGAGTTGCTAGAGACAAAGAATATTGTTTCCCTTTAAACTGGCTGCAGGAGCCCAACACAGCGGATGCCAGTACCTGTGCTAGGTGCCCACAGCCACCTTTCCTATCCGGGAGGACACTGTTCACAGGAAAGCAAGTGAATCACCCCAGGGGCCCTGCTCTTGCCCTCTCCCTTGGGCTATCCCACTTTTGGTACCAAAGTTTGTCAAGTGCAGGATATAATGAACTTATCCTGCATCCATCTGAGCCTCCAACTGCCTATGAAGGACGAAAGTCCACAGCTAGCAGAGATTCAAAATTTGCTGATTGCTGATTCAAAATAGGCGAGCTCACCAGCAGAGGCTTTAATTTTTCCTTGTGAATGCCCCAGTAATCAAGTTTTTACATCAGCTAGGAGAAAACCTCAGCCATAAATATTGTTCCTACTCTTTCCTCCCAGAAAACTCCCCCATCCAAAAAGCAGCCACTCTGGCTGAGGATGGGGACCCCCCAGCAAAGGTGGGGAGGCAGCAGGACCTCCTTGAAACAACAGTAAAAAAGAGAAACAGATTATTAAGAGATAACCGTGAGTTTAGCCCTCCTAATTCAGAGCACAGATGAGGGTGCCTACAACTGGTTAAGCCAGATAAGCAGCATCCAAGGCCAATGGGACAGCAAGGAATTTGGTTCATCTACTCTCCAGCACTACCAGACGTCAGCTCTCTCCACAGCCGGAGCTCAGATGGTCTGAACTGAACCCCAACTTGTCCCTGCTAGCCATCTGGGAAGCCACCGTCCCAGCAGGGATAAAACATGCTGTGTTGTGCTGTCCCACGCTGCATAACATCAGGCTGTTATCCAGCCTGATGTTACATGCCAGAATAGGGGCCAACATCTATTTTAGGTTTCACAGTAAGCCATGATCATATGGTGGTGAAACCAAACGAAGTGCTCCACTTCAAATGGGGATTGCCAAAATCATCATTTCTCTACCACAGGTCAGAAGCTATTACATTCCTATGAAAAATAGGAAATATTTCCCCATCACCCCATCTCCCATGCCTCCCCTCACTTCCCAGGCAGAGCTATTTCTTTGTACACAGACTGCGCTGTCTGTGGCCCTCAGCCCCAGGGAACTCCAAAAACCCATGGATCAGCCTCAACTGGGCAGGAGCTTACTGAGTAAAGCAGTAAGTCTATCTAAGAAATTTGCACACAGACCTAGCTTCTGAATATTTCAAAGATCAGGACAGCTTATTATTGTTCAAATTCTTTTCCTAAAATACACACAAGCTTGTACTCTACATATTGCAGAAGCAGCTCCCAGTCTGACTGAACCAGCCATCCACAGAGTGTGGCAGAAGCCAGCATTTCCCAGTACTGCTACCCATATCTGAACCCAGCCGGAACTGGAACAGCCAAGACTAGGAACATTACACTGCTTGTCTGTCCCTACCACGACATTTTATTTTTTGCTGGAGCAGGGTGGATTGTGCAAAGCCTCATCTTAAAGGCACCTCAATAATGACTGTGTTGAGGAAAAGAGTTTGGGGTATTTTCCCTCCCTCAATGTTATCAACATTTTTTGTAGGATGACAAAGCGTGGCCCCTCCATCCTCAACTCTCTTTCCTCTATGGATTTGGTTCAGGGGTTTTTAGAGCTTTTTTCAGGGTTTTTAAAATAAACTGGAAACAAATGTAAAGAAAAAAAATCCCGGGGACTTCGCACCTCTGCATCTGCCTCCATGGGCAGCAGGCAGCTCCCTGAGGGTTTCTGCCCCGAAGAGCAGCACAGAGCAAATCTTTCCTCCCAGCTATAGGCTCTGAACAGAGTTCATCTGGGAAGAAAACCCAAGACTAAGATTTCCACCATATTCCCTCTCTACTACCCGGTGGCAAGAGACACAAACACTCTAGTAGCAAAAGGAGAAGGCTGGAAGCCTCATGTTACTGATTTGCAACAGAAACATCTTCAGCTACAGGAAAAATACGGAGTCTTTTGGGAAAGAAGGAGAAAGGACAAAAGTTTTCTTTAGACCTTTTTTTCCTTAGTGTCTCTCCAACTCCTGCCTCTCTGAGCTGAGCCTAGCAAAGCCAGCTGTCAAACCATGGCTCCAGCCCTTGCTTCGCCTCTCAGAAGGCAAGTACTGCAGCTCGAGCCTTTGCTGGTGAAGCCAAGCCACCCGGCCCTGCAGCCCCACACAGGAGATGTGATTAATTTTTTGCACAAGGAGTGATTTGTTGGCATGACAGCCATAAACAACAGACTCTATTAATTAACATGAGATCAGAGCGTCTGTGTTATTCCTCAGTTTTGCATCCAATAGCACCTACTCTGCCCTTGTTCATCTGGAGAATATCCCAGAAATAAAAACTTTTTAAAACCTGGATTTAGGATAGTAAAAGAGCTTCCCTTTAACTCTGTGTTAACACGCCCTGTGAAGATTTTGCTTCCTGAGGTAGCTAATCACAGAAACTCAAAGAGTTAATTTATTCTGTAAAAGCCCCTTTCATTGTTCTGCTAGCACGTCTAGTAAAATCACAGTTTTCATTTAGTAATCCAACATGTCCCATACCCTCTCCCTCATCTCCTATTACTATTAGTGTCAGCCTTGTACTAACCCTCCATTTCTTTCTTTCTATTTTTTTTTTTTTTTTTTTTTTTTTTGTGTGAAAACTAACTACCTTTCAGTCACTGAAATGCTAATTTCAGAGACAGGCAGTAGGCAGCTAGAAGATAATGTTACATGTTTCCATCCTCCCACAGGGGAAAAACCTGGAGGAATCACAACATCTGAGATGCTTTTGCATTTTGGATAGGAAGACAAAGGGAAAACAGTTTGTGTGTATACATAGACAAAAACACATTTGGAGACTGGGTCTTAGAGATTAAAAAAGTAATTGATATTAGGTGCATTTTCTCCCTACAGGGCAGGCAAGGGAGAGATCTGAGCTTTACATTTTCAGAAAGGGGAGAAGCACAAATGGCAACTCCCTGTTTAAAACAAATATCTTGATGGATTTTTTTTTTTACTCAGGAATACACACTGAGGAAATGGCAGTATTCCACACAGAAGTACAGAATATTTGTCATATTTTCTTGCCGTGTCACTTTTTCTGCACTGTTTCATTGAGCCCTGTTCATGAAGGAACAATTGCCTTATTGTCACTCTGAAGGTCCCAGGAGCAATGCAACAAAACCAAACAAAGAGGCAAGAGGGGGAAGAAAGAGAAAAAAAGTAGAACAACTTTTCCAGCGTGAATCACTATTTCTGAAATAGATCCTTGCAACACAGCAGCTTGGTCTGCCAAAATCCTGCTTACCCCCTTCAGTGCATGTGGGCTCACTGTGTGGCTTCCTCTCTCCACTGAGGGTATTTGGGTTCAGGTCAGTCCCCCTGCTTAGAAAAGAAAAAAACAAAAACCTCAAACTCATAAAATTCCTGATGTGGCTTTTGGGAGAACTCACAAATTTCCTGTCATCTCTACCTGACAAAAAACCAGAGGTTCGGGGCACCTCAAAACAAAGGTTGCTTTGTTCCAGTTTTGGTTTAATCAGCATTGTTATTTTTCACCAGTTCTGACTTGGCCTGGAAGGGGGAAATAGGTCTGATTGCTGATGGCCAGCACAAAGCAGTGAAGGTAGCAGGAAAAGGCAGGTTGCAGCTCAGAGCCCAGCACACTAGAATGGTAGGTACAAGAAATCAAAAGGCAATTCTTTCAGATGGACACAAGCAGGCAGCTGCCATGGGAGGATGTCTGCTCTAAACTCTTCCTACATAGACTGGGGGGATTGTATTTAATCTTTCAACAGGACCTCATCTAAACGTCTTCAATTCCAGCTGTACAAAAAGAATACACCAAGTAAGGGTAACCACCAAGGGGCTTAAGATAAACGTCGAGAGTCTATTTTTCCAATATCTACCCAACAGACAACACACTATTTTTCACAATTAGAAATGGACTTTGGCTTGGAAATCCAAACTCAGACACCACAAACCTATCATTAGTAGTGGGGTAGAAGGGTATGATGTTGAATTTAAATCCCCAAATTAAAACCAGCACAAGTGCATCCAAAAAGAAGCACTACATCCAAAGGCTTTGAACTACATCAAGAGTCTGGTGGTTAGCTGAAATCTCAGGACAATGAATTGCAGCAATATTTTGCAGCACACTTGAATTTCTAATACAGAGAGCTTCTGGCATGGAGAGAAAATAAAAATAAAAATTTTAAAAAGTATCTGAGCACTTACATGGAGCCATTAGCAACTACTTCTTGATGGATTAGGATAATCGGGTTTAGATTCTTAAAGGTGTTACTCGTCAGTTAAGATTCTCTCCCACTCTCTAGGACTTGACTCAGTTCCCCCATGGCTGCCTGGTGTGTTATGAAAAGCAATCATTCAATCAAGCAATTCTATCAGTTTTGAACTCATAGTATTTGAGTATCTACATCCTGGCTTTCACTGACATCATCACAAGCAACTGCACAAACGTAACTTTAAAAGTTACCTCTCTCCAGCTGTGGCATAGGGACTATCATGTCAAAACTTCAAATCCACTGCAAATGCTATACTGGGGAACTTAAACTGCTATCAGATTTCTCATCAGAGAGCTAGTAAAGTCCCTGAAAAAATTATCTTGCCTGTTGCCCACCTCCACACGAGAGGTATTTCTTTCCAGGGCAAGGAGACCAGGCTGACCCTAGCACCAAGATGTTATATCTGTGCCTTCAAAGTGGTGGTCTGGATGCAGTTCACTCAGTATTTTTGCATCAGGCTCTCAGTCAGATTCTACAGACATATTTAAGTGAATTACTATATAGCCCCTTCATTTTCTTTCTATTTTTCCATTCCAGAGAATGCTTATTGTTATTGGGTTTTTAAGCTGAGGCTCAAGGATCACATTTGATTGCATAGGACAAACTATTTTAAGTGGTAAAGCTTAAGGATGGAAAAAATGAAAATTATGTAATTTAATAATGAACCGCAACAATGGAGCACAATCTTCCTGCCTATTATTGACAATGATCATCTCCGGCTGCCAGTACTGCTGGCTGTGAGGATTCAAGATTTCCCCCACGCCAACACAGACCTCACTCCTATTTCCAAGCTTTCCAAGTGCAAACAGAACACGGGCTGCTTTGCATTACAGGGAGGCCTGCCCATTAGTTTTCTATGAAAGAGTTTCACAGATTTTTACAACTTGGTGTGTGCATACAGACGTGCAGCATCTTTCCTGAAACATTCTGTTGACCTCTGCTCAAAGCACATGGACGGAGATTTGGATGCACAGAGGCCACCTTGTACACCTTTGATACAATCCTTGTATTTCCAGTAGAGAAGGCTCTTTGCTCAGTATGGCTGCAGCAAAGCATTTCTGCTGGGCTGGGCATTTCTAAAGCCAGCAGAAAGCCCCTTGCAATGAAGCCCCATTGCACCTCTCAACTTTGCATTCCTCTGGGCAAACCCAGCCCCTTGCCTTCCATTTCCAACTTACTCTGTTTCTTGTTCCCTGCATTTCTGTTTTGAAGTTTCTGGATTTGAGCAAAGCCAAAATCTCAGCTGAAATCTCACTCCACCCTGGCAGCCTCTGCCGCACTCCTTGTCTGTACTAGGTGGAACCTTATGTGGTGTGTGTGGTTTTGGGCCCACTATCGGCCAGGTTTCACATGCAAGCCTTTCAACAGAGTTACACTTGCAGTTGTAACAAGCCCATGAATTTTAGCCGAACTGCTGTCAATATTTTGAGCTCTCTGTTGCTCTGGTGAGGAGTTTGCTGTCCAGTAGACTGTTCCGTTGGATGAATACAGCAGGGTGACACACTGAGCTGACCACAGTTAGCTGGTATTCAGTGGGTAGGTCCTTATGAATATGGAAGCTCAACATTTTTAAATTAATTAGGGAAAGGTTTCCAAGTTATATCTAGGATGAGAAATATAAAGCTGTTCATGACATGATGAAGACTTTTATATCAGAGGCAAGCTGCCTTATCTCTCATTGCTTATGTAGTAAGGTTAGCTCCTCACTTCCAGATGATAAGGATAGTCTCAAGAAGAGGAGAGAAAGACTATATAAAGGGATATAGGAAAATCAACCCTAACAAAATAAGCTACAGCCCAAACTTTCATCAGAAACTCCAGTAAATCTCAAAAAACTCTCCAAGAAAACAATCTGGAGATACAAGTAAATCAGGTTGCCTAAACTATAGATTCACTTCCTTCTTCTAAAACATCTGTGGAGGTTTCTCACATCCTGGCCCTTCCACCCACTCCCAAATTCCTGCACCCAAAAAGTAAAAATGAGATCGGCTCTTAGGAGGCTGGATAAGCACAACTGTTCGAGTGCCAGGTATGTGCAGCTGTATGCTTGATTGCTAATCCATCTGCAGGAATCGGCATGGGCCACTTTTGTTTGAGTCTCAAGTAAGGATGGGAAAATGGGTTGAAATAAATAATGTGAAAGCCCTTGGCCTTTTGCCTCATTTGAAAGCTGAACTGGAAACAAAAGCTCTTTCCAGGTTCTCAAATGCTCAGTTAGTGCCACCCATTTGCTTATTATGCTGCTCCATTTTCGAATCCCATATGGGAGAGCAGGCCCTAAACCACTGGGGGAATAGCTTTTCCTTGAGTGCTCTCCCAGGCTGGCTGGAAGCAGAGGGAGCTTGCATGAAACCCGCTTTGTGGAAACATTAAGTCAAAGTTTTTGCGTCAGAAATTAGGTGAGTATAGGTAAATATTCAGCATTGGAGAATGTGAGGGAAGAAGGTGTTTTAATCTGGAGCTAAACTCTATATGTCTAAAGGACTGGATGCACCAAGAGTGGATAAGCAGAGTAGATTCTACATAATATGCAAAAGAAATTCAAAGTTCGGCTAAAAAGCCCTGCTTGCTTCTCACTGGTTTATATTTTCTTGTTTCTTGTTCTGGCTCTGCCTCATCTTCTTGTCTCAGTGGGCCATGGGTGTTACCAAGCAACATGGTAATACTTGGCCCAAGTCCTAAACCATGGATTTTTGTAAACATGAGTGAATAAAATTATTTAACATCCTGCCTGAACATTGTTAAACCTCTGGGTACACGCTAGGGAATGCCAGCCCCATACAACTTACATGCAAAAAATAAGTTTCCTTTCTGAGTTTTTTAAATCACCATTTCTTGCCAGATGAACATTTCAAAATCAAGACCTTTCAAAACTATTTTGCAGAAAGTGAGATACAGTCAGAGACACGCAATCAGTGTGTGACTGAGGGTGAAGCAGCCACTTGACCTATGAGAATCCAAGTTTCCAGACTGCTTGAGTACAAAAGGGACCTTGAACCAGGGTTTTTGCCTCCTAGGGCAAGTCCTTAACTCAAGGGATACCAATAAACTGTCACATCTCACTGCACACTGAGACTGAGATTCAAATAACCAGTTCCCACCTCTGCAGCAATATTTCCCCCACTGGGGATGTCCCTCACCTAAACCAGCTATATGAGCCTTATGCCCTGGCTGTCCAGGAGGCCCTCAAACACCAATACATCTTCCTTAGGACTTGCTCTCCTCCCAACTGCAACCCCACATCCCATCACTGACTTCCCAATTCAAAGCATGGGATGGTTCCTGATGGAGAGGAAACCTGGGAGGTCTGATCCTGGCTGTGTTGAGTGAGTTTGTTTCCCAGTCTCCCCTCACTGCCTAATTGCACGTGGCAGCCGGGAATGCTCCCTGATGAAAGCATGAATGGAAGGGCACAGTCCTCAGCTCCCGGGGAGAAAAGAGCTACTCCCAGCTCTCTGCTCAGGCTGCAAAAAGGGCACCTCTCCTCCAGAGAGCCAGCTTTGCTGCCTTCCCTCCCTCCCAGAAAAAGACATCTCCTGGAAGAAATGGATTCATCACAAGGTGCTTAGCGGGATGAGTTGTCTCCCCTCAAATCCCAGGATTTGCAATTTGTGCTGCTTCAGGGCTGTGGGAGGGCGCTGGGCTCACTCTCCCTTTCCATTTGACTCAGCCTTCTCATAGCAGGGATTATCCTCGTCTATCAAAGGGAAAGCTGCGGAGCAGACGTCCACCTATTCTTCCTGAGCACTGAGCCTGACAGCCGGCTTTTCAGCCTTGCTCCCATTACCAGCTGCCCTACAATGAGGGAGCTAAACTCCACACAAGGCCCACATGGAGCTCCAGAAGGAGCTGGGGGGCTGAAGGATTCGGGAGGGGAGTGGGGGAAGCCAGGCTGAGTGGAGCAAGGGAGAGAAACAACTCATGCAGATGAGGGAGAGTTAATCCTATTTAGCACATGTATATTATCAATGAGTGTGTGTGGTGAGGAAAGGCAGGGGGGAGAACCCCCCACTGCACGCAGGCGGAGACAGACAAAAAGGTCATTCATGTGTGGCTCACAGAATTAAGAAGGTACCACAATCTGCTGCTGGTTTGGCTCCAAATGCTTCTTCGTAGTCAAATCAAAACCCCTTCCCCCAACCCAACCTGCAAAACTTCCTCGCTTCCCTGTCCTTGCCTCACTGTGCAATTACCCATCCGAGTTTTACTTTCCATCCCTTCTGGTTGCACTGGAGGGGTGAAGGGTAGAAGCAATTCAGGACCAACTCAGCACTACATCCCAGGCCTAAAAAATTCAGCTTATATTAAGAACTAAGCTTCACAAGTGTAACATTGGCATGGTCCACTATGTGCCCCAAGCATTATTCCAGAAATGGCTCAGGACACACATTTCCAAGGCTCCAGACCCAGTGCTGAGAAGAGCTCTTAAAACGCTGAGAAATTTTGCCTACAGGGTCCAGAACTGAGATATCAGCCTGAGAGCTCAGGAACATTTTGGTGGAACGATTTGACCCTGGACCATCATTAGTTGTAGCTTCACAATGAGACTTTGAATTTGCAAAGATCCTCTTCATCCAAATTTTAAACCAAGTGACTTTCTACATCCTCCTACCTTGGCTGTACGGCATAAGCATACCTTCCCATGCAAAGTCTCTGCTTCCCTGAGAGCCAGTGAAAAGGAATACAAAACTCAGGGTTATTTTAAATAACAGCATGGGGATGAAAGACCATGGCTAGACTGAGGCATTTGAAATGCATAAGAAATCTCAGGCTTGAATCTACAGACTGGCCCTTTAGAGAAAAAGTAAAACATATTTTGGACAAACCACTTGACTGCTTATGAACCACAAACACAAACATTGCTCCCTAATTTGCATTCAGTGCCAGAGAAGACCTGCTCTCCCTCTAATGAGCACTGCCAGCCACCCTTTTCTAGGGAGAACTCCCCAGCCGCCCAAAAGAAACCGGCAATTCCTCTGGGGCCCCTGCACTGGCTAACTCCAGGCTTTGGATGGCTGCTTGTGCTCTGTTGCATAGCTCTCACTTCACCCCCCCAGTAATCTTCTTGCCTTCTCCACAGGAACCGGGGATAGAGGAGTTCTCTCCTCCCCTACTGTACATGCTTATAGGTTTTAATCCAATTAAACTGTTCTCTCCCCTTGACAGATTCTCTTTTTTCTTCATTTGCTTTCAATAAAGAAGTATCATTTGTTTGGGAGCATTCCAGGGTTGCAACAACAGGCCCTGCGCTTACATGTGTTGCTTACAAGTGGAAAACTGCAAACGAAGCTTGAGGTTTATTTCAGAAGAAGGGTGGAAATGGCCTTGTTATTTAATTTTTTTTTAATGCTTTTAAAACCTTATTAAGCAAATTAAATTTCAAGAGACGTCTCACTCTTATTCTGGGAAGTCCCTTCCTCATCCCTTTCTTGTACCAAATTGGTATGTCAGCACAGGCGTGCCCATTGCCTGGCTCCTGCAGGCCCATCAAGCATCGATTTTGACACTTAACAGAATTAGAAATGCCAGCCGTCCAAACCTTGATGGCTTTTCACAGAGAACGAGCACTAACCTCCATTAGGAGGCTTCCTTTTATCACATAGATCCTCTTATAATTCAATTTGCAATGAAACTCTCCCCCATCTCCCCAAGCCCTGCCAGCTGCCAGCCCCATTCCTCTACCGCCAACGCTTACTCCACAGTCAAACAGACCCATATCCAACCCTTTCCACAATTTAAAAAAAATCATCACTTATACCAGCTTCCCTCTGCTGGAAGGAAGCCACAGTCAATAGGTGAATCAGGTCTGCGCCTTGTACCCTTGAGTTAATAAATGTTGAAAGGAGGGTGAACCAAAGTCCTCCGTAAATATCTCTCATGCCAGCCTAATAAACTTAATATCATAATGCAGCGGCCCTAAGTTCCTTGAAAAAATGTGCCTGAAACATGAAGATAGCAGTGAAAAAACTCAAATATTTGTTGGTCTGCATATTCTCCAGCCCTCAAGAAAATAACTATCTGTACAGAAACAAAGTAAGGAAAATACAACTCAAAGATAAGTGGAACTGCTCTTAATGTGAGGCAGTGCACTACCTGGGTTTGATCCAAAAATTAGTCAAGTTCTTCATTTAACAACAGGGGGTGGTTGGACTAGGTCCCACTTGGCTGATGTGCCGGGGGCAGGAACGTGCGATTCTGTATCTTTCTCCTCTTTTAAATGCTCTCAGACTCCTATGGTATTTTACAAATTATTCAAGGACTTGATGGGTTAGCAGGATATTTCCTTTGTGCTGCTGTGCCAGAGACTAGGAATAGATCTGGTAGGCAGCTCTTCTCCATTTTACAGTACAGGAGATCCCCATTCAGCTACAGTAGGGGAATGTATGCACAGGATTAAAAATTATCCATGATTACAATTTAGAGTGTTATAAACCACTCAGCACCTGGAGCCCTAGCGAGGTGATATTTAAAGATTAATAAAATAAGCATTCGAAAATCCACTTCCCCTTTGGTTATTTGCCAGGATCACAGTCCAGAATATAGCATTTTCTGTGCAAGAACTGGTAAGCTGATTAACAGCTAAAGGAAAGCACTTTTCTGCACTTCCTTCAGCATATACTGTTCATGCCATATCATCAGCATGAATAGGGGGAAGCCCAGCCTGAATCCACATCTTAACAACCAGAAAGTCAGTCCGGAGACTGTATTTTAATAGATAGTTGTTGAAGGAGTGACTGCTGGTTAGATATTTGGCCAAACTGACTATCTATCAATTTGAGATTAGTTCAATTGAAATTCAGGAATTATTGATGATGACTGGACTTTCATTAAATACAGGTTTTCATTCTGAATGTGTTTTTAAGCTTTGATCCCCAAGGTCGAGCATATGCATTTAACTCCATCCACCCAAGTAGTCTGTTTTGGTCTGGTGTTCAGGGTTTGGTTCAAAATTCACTAGAATTAGTGTCTGTCTTTCCACTGGCCTCAATGGGTTATATAGTTCAGGAGATCTCTTCATTTAAGTTTGACACCAAAGTCTACTAAGTTAATTAAACAATTCCCATTGACACCAATGATCTCCGAACCATGCTCTTTTATCTCCAGCTTTATCTTAAAAGCATCAGAAAGAAAATAAATTCTAAAAAAAGGACACCTTAGCAACGTAAATGACATTTAAACTGTAAAGGACTCTAACCTCTTAATCTTTTCAGGTTTGGATAAGGTTTCTGGAAATTAATTACATTTCTCCCTCCCATAGTGTATTTTTCTCTTCAACAGTCTATACCACTGTTTCCACTGGAATGAGATTTGGCACTCAGTGAGATTTAGCCATAGAAGTTCTCAAAGTACAGACAATTGTTGCAAATGATGCTACCCATTAACAGTAAATGCTTTCACTGCCTCTCGCTCTATAAATCTCTAAACATTATTAAGAGCTACTCCTTAGTTCCTCCCATGAGAGGTTAGAGATGGGACTTCTGTGGACATAACTGGTGAAAGTAAGAAAGTTTTTTTCCTCCCTTCTCCGTTGAGCAGCTGTTCATTGAATGGACAGGTGGGAAGGGAGGGGCACCCCAACCTCAACAGATAAATTCTTTACCATATAATTTCCCTTACTCTCTATATCAGAGAGTTCCCCCGGAACAAATACATTGAGGAGATTATTTTGAACAATTTGCACTCCTTGTTAATATTTTTACATGGTTCATACAAATACCAAGATAATAAATATAAAGCTCCAGGGTTCCCTGACTTACAGATTTAGTTTTAAAGTGTTATTTGTACCAGTGGCATGAGAGGAACGCACACACAAGGCAAAATAGCAGGGCCCAGGGAGGAGGGAGTAGGGCATGTTGCTCCACAGGAGGGGTTTATCCGAATGCCAGTCAATTAAACGCCCCAGAGAATGGGAAAGTGTTCTCTCCTTCACCCTGTTTCTCTTTGTGCTTACAGGCCAGATCCTGTTCTCTCTTTCTCCCTGCCAACCCCCATCACCTCCATTGGCTTTCTAGGAGGGACTCAAGATTAATGCCCATGTAGCAGAGCAGATTTAAGAATTACTTTATTTCAGTGGAAAGGTCTTGCTGTTACTTTAAAATATGTCCTTCTCTTTTTGTCTGACATTGCAATTAATCAAGTCTCCCACCCTCTCAGAGCCTGCCTTCAGAGTTTCTCTGTCTCTCACTTTCTTTTATAGATGAGGTTTTAGAGCCTGCCAGAATTTATAGAGGGAGGTAACATGGATTCAGCCAGGACCTCAGAAATCAGGTTCAGATACTCTCCTCACCCCCTGTTCCAAGGCAGACAAGTGGCTGGTCCCTCTCCCTACGGATACATCTGCTCCTCCATCCCTATGGCCACAGAGGGTCTTGTACAGAGCCAGGTTCGGCTCTGCCTAGTGGCAGGTTTGAGGAATCTCAGGACTCCAATTAGCAGAATTAACTTAGAGAGTCTAAGAAAGGACACTGTGTAACCTGATGCCTCCCAGCTAATCCACCTCACAGGCTCTCCCCAGCCCCCAAATCTGAGGCTTCAAGGAAATCCAGGAGGACTCAGCTGGTTTTGGGGAGAGGGCCAGAACAAAGAGAGAGGGGAACCAGGAATCTCAAAGTTTTGCTCGTGGTGAAAGTAGTTTTCCGTGAGCAGAAGTAATTTAGCCCTTTGTTTTCAACATTACTGTATTTGGCAAAGAGTTCTGGACTCGGTCTGCCTCACACTATCCAATAGTCAGCTTCACTATCCAGGAGCCCAAGTCAAAACCTGGGCGCAGAGGTAATTGTTCCCAGCTGCAGTGCTGTATTCGGGCCCAAGGTCTGGGTCAGATTCACCACTGAACAGTCCTCTACAAGCGTGAAGTCACCACTAGATATTATGAGCAGGGTCATGTATGTACAAGGCCTATCGTGGAGAGAAACAGGGGGTTTTTGTTTGGTTGGTTTGCATATGTGTTAGGAAGAGGGAATCACTAAAGAACAATGTAAATATTATACCTTCTAACAGCAGGCTTTAAAAAAATAGGCCTGGTTATTTGTTTTTTTGGCAAAACATGTCTGTTTTTCCTTTGTCAGTAGGTGCAAGTTGATTTCTGGAGCCAAAAACACCTCTTTTTGGCTAAATATCTGTTTCTTTTTTCTTTTAGTAGCACACCCTGGAGGAACATAACTGAACTGACATAAATTATATGCAGAGGAACTGGGAGTTTAATGAATAGAAGACTCGTGGAATTCACTTGATGTTGGCACATTAACACACATTTTCCTGTGCACTGAAAGTAGGTTCTGTAGTTTTCCCACATAAAGTGGGAAGAAAAAAAAATAGAAAAAGAAAACTTTTAAGACTGAGACCTTAAGGTTATATGAGCAGTTTGAGTATTCGGTTCAGTCCCTGTGAAATGATATTTGAATGAACCAAGACCAGACACAGCAGGACAGTGTCAA
This sequence comes from Brachypteracias leptosomus, assembly GCA_013401335.1. Taxonomy (NCBI): domain Eukaryota; kingdom Metazoa; phylum Chordata; class Aves; order Coraciiformes; family Brachypteraciidae; genus Brachypteracias; species Brachypteracias leptosomus. The sequence continues at coordinate 565,278 of VYZX01021996.1, read as the reverse complement.
GGTAGGCAGCAAAAATCTTCACATGCCTTCTTTGGTGTACACTTCGTAAATGCTTGTAAACAACTCATTTCATGATAGCTTTAGCCTGAAATAAAAAATACAAGGACCAAGAACCTGGCCCTCTCGATCATCTCTAGAATAACAAATTCAAACCCAAAATTGGCAGTTTGGAGTAAGTGAAGAATATAATGGGCACCAAGAGAGTAGTATCCATGCCCTTAGTAATAGCATGTGTTTCTGCATTCCCCCTGGTTGTTTAAATACTGCACACTGATGACTGGAAGTCTTTTTTAAAACAGAACCTGGGTGCATAAATAAATGTGTGCGGACTTGTGCCGATGCTGTTCATAGGAAACACATTTGTTTATCAGGTTTGATTAAGCTTACACGATGCAAGTTCTGCCAGAGTCAGGAGTGCATTGTACACATCGTTTGATAAGAGAGAAGGATGAGTTATGTAAACACCTAGCAACATGTGAGGGAGATTTACTCTAATTGTTTATGTGCCTTTGTGGGAAGATTATAATCATGTTGTTTCATTAAACAAAACAGTTGTACAAGTTCTACAAGACAAATTGCCTTTTGCTCTATTCACTTGCAAAGGTCATCCTGTTACCACTGATTAGCACCAGACAGCCAGTCATACTTTGGCAAAAGGCGAGTTCATTCATAACAGGAATGCAGAGTCTTTCTCAGAATAGGTTTCCCAGTGACTGACTTGGCAAAGAGACAAAGTAGAAAACACTTCTGCCCAATATCAAACATTCACCTTCTGACAGCTCCAGAGGACATCTATCCTTCACAGTGGTGCCAAGCACCATCGACTCAAACCTTTGGCTGCATCAGAGCCACAAGTAAACATTCAGAAGTGAAACACAGGTAAATCCTTTCCAGATCTTGTTAACCAATGGAGTAAGCAAACTCATTGTTAACTTTGTTAACAGTTAAAGAACTGTTAAAAGTTTGGGAAAATACAGCAGCAGAGAAAGCTGAAATTCTACTTTAGGTATGTCCTAGCATTGGAGAAACCTCTTGTCAATTCCTCCTCCTGCACTTCCATCTCTCTCCGTTATAGACAGTCCAAGGAGCGGTCATGGACTCTCTTAACACATACACACACCACTCCCCAGAGCTTGGCAACTATTTTGCTTTGTCTCTTTGATAGGCATGTGGGAAACAAATGAGAAGGAGAAGACGTCTGAAGGGTCCATTAACATTGTTAGGTTGGATGCGTTGACAATAAATCGATCCTTTTTGACATGACTGTCACAGTAATGAAGGTACATTTCTGGATAGCTCTTCTTAATGTAAGATAAGATATGGATGGCCTGTGCCTTTCTGACATACATCCAGCATATCAAACGATGGCATAGGAAAATGTTGTTTTGTTGATGTGCTAATCAGAGATAAAGTTTAAGATTAACGATGATGGGTGGTTTTGTCTGTCCTATTTTTTGAGGTATAGAGGTCATATACTCCTGGGGATGGTAGAGTTTGTGCCATACCTCTGAAAAGAAAATGAACACCCAACCAGACCATATTAAAAGGTCCTTCTTTCCTCTAGAGATGAAAAGAGGCAGTCAAAGGAAAAACATGCCTAAACTTGAATGTCACACTACATTTCTCCACTGTTTCTGAGGTTCTGGCATTTGAAGGGATCTTTTAAGGCTCTTTTCTTTGATATATAAAAGAAATTTCTAGTACAGTGAAGAAATGTATATAAGGGTCAAAGTGGCAAGCAGAGAGAAACAAAACAAACAAACAAAAAAAATAGCAAGTACCAGGGGAAGGCCATGGCTGCCTCACAGGGTGGGAGGGGTAAGCCATGTCCTGCTGATGAACTGATCTTGCCAACAGCCTGGGAAAGGATGGATGGAAATAGGAAGATCTTCTTTCCTACTCCTAAATATACATGGGTCTGTCACTCTTCAGTTGCATTCTGCTCAAGGGTCCTATTTCTCTATGAAACAGGGCACAGCCCAGGGCTGTCCCACCTGGTAGGATCCAGACCAGCTCTAAGGCCACCAGCAAGGTTCTGCCGAGGGCAAGAGCAGCACCAGCACTGACCCTGGGATCATTGCACACCTTTCTTTGACTGGCTGTAAGTATGCAGAGAGCAATGCTTATAGGTGTCCCTTGGCAACGTTATGTTCTAGTTTGCCTACATTTAAAGCTGATGTAATAATAATATCCATGATAGCACATAAGCCTTAGTCTATCTTGTTTCTTAGGTGAGGTATTCAATTAATGTTTGGCGAGACCTCAAATCTATGGAGAAAAGGCATTATTACCCTGAATCACCTTGAAGACAGGCATAGTTGCATTGTTAGGATCAATAACAAAACCCTTGGTAGTAATAAAAAACAATATTTTCTGCTTCAGAATATTGTTTCAGCTATGGAGAGAATTAACTTTTAATTACTTTGAGAATAAAGAAAGAAACAAACAATTAACTGCCTTCAATATACTCAGCTAAATGATGAAGTCATGCAAAACGTATTTTGACTGGAGATATGTAAAAGCCTAAATCTTGAAGATTAACGCTTCTAACTTTGAGGGTAGGTTCAGGCTCAAATCCCAAGGTCTGAATTAGCCACCAGTGTTTTGGTTTTGAATCTAACCTAAAATGGGAAAAGGACCAACAGCTCATTAGAGCAAGTGCTTTTGTGATGCTTTTGCAAATTGAGGTAATAGAGCAAGATGTTTACTGCTGTGCAGCCAAAATCCACAGAAACAAACTTTGCAAGACTTCAGCCTTAAGCCCGAAGCCTGATCCAAAACTTGACTCCCAAAAAGCATCAATCTTTCTCTACCAAAGAATGTCAAATCCTTCTGGAAATTTAATTTGCTGTTTAAAGGCTACATTTTGAACCTCTTAAGTCTAACACTTATGTTTCTAAACTAACTTGATAGCACTGGAACCGATTTAAACAAACAGAAAAAGAAAAATACCACGGTTTTTCCTTCCATTATTTTTCACTTTGAAATATTTGGGGTAATTCTTTTAAGCCTTTTTTTTTTTTCCTCTTTTTTATTTTTTCACTACATTTTGCCACTGAGTGTGATGAAATTAGCACTTTTTTCCCTACAGTTTTACTATCTTCTTTTCCAGTTTTCTTTCTGTTGTTTTTCAGTTTGTGTACAGTTGAAGAATTGTGAAAAGAAAAAAATAAACCCACAAACCCCACAACTTCTACTTTTAGAGAGAAGTAAAAATGAAGGAATTGTAGAGGGACCCATTCCAGAAAGATATGGATGCTGTTGCATTCTCAGGCTTCTTCATTTAAGTGGGGTGTAGGGGGACAGGAAGAGAAAAAGTATCTGAAGTGCCAGTATATAAACCATTAGCATTTTGAAATCACTGGGTTTAACCCAAAATACCCACTGGATGGAAACCTGTTTTGTTGTGTGCTGCCAGACTCAGGAAAAATACCTTTCTACGACTGAAAGCACTCCAAATTTTGGGCAAAATATTTTGAGGCTGATCTCTTTACTAGGACATCCAGTAGACATGAACCAGTCTCCTAAAATACTATCCATTTCTGTTAATCTGTTCCCCCATTAACAACCTACCAAGCCACACGCTTCCAATGGTAACAATTGGTGTTTGCACTGGTCCTGCAGGACCCAGTCCTTGACTGTGGCTATTTCCCACTCAGCTGTGAGATTAGGGATTCATTCAATACAACTACAACTAAGTAAATCAGTAAATAGCAGTCCAGAAAAACTTTGCTAAGGGGTTAAACATTCTGCTAATGGTAACAAGCCTCCAAAGCCATTCAGCAAGATGCTTTCCTTACTCTCAAAGGAGCCCATCACATAGAGTGGAATGGCAGGAAGAGAAACTGGGTTTAAGGAAATGATAAAAGGGGTTGCCTGCAACCAGCTTGCATCATTCTGCAGTGTTAGTGATAACAGGCAGCTGGGGTTCTTCCTTCCCTCATGGCTATGCCAGCTCCAGACCTGGACGTGTGTGACTCCTTTCTTACTGCTGACCCAGTGAAGACTCTCCTCTTCTGGCCATGGTCTTTTTATTTTATTTTATTTTGTTTATTGTCCTGTGTGAATATCCCTGTTTTCTGACTTTGAAACTGCAAACACCTTGCCCTGGCTGTCTCTCTGCCTGGCATCAGGAGCACAGTTTCAAAAATATAGTGGTGAATTCTCAAGCAGTAACAAGCTGAGTGAAACAGACCCAGCTTCTAAGCACGCCCAGCAATAGGGCCACCAGGACTATCTGCAAAGACAGCCTTTCTATACAGGTGAGATTAAACACAAATTTTTAATAGCAAACTAGGGCCTAGGGCCTTATGTGACATCTCTAAGATCTCAGACATTGGTCTCACTAGGATCTGGCCTCAAATCACAGAAGTAGGTTAATATTAGCCTGTTCAAACAGATTTTCAGTCAAGATATTGCTCAGAAACAGCTGGAAGGAAAATACAAATTAAAATCATACTTTTATTCCTTTTCTTCCATTTCAACCTAGGCCTGAAGCAGTAAGGATAGGTTCTGATCCAAGTGCACCAAACTCAGGGACAGGGTGGATGGTTTCCACACCCATATTGAAACCCAGTCCCACTCTCTCCCCAACTTTCCAAAGAGCTGAAGTCTTTACATGGATCCCCTTCTCTGTCTGAACTTGCAGGTGACACTTCTGATCTTTAAGATGAAGAACTAGGATTCCAAACTGATTTACAAAGCCAGTGCTGAGATGAGCAAAATGAAATCATAGCTGCCTGACCTGCTTATACACTAAAAGGCCTTGGGGAAAAAAAAAAAATCAATTAATCAGTTTGTTTATGGAGGCAACAGCAATGGGGAGCACAAGGAACTGATTGGTCGGGTCTGTTAATAAGCAAGTTCAATTGCAGATGCATTAACTGATTTCAAATTTTGGGGTATTGATTTTTGTTAAGAAGATTCATTTCCACAGACCCTCCTCCTAGAGGAAGAATCACTGTTCCTCTATGTCAAAGTAGTAACATGCTGTGATTAAGAATTACCACCTTACCAGTTCAAGGAGATTTTGGTACAGTCAGAGCTTCTATGCCTGTGCTAAACAGAACAGCTGCTTCTCTGCTACCTCCTTGTTTTGTGGAGGCATCTTAGGAGGCAGCACTTATAAGATGCCAAGAGGCAAATATATTTAAAATTAACCATTATATTTGCAAAGTATGTGTTTTGTGTAAAATAGTAGGTTATGTTCAAAATCTGTGCAAAACAAAGGAAGATTTTCTAGAACCTTTTAGATTTTAAAAGCATGATAATACACATGATAAAGAAATATATAATTATCAGTACTACCTGACAGTTTCTATAGTTTTATTTAATATTTTAAATAATATTTTTAGAGGGCCATGTAAAGCCTGTGATGTGTATGAGTTTATAGTGCATAACTGGACATTACAAGTGGTAGTGGCCACTACTGCTCATAACCTGAGATTAGCCTCAGGAAAACCTGTGCATCCAAACACTCACACCCTGGGAACATCTGGCTGGCAGTGCAACCACTGCTTCTGCCCCTGTTCTATAAACTGAAGCTATCATCTTCTTTCTGCCAGCCCAAGGTAGGTGCTGATACCTCACTTCCATTCACCTTTTCAAGGCACGTTCCTTATGGAAAGGGTACTCTCAGAGCTGCTGCTTTGGAGAGAGCTGCAGATAACACCTGTAGGGATACTGGATATTGCAGCATCCTGGTAATGTGCTCCAGGTGCCTCAACAGAGAAAACTGCCTGTGGGATGCACGGGCTGTAAGAGCCCAAAGTGGGTGCTGGACATGCAAGCTGCCTACGTGACGGAGACCCTATGCAAGGCTTACACTTCATGAAAACCACACATTAGCCTGCAGACTTAAAAAGAATGCTGAGCCTTAATAAAGACTCTTTTACCTCAGAAGGGGAATTATCATTCGACCCCAAGCACTGCTTCCAGAGGGCAGCTTGCAGGGACCAACAACTTTGTTAGGAGTCTCCAACCAATCTAGAAGATGACAGGAGCTGTTTGGTTTCTTTCTCTGCTCCCTCTCAAAACCTGGTGCATGATGCACACATTTTATTTCTTCTTCTGCCTGAATGAGGTTGCCCATGATTCTAAATAGCCTTGGTGATTTCTTGGAAACTTTGCCTCATTTATGTTCATGACCTCATAACCTCCTGATACCTTTACTTACATCAGGACTTCTTCCACAGTAGTGCCATTTATTGTCATTCTCCTGAGACCCAAAGGGCAAAGAGAAAGGAACTACAGGCACTTACATCTGAGATGCAAAAAATATGGTTCTGAAAAAAGTATAAACAAATGAGAATGTGAATGTTGGGAAAGCAGGATCACCCAGTGCTGAGTTTCTACAGAAGGCCTTTTATTTACTGAATATTTATGTGTATACGAATATTCAGCCCTTGATAGAGCAAAGAGATGGTTTTGATACTAGCAGTAAAAATATTTGCTGTAAATGTCATGACACGCCTTGTCCATAATATGATTTTTTCCAGATGGTTATTTTTTTCAAATTACTGAATGGAAAAATATGTCTTAAGACAAGTACACATAAAAATAATTCTTTTTCCTATTATTGCTTTTTTTTTTTCTTTCTACACTTGTAAACACGCTGCTGCCTGCCATGGGATGATATGCTGGGAGAGCACATACATCCTGACATCTGATTAATCATGCAAAGCAGTGGATGCATAATTCTTAACTGACAGGGTAGCTGACCAGGAACCATTTTATTACACAAAATACAAAGGTGCACAATATTCACACCCTCATCAAGATGGTTTATAACACCAAAACATTCCACTGAGTGAGCAGTAGGCAGATATTCAAGCTGGCTTTAACTCCAAGTAAACCCATACCTCTCTTGTTAGCTGGGACATGAACCTGCTTCTGGATCCAAAATGATCTCAGATGGCAGTCCCACCCAATACAGCCTTTGGATGATTGTCTTGATCCTGTTCTTAATTTATTAATTCTGGTGTCCATGAGGTTGCACCAGATGTGGGGCACCTCTCATGTAAAACAGCATTCAACTCTGCAATGTGTTTGTTTCCCATGGAGAAGTGGAGTCTGTTGAGCTCTGTCCACACAATCTGGAGCCTGGAAAGCAGCTCCTCCAACACACGATTGTGCTGGGACAGAGAGGGACAGACTCCTGCATAATAGTGGCACAAGTCTGGGAAGATTCCTCATGAGGAGCATCACACCACACTTTCCACCTGTTAATGCTTTCTCTTGTTCACATTCCTGAGAAGTACAGTGACCTGCCAAGCTGCTGGTGTGAAGGAAATGGATTTTAGCAATGGTGTACAGGAAAGAGTCGGATATAGTAGGTGAAAGGTGGAAAGGGAGTACCCTAGCCGTGGGCTGTTCAGAAAGAGGATGGGGGACATATCCAGACCATAAGGTTCCCCCTCTTGTTCTGCAAGCATCCAGCTTCTCCCTTTCTCCATGAGAACCCAATAGCTTTTTGTTCAGCAGCCCCCACCAGCCTGCAGAAGGCACACTAGTCATTGCTTTCCTGCTCAACACACTGCCTAGCAGGGCAAGAGGTGTGGGCCCCATGAATGGAAAAACTGCTGCAGGTACAGCCTGTTCCTGTGTATTAATACCATGTGTCCCGCCGAAGGACACCCTTCCCCAGCCAGGAGCGGGGCGTTGTCTGAGGAGATCAGCTAACACGAACTGGGCATGACTTTCTAGCTCATGGTTCAATTCTGAACCTCACGGTTCGATTCTGGAAAGGTCCTGAGCAACTTTGGCTTGGGCAAGAGTTAAGAGCTCTTGGCATTTTACAGAACAGAGTCCTTAATGCAAACCAGTTAGTGAAGCATGAGCCTAGCAATTCCTGTTCTGTAAAAAAAGAAGAAATTTGGAAAGGGGATGGAAGGGCAAAGTTCAGAGTGGTTTCAGATTCCCACAATAACAACGAAGCCCAGCTCTTTCCCAAACACTTGCACATTTCCTTAGAAACAGGTGACAGACATCTGCAAGGCTGAGTTCAGCGCTGGAACGGCCCAGCCTCCCCTCCTGGGTTGTGGGTGTTCTGCTCTTACAAGAGTGAGAGAGATTCAGCTTAAATATTTCCAGACAATGCTGCAATTTATTTTAAGTGTAATACGGGTCATTCTTCACTGAAAGAATATAGTAATTGTTCTGTGTGAAAGCAGAAGAAACGTGGAGAAGCAGGAGATAGCAAGATTTACACCCACCCAAGACACAGTTAAACAGCTTTCTTCTGTCTCTGCATCTTGGGTATCCCACCCACTAATCCCAGTGCCAGCCACAGAACAACACAGAATCTTTTCCTTGTGTTATTCCGTATTCACTAGAGGGATGGCTTTCCAGGAGTCAGACGCTTTTCCTGATCCTGAACAAACTATGGGTCTCATCAGCTGCATTAGGAAAGAAAAGTGAGAAGAACAAAAGTGGTGAAAATGACCATCCAGCAGCAATATATACATCCCTCAGCCTTGCTGAGGCTCAGATCAAATAACCACCACATTATATCTTCCCACTTTTCTTCTGGGGACCCTAAATGACCTTGCACAGTATCTCATCTGATAGGGCCTGGTTTCCTCCAGGCTGGGGAAGGGAAGAAGAGCAGGGAGTAGAGGGGTAGAGCCCACCCTGAACAAACTGGTCCTCATTATCATCCCCCGAAGGATGAAAATGCAACACAGGAGAATCATCAAATGTCCTCAAGGAAGCAGAGGCTTCTCCCATTCATGGAGAAAAGAGGGGGATTCACCCATCGGCCACTTCATCTTTCTGTTTCTGTCTTTTCCCAGTGTAAAACATTGCCAATAATAAACCCTTTGCAATGTGCAAGGCACAACACTGTATGTAGGGAGGTGGTGTTACTGCAGAGAAGAGCTACAAGGCCTTTGTCCACCTTAAACTTTACACCTTAAATTTGGTCTTTAAATCTTGGCCCACACCAAAGAAAATAAAATTAATTTCAAATCAAGTGGAAGAAAAGTCAAGACTCCAACACAATACCTGCCTTCTGATGAACAAGCTCTTCTGTCTGTAAATCTGATACACATTCAATTGTTTCTAGTGCTTTGTATGGGAAATGTTTCAGTTGGAAAGCATCATCACTTAGAGAGAAAAATAAAAATACCATAGATGGTTTTAAGCTCTACATCTGTGGAAATCTCATTAGGTAGTTTTAGATGTGCTGGCATCTGGAAAAAATCATCCTTCTAAACAGAAAAATATGTCATAAATGTCATAATGAGGTGTTGGAGAAGCACATGAAATTAGCTTGGTTCTTCAACTCAGCATCCCTGGCCGGAATCATTAAAAAGAAAATACTTATATAAAACATTAAACACTTTTTATCAGGGTTTGGCTGTATGGACCAACATAGAGTCTAAGAGCACTGAATACCTGACTGAAAGATGTAAAACTCTGGAGAGCTACAATAGGTTGGAGCCAATTCAAACATTCATAGAAGGTGAGTACAAGTACAGTGAACCTTGAAGTCTGGATGAGCTCCTTCAGCAACAGGCAGGTGCTTTGCTCTGACCAATGAACTTTGCAAAGCCTCTAAGGGACATGACCTCTCCATCCTTATTTACTGGATGTGACATCTCAAACCTGTTCCACTTAGGAGCTAATAGTCAGCTGTTGAAGGATCTCAGCCTCCCTTGAAGTGGACAGAGGTGCAAAGCACCCACGAGTTTAGTAGGTTGGTACTGTCTTCAGTCCCTCAAGAATGTCCATAGGGATCTTCTCCTCTGGGCGCCTCAGCATCATGCCTAGTGTTGCTCTCCATGGAGCAAAGCAGGTGTCAAACAGAAGGCAAGAAAGGAGCACTCAGAGCTTAGGGTGTTCCTAAGCACCTGGACAGCACAAGAGGGCTGCAGATACCTGCATGCACCACACTTGTCTCCAGCTTCTGGGCTAGATGTTTGTATCCTGCACTCCTTTTAGGATCTGTCCAAGTCAAACACAGTCACTGCGCTAAATATGGGATGGGAATAAGCACTAGACTTTCTTCCACCAGGTGCCACATTGTCACTCAAACCAGGGTACACATCCACAGCACCATCACTGCAGAAGCTAGAAGCTCAGCTAGGTATTCTTCATTGCCTTCTAAAGGTCCCTCACCTTGGCTGATTCACAGACATGCTGAGCAAATGCCCTTGGGATGTCCTGAGCCTGTTCCCAAAGAACTTTCAATGCTCTTAGGTATGTGGAGTGGCAGATATTTTTTCAGGGATGATTATCACAACCAAAAGCTGTTTTCTGAGGGGAGAGACTCAACTTCTGGGATGCACAAGCTGAAGTGATCAGTTAGTACTGATTGCTGCTTTGTTATTGCAGACTATCTCATCAAAATTAATGTGAGTGTTAAATACCAGCCCTCCAGGACTTCACAAGGTGCACATCAAGAAGGTATAAAGCAACCAGAGATACAATTTTCTTGGGTAGTATGTAAAACACAAGCCATGATCACAACTAGTCATTAAAAATCCTGTGGCAATCTCTGCAATAGGACGTTCGATCCATTGTCCCAAATCTAATCATTACACTCTGCCCTCTGCCCATTTAGCATCCTTCTAGTGTTTCAATTGAGGATAGTATTGCAGTGCATTTCCTGACCTGAATAGTTTAACGGATCATAATTGTCTCATGGTTACTTCATGCTCCTGCAGTCGGTTTGTGTATCCATCTGTTTTCTTTATTCTTACATGTAAACTGCAAGGTCTTTGGGACCAATGTCTGCCACTGAGCTCTGTGTTAACACAGCACCAAGTGCAGGGGGGTCCTGATTTTTAGGTTCAGCAGCAGAACAACCCATAATTAATAAATGGCGGCTTGTCTCTTCTAAGCAGAAAAGCAGCGCAGCAATCTGTCAGGGTATAGAGGAGGAGGGTGTGACCTCTCCCATCAGGCCTATGTCCCTTGGGACTCTCCTGATCATCCTCATTTTCTTTGGAAAAGTTATGGTGCTGATCAGTTTTTTGTGCATTCAGTTTCACTCCAGCCCAGGAACAGATGGTGGCACAAAAGAGGAGTGACTTAAAATCACTTTGTCCTGTTCTCCCCCTCCACCTGCTCCTAATCACAAGCCATACATACATTTAAATACCAAACGAGAGGAAGGAAAGAGCTTGTGTGCAACAGAAATACCAAACAATGTTTGCATTAGAAAAAAAACCCAACAACTTAGACATCCCTTTCAGCCCCTAGCAGCAGTCCCCATGGAAAATAATGTTAAAATAAACAAAAAGCAACAATTCCTTTCTGACTGATGATTTTATAATATGGTCAGTGCCTCTAAATGCAACCAGCCGTTCCTCCCACACTCCTGCTATCCACCCAGAACTGTTCCCCTGTTTTAAAGGCGTCTCTTCACCCTCTGACATGTGCATGTGAATTCTCTTTCTTAATGATCTTTAAGCATTATTAAGAACAAAAGAAATCCTAATCATGATATAAGCCTATTAAAGGATGACAATGATAAATCATTAATAATGATCCAGAATGGGCAGAAATGTGCAGTTAGTCTTGCCACTTCTGCCTGTAGAAAGAAGCAGACTGATGTATTTTTATTAAATGAGGATAATGAAGTATCCTCCAGTCTATTAGTAACCAAAGATGATGTTAAACAGCATTTATCAGGAAGTTATCTCAATCTGCATACCTAGAAAACATGAAGCCAAAGTCCTTTAAGACCTGGCCAAAGTTCTCTCAGGCTTTGCAGTGTTGTTTTTTAATAAAACTTGAAAACAACTGTGTTTCTGAAGACTAGTACATGATTTGTGTATCTACTCACCTCAATTTGGCCTCATCTTGTACAGTTCTGCTGTGTACTCTGGGGCAGGTCTGCAAGTTGGCTGGAAGATCCTCACATCACTACTGAAAAAAAAAAAAAAAATGTCTCTGAGGTTGTCTCTAAAATACCAGAAGAATTATTCAGCAGGTACTAAAATCACTTGTAGCCACGGAGGCTACGTCTATACTGTAAGGGGTGGCTGCAGCCGCCACATATTCACACAAGCTCTGTGCTGGCTCAGGTATGTGCCAGGATGAGCAGCCACATGACAGTGATTCTCTACAACCCAATGGAAAAAAACGGCAGATCAGCTGGAATTACTTGGAGCTACCAAGACCAACAGGTACTGCAGATGGCTGGTCCTGGCTCCCAGGAGTTTGCAAGCTGCAGTGAAAAGCTGCAGATACAGAGCTGAGCCCTGTCCTGCTCAAGCAGGACTTTCCAGCAAGTTATTCTTGCGAAGTTATGCTAGTATTGACCCTGCCCACCACCATCCATCTTCCACCCACCATCTGCTGGGACCTATAGGTTAAAAATGGTCTCTGTATGGGTCATATTGGAAAATGTTTGCATACTGCAGTGATGAGGCTTCCCTCTGTGAATGATGTTTGGGCAAGGTGTCTCTGTCCAGGACCAGGAAGGGGGAAGTACTATCCTTCTTTTAGAGTTCACTCCTAGTCATCTCTTCAGGCATGACTGACATCAGGGAGGCAAACCAGTGCCCATCTTATTTGTTACTCAGACAAACTCAAGCCAGCATTGAAAAGGGGAAGCTCCACATTTGTTGGAAGCCACATTTTTCTCTGGTGAACTGCCCAGCTGAGGCTTAGTTCTTCCCACTGAGCCCAGAGAAAGCAAACTGGGAAGATCAGCACTAACATTCCTGTTACACCTTCCAGACTGGGTCAGGCTGGAGGTACGTGGGTGTGAATTGTTCTGCTGAAGCAAATGTATCACTCCTGATTTCCTTGTGGTCAAGATTTGACCATCCATGTGGGATGTCTTTACTTATGAGGCTGAAGAAATCTTCTCCTTGTCCTCTGCAAAGCACCTGTCTTTACTGATCAGGACAGCAGCTGGATACAGAGGCTGAATGCAGGCACAGTATGGGCAGAGGGCTGAGCAGATACACAGTGCCTCAGCTGTCCCCTGGCAAGCCGCTTGTGATCCCAGGCTCTGCTTCCCAGCACAAGTAGAGCAAAGAGGAGTTGTAACCTTCTTTGGACTTCCTTTCATGGACAAAGGCCTGAACAAATAGCTAAATGCAGGGGGGAAAAATGTGTTGGAGAGCAATCTTTGAGTCTTTTATTCAAGAATTTCTGTCATCTGTTGTTCCTGGTACTTAAGACAACATTCCTAAATGCATTTGTGGTTCTACCTTCCTCAGTCCCAGAAGAAATTAGGCTCTACTTGCCTTCAGTGATGCCAGCCTCCTGCTACTGTATGGCTTTTATGGAGCCCTAAGCTAGGCCAAATAGCCTGGGAAAAGGGATGATCCTTCCACTGCCCAAGTGAAATGAGATGCTGCGATGAACCATATGAGTTGTTGGTGGGAAGGAAGACTGTCCCAAGCCTTTGGGTTTGTAAAGCCAGCTTTGTTGAGGGTACATTCCTGTTCCCACTCCTCTCCCATACCTCTCTACAGGAGAGGGATCCTGGGTTCCTGCATCCTGTGATGGGAGCTGCATTTAGCCACCTGGCACTTGTTCGGGGATTTTTCTTTTGTTTTCTTCTTCAGAGACCACTTTCCAGCTCAAGCAGAGCAGCAAAAATGAGAGACTCCCCTTGCTCTGCCCTGATCCTGCCTGGGGAGTCCAATAACCACCACTGCTCCAAGGAAAACCATTTACTTTAATGCCCAGCCTTTAAACTGTCCCATGCTTGCCATCCATGTGCAATACTCCTCAACCACATCTCTTCTCTGTGCATTGTTGGTGCCCCAGACCTCTCCAGAGAGGCTTCACACAGGGTTGTTGGGATGCCTGAAAAAAGGAACTGCCACGCTCTTGCATTTGTGCTATTCAGTGGAAAATCACCTTCATCAGGGACACTTTGATTCCTAAGCCGGGATGTAAGCTGCAAGTCAGCACAGTCCCACTGCCTCTAGCAGACTTACGGGATTTGTGTCAGTACAGGAATTTGCCACTTCGTTACAGAGCTCCTTTAGCAGCAACCTACCCTGAATGAGGCCCCATGGCCAGCCAGGAGAGGTAGCAATTTTCTCTTCACCGTGGCAAACAGCAAACTCACAGATATTATTTTAATCAGCTCGAAGTGCATAGGAAAGCTCTGTGCAGATAGGTGTGTATTAACAAGGAGCACACTCATATCGCACTGCTAAGTATTTTTGGGTGGTCAGTCAAGCATAGCTGCCTTTCAAACTGCCTCAGAAGGAGAAATATTAATAAACTCCCTGCAGCATGCAGATTTGATTGAATTTCTCATGGATCATAGCTCGCCTGCAGCAGGGTGGCATACCTGTCAAGCTAAGACATTGTTCCATAATTGTTCCTGATGCATTGTGTGCTAATTACCATTGCCGAAAATAATCTCCAAAGATTATGGCAGGCATCATAAATAACAAGCCAGCGGTTCGACACTGCATTATGACAAGGCCTCAATCGCTCTTATCTTTTACTGGAGTGGAGCCTATGCATTAGCTTTACTAATGAATCTTTTTCATTTGTACAAGTGATGTTTCCATTTGACAATGACATGAACATAAAGTGGAGGTTAATTTACTCTATTCCGAGAGGTTCATTATTTAACCTGACGTTGAGGACAAAACAATGTAGCCTAATAGACGGCAAATAGAAATTAGTTGTGATGAATTTTGCCATTTAACACTCTCACACTCAGAGGCTGCACACACAGCAAGAGGATGAGTTTGCTTCACCAGCAAAACCACTTTATTTCCACAGTTCTGGGGAAAAAAATAAAAAGATTCCCCGGCTCCCAGAATCCCCTGTACCTTGTAAAACACGATGGATTTACACAGACATAAAAACTGCTGGTAACTAATGGCCCAACATTGTCATTGTGTCAATTTTTATCAGATTAGTTGGCATTAACACTGTATCACCGATTGCCTTACAAGCCAAGCTGCTGTGAATTGAATTGGATTCAGGTAGCTATTAGAATTGCCAATTTAAACACTCGGGGCTTATCTCAGCTTTAAGCCATTGACAAAAAGGTTTGGTCACTTCCCCGACATGTTCTGACATGTGTGCTCTGGGCAAGCGATGCAGCATCCGGTCGCTGGCTGCACTCATCCCTCTAGGCCTTCAAAATGTATCTATTCAACAGTAATTTAACAGCATCCAATGTGGTTTGAATCAAGCAAATATTTTCCTTGTTTATTGCACACTCTCATTGTGCTGTTTCAAGGAGGTTTATTAATAGTTTGCAATAAATTTGCTAAACAATTTGCAATAAATTATGCAGTCATATTTATAGCAGTGACACATTTTAGAGGACAAAAGTTGACCTTTCCCATGCCTCAAAGAGAGAAGGGGCAGGGTGTATCCATTACAATCCAGCCTTTCGTAGGCTCATATCCTGGTTCCTTCAGCTCACAGAGAAGATAAAATATATCTGCTCAAAAGCTAGTTTAATCTGTTTACAAACAATGGGGAATATTCTCTGGGCCCCTGTGAATGCTGCTGGACTGGACTCTGATGTGCCACAGAAACAGAAACCTGTAGGATCTATTCAGAGGGTTTTGCAGGGCAAGGAGCCCTTTAGATTTGGGGTTTTGCTTGTTTTGTTTTTGGAGGGTTTTCATGTCTGGGGTTTTTTTCATTCATAGCTTGACAAAAAGCAACATCTTTAGAGGAAACACTCCAATTTCAACAGTACTGCATTTTCCAACAACAACAAAAATGTTCCTTTAATTACTTCCAAATCACATCTAATATTTAGTCAGTGAGAGATGCACCAACACATCTGAGGGGTTTCTCCAGTTCTACCCTGATCCCATCTCACCACCCTGGCTCTCAGCTGTTAGCTGGCTCACCATCATAGACACCTACACTCCTTCACTTATGGGCCACCAGAGAAAGGTCAGTTACAGTGATGGACACATACAAATGAAAGCTGCAGCCTCTCATTGCTCCAGCACAGACCTGAGATGGCACCTCTGGAGGTGGCACATAGCAAACCTCCACTCTGCCCTCACATGTGGGGATTCCATCCATCTTTCCCGAGGCCATGCTCCTCCACCCTCTCCATTCATGTTCAGCTGGGAATACAGAGTGGATAGAAAAAGATAATCCTTCATATTTTTCCAGACATGAGGACTGCTCCAGCCAGCTCTGTCCTGACAAAGAGCATCATTGGATCCTCAGTGACCACGTGTGGTCAGGAATCAGTTTTGAGGTTTCTGAAAGGCAGCTTCTCCTGTCACGCTGGGATCATTTTCTCGCGGGTGACTCAGTGCATAGGCTGCCTCCCTGCCACCTACCACCCGGAAAATGAAGACCAGCCCATAAAAGGTGCTGGTGAGGTAATGGTCTCACTTCTCAGAGTGAGGGAGTACAGTGGTGAGAAAGAAAAAGCACCGTTCGAGGAATGAACCGGGCAGCAGTTTGACTATGCCTCTGTTTTACTGCATATTATTACAGCATTACATTCATAGTCAAGGGTCAGCTGCCATTTCCTGGGGTTTATAACTTGCCTGTTTTAATTAACATCAGGCTCAAACTTGGTAGAGAGGCAGGGTCAGCCCAGATGTTAACATTATTCCTAAAATGCCTTATATCAGCAGTGTTACTTAAAATGCATTAAATAAGGAACTTTTAGGGATGTGCTGATACTAGGGTTGTATTTTAGACAAGTAATAAAGACAGGGCTTCATTTTGGAAGAAAGCAATTTGGCATAGACCTTGTGCCTCTGTGAGCAGCTCACCTCTGAGAGACAGGAGGAATCAGTTCTCTGTTGTTCACGGGGGCTCCCCTGGACTGGATCAGCCTGGCAAGGGGAACAAGCACCCAGCTGCCCTGTCCAGGCTGGTCTGGGGTCTCAGCAGGGCTGGTATGAGCTCAGATGCAGTGGTTTATAAACTTAGCAGTACCCTTTCACTCACCAGGAGAAATGGTTTCTCAGTGTCATTCTGCCCTGGGAGCCCTGCCCCACAAAAGCAGAGCCTTCATCTGGGCTTTCCACTGTCCCTTACCCTGTACTGCCCTGCTTACTGAAGAACTAGCTGCTGAGAGTTGGCTAAGCAGACAGGCAATATCACTTTAAATAGCTGCCTTAAATACACATTCTCCAATTTCCAGGATGTTTTTGCTGGTATTGGAAGTGCCCTGGTAACACCAGTGCAGTTACAGCTATAGCGAAGTGGCCACTACCACTTCTGCAGTATTTGCTTACAAGAGACACAGCTATTCTCTGCACATCCACAAACTGCAGAGGTATCTGAATTATACACACAAAGTTACTGTGCTTGTGGCATTGATACTATGATCGGAGGCACTGGAACTTGGCACCACCTTTTAAGAAAACCCTCATATTAAATAAGTCACTGTCTAAAGAAGTTGTTGTCTTCACTATCCTGGTAGTAGATGACTGTGTGTAGTGTTAAAGTCCTTTCTGGCAAAGTAAAGCCTGTCAGGGACTCTCTACTGCAGCCCTGAATGGCAGGGCTGTTGTGCACATAGACTATTTCCTGCTGTTTTAACCCAGATTTCTGGGTTTTCTAAGTCCATGTTGCTTTCTATAGCTTCACCTCAGTCAGCCTGACTTATAATCTCTCTGTTTCTCCATGTACTGGCCTGCAAATTCAAAGCCTCTTGTAGCTTTAAGAGCAATTTCAGCCTACTCAAAGTCATCTCCAAAATGGGCACATCTGCTTAACCAGCCTCCACCACTGGATCATGTCTCGCTTGCTCATCTACCAAGTATCTAGCTTTGAGATGACCTGGTGCTCTCCTCCTGCTACAGGCAGCGAGCTGAAGTATCAAGCAGGTAAAGGGCTTGACTGAGGTATTACTGGGAATCTGTGGCAGAGGCAGGAACTGAACACAAGTCTTAGAAGATCTTGAGGTCTGAACAAATATTCATCCTTCCCCAAGAAATGGCCTCTTCTCAAGGACTAATACAGACCTCCTGCTTTTGGCTGTAGAGACAGTGTGGAGAAAGCAGCACACAAAATAGCTCTAACTTGCATGCTGCTTGTCACAATAAACAAGAAAGAGAATCAGATCTTTAGCCTGTGGGGATTATTCCCAAAGGGCACAGAAATGATAACTAAGAGGAGCAGAAACTATTTCCAGTTGGCTTGAAATTATTCTACAAAGGGTCATCTCTGTTAGAAAAAAAGTTTGAAAGCCATACTTCAAAGATGACTAAAAAGCACTCATTAGTTGCCAGTTACATTATGCTCTGAGCTAAGGGCCGGTCTGCCCCGTCCCCAGCCTCCTTCCTTTGCTGCATAAATTAATAGAGAAGTGTCATATCATCACTCTTGCTACATTTGAATGCCCAGGACTAAATGTTTAGGGACATAGCTGGTACAATAGCTTTTCCCTTCATGGTAAAGCTACCAAAACTGCCCCAGGCAAAAAGTGACATTTCTCCAATGCTAACAGAGAAAAATGCTAACAAGCTAATTTTGCCTGTTTTGCTTTAATTTTGATTAGGGACTCACTGGCTACAGGTAAATATCTCAGTCTGATCGAGTTGAAAGCATGCTGTTTGCTTTGTCTTCACTCATTAGCAAGCAGCAGGAGCAAATAATAGTGGGTAAGTTGATTACAGCTCTTGGCTCCTTTCACAGGCAAGTGGTGAATTCCCTGGAACCACATTCCACCTAGGTGTAATATCCCTTGGTGAGCCACACAACAGTCATATACCCTGAGATTGTGTACAGTGCATCCTACTGGGCTGTGGGGCTAGTTTGGGTTGTTTGTTTTTCACGTGGAAATCAGATAGCTTCACCAACTCTTTCCTGAATGCCTTTTATTTTGTTTACCTTCAAAATCAGAAACATTTGATCATGTGTTGAGAAGCTGCATGTTGCCTTGTAAACTCAAATTATTTTCAGCTGTATTCTGCGGGTATTTTTTCTCTCGGAAACTTAAGATGCCTCTGTGGCAAATACCTAGATATAGGTATTTAGGGAGTCCTCATTTTGTTTCTTGGAAACACAAAAGTCCTTTCTGTTCTTGCTAACATTGGCAAGAATCAGCCAGTGGTGTTAAAGGGAATGGAATGGCTGCACCAAAGAACATCAGACAGATGAGGGCCTGTTCACCAAAGGAGGAAGAGGGCATCACCCTGTCCCTTCTCCCAGTCCCCACCACCCTCAGACATTGCTGAATGCATCAGTGCTGGCAAGATCATATTTGCCTTTTGCCTTTAGTACATTTTACAAAGAGCCAGTTCCATCACAGAGGGAAAATGTAGAAGGGCAATAGATGTTTCTGTAAGCCAGATGCAAAGAAGGTGGGAAACAAGGAGCATCAGCAGCATGGGTATCACACAACTATCTAAAGAGGAAAGACAGCATGGTAGTTTACTGTTCATGGAGGTGAAAAAATTGTGAGTAGAAGGAAGAAAACTAAATACAGTAAAACATCTGCTGTAGAGAGTCACTGGAGAAATAGCTCCATATTAATGTGGGAGGTGCATCAGCCCCCAGTGCCCTACACCACGAGGTGTGCAATAAAGAGGAGGGGGCCAAACAGGAAAAGATCAGGGGTCAGACCAAGTTATGAAAAAGCCTCTGGCTCTCCCTTGGGTCTGCTCACTTATGCCTAGTGACCAACACTCAATGCCTGGGAACATTCATACCTCTGGACATCCCAGTCCTGTCTAGGCAAATATTGGCAGGACTCCAACCAGGAGACCTGCAGGATCTTGTTCCAGGAGTAACTAACTCCCTTAGAACTGTCAAAGAGGGCTTGGACAACTGCTTTTCTCTGCAAATGCCTCTCTTGCTTGCTTGGGGATCAAAGGGGGGAAAAAACAGCCAAAACCAAAACAATCCATCAGCTGATAGATGCACAAGATGAAAATTTCCCACACTAAGAGACACCAGAGTCCCTGTGGCCATCCCTTACCTTGGAAACCATGGCATAACTCTCTTGAACACATGGGTGTTAGTGGAACCATGCTGGGGCTATGGGTTAGCATTTAGTGGGATCCCTTGGGCAAAAGTTAACTGTCTACCAGAGCAGTGCAAGCAGAGGTGAGATTAGAAGGGCTTTTACCCTGACACAGGCCCCGACAAAGCTGTGGCCTTAAATTGTCTTGCCAGTAAGATCTGTCTCATCTTTTTCCTTTCTCATTATCAAACCTGCAGCCCTTTAAAGGAGAAAACTCTGGGGTCTGTGAGACCAAGAAAGCTTTGACTTTTGTTTAATGTCAGGGGTTGTTTTCTAGCAGGCAAAAGTTATAAGCAGTTCCCAAGATCCGGGGATGCAGATTCAATAAAGGCAGACAAAAGATTTGAGGTTATGTTCTTCAGAGGGGAGCCTCTTTTGTTTGTTTGTTTTTACTCAAAGGGCATTTTTAATTTGTTCCTCTGTTGGCTGTTTCCAAATATATTTGTCTTTGCCATCTTCCTCTTTTCCTGCCTCTCTCTGGTTCTGATTTTCACAGCCATTAGTAAATACATCACTAGTGGGATCTCTTCTCTAGGATTTATGTTTAGAGTTAAAAATCAATTTCATCCCAGAAAAAGAGGATGTAGGGGGAAAGTGCGAGAGAAAAGGGAAAAAGGTAATAAAAAGAATAAATAAGAAAGAGAAATCACACGGATGTTTGGATGAGACTGAACAGTCTCCACAGTTTATGGGGAGAGCCCTGATACCATACACTGGCTTTGAGTCAGTGCTTGAAAACATTGTCTCAATTAATTGAAATATAGAGAAGATTACAAAATTAAGACCCATACTAGACTATGATTAAAACTATATTCCAACACAATACACAAATTGCATATGAATGAAATTGTTGATGTCTGTCGGAAGCAATGGCTGCTCACACAAACTGCTGGGAAGTCCTGTAATTGTCTGGTGAACTTCAACTCCAGACTGCCATGGACAGACTGGCATGTGTTTAAACTTGGCTCCTAGCAGATTAGTTTGCATTAGCATTTCTCAGGCACACACTAAATGGACACCACTTATTTAGCTCAAGGAAGTTTAAGCAGTTAAACAATTCAGGTAAAGCAGCTGAGGTGCTGTATAGAGGTTGAATCAAGGTGACAGCACCGTGGTAGTGCCTCCAGGCTCCTCCCTTGCACCCTTGCAGATACACCAGCTGCGTGACCTGCGTGGCTGCGCCCTGGTGAAGCCATTTAAATGGCCTTTACTAAGTTAGCTCATTTAGGCAGAAACAGGTCTAAGGATCTCCCACACAAATAGCTGAATACTGCTTAGAGAAGCAGCCAGATGTGGAAGGGGACAGCAGCAGGAGACAGTAACATCCTCAGCCAGCAAAACTGCAGCTAAAAGAGTTCCTGATAACAGCCTTCTGCCCTGGGGCAGGAAGGGCTTGTCCTTGCCCAAACTCTTGATTTTCATCAATGTAAGTGAACACTGAAAAACTAAACTTTCCATCCAGTCATTCTCAATTTATTGCATCAGGAGGGAATAAACATCATACATTTTCTACATTAGATGTACCCTGAGCTGCACAGGATTTATTTTATTTAGACCACACATTGTGTGGTATATTTATAAAGCAGAGACCTCCAAAATACAGTTCTGCTTGGGGAGGTCTCAGCTGAGCCATATATTGAACAATCACACACTTTAGCAAGCTGGTGAATGTCACTGAAATCTAGAAGTTCCCCTACACCGGATAGTTTTAAGACTCAGGTCGACAGGGTGCTGGGCCATCTCATGTAAACTTTTTTTTTTTGCCTTGAAAGGTTGGACCAGATGATCCCTGAGGTCCCTTCCAGCCTGGCATTCTATGATTCTATGAAGTCATAGAAGCAGTTGGTCCATACAATGGAAAAATGAGTCCAAAAGCTGGGTATGGGGCAGAGTGGGCCCTTAAACTCTGAGCTCTCCTGCAAATTGCAGAAGACCCTTTTCCCAGCACCCTCCCTGCCCGCCATGAGTCACTACTGAGGCTCCACATTGAGTTATCGTCATTTAGAGTGGCATTTCCTTTCAGACTGCACAAAGCAAAGGAGCCATATTAGTAAATTTATTGAGTATTTCATTAGATCAATATGGAGTATGATTTAGGAGCTTCTGCCCAGGCTCTTTAAATCTATTTAATCAAACCAATTAATAAAAAAAAAATCTAGAAAGTTGAAACATATCCTGTAAGGTGCATCGTAAATATACTCCCTTACTTATGCTTTTGATCTCAGCCAGGTAATTAACGGCTTTGGTTAAGTTCAAGTCATTCCCTCATGCCTGCTCGTGGTCATAAAGCCCTAGGGCTATGCATAGATCATGGATTTATTATGTTTTTTTCCAGTTGCAAAAGCTTCTCTAGCTCTGTTTCCTTTTTTTTCTTCTCTCCTTTAATTCCACCTTTGCAGACTTCTGTGGCTTTCCATCCTAGCTACAACAGCAGCTGCTGTCATGCTTTGTACAATAATAC
This sequence comes from Brachypteracias leptosomus, assembly GCA_013401335.1. Lineage (NCBI taxonomy): Eukaryota > Metazoa > Chordata > Aves > Coraciiformes > Brachypteraciidae > Brachypteracias > Brachypteracias leptosomus. Next base: position 542,917 of record VYZX01021996.1, on the reverse strand, counting down.
AATGGAAAACAGGGCCCTTTTGTCGTCTTCTAGCTTGTAGGATAACCTAAATACAACTGAAATCTGGATATCCCAACTGTTTTGATGAACTGTAACCTGGCCATCACATGTGCCAGACTAATACTCCTCAGTGGGACATCAGCTTCACTTCAGAAGAGATGAGACAAACCTGGGAGGACACTGACCTTCTACCTTCCTCATTCAAAAGCAAAGGGATGGGAATATATTCCTTGGTGGAGTAAAGAGGCTCTTAATTCTTCAGCTAGAAAACTCAGTCATTTAGACAAGCATGGATGAAGCTGGAGGGAGAAAAAAAATTGTGTCCGTCACAAGGGATGTGTAGTACACTAGAGAGAGGGAGAGAGAGCGTGAACACATTTCTTCCCAGAGTCTTTAAAGTCAAGATAGCAGCTTTATCTTGCTTTACAATCAAGGAAATCCGGTCTCTGGGGGAGAGAGACAAGGGACAGATGAATGGGTTTCCTCTAAGCACATGTAATATATATCAGTATCTGAAGAACATTGGTCATAACTCTTGGACAGTGCCTCAGAACAAAATAAATAATGAGGATTGCTGGGCTCACCGGCTGCTTGAAGCAGGAGAGCTGAGCCTCAACATGCTGCAAACAAGGAGCTTCTCTCTCCCTTCTGCTCACAGTAAGCATCTAGTTTTACATGAGTAGCTATGGGAGGTGAACAAAACCAAATGTAGAAACAACTGACTCACTTTAACACAACTCCCTAGAAGAACAGTGTATCTTTCCAAACGAGCGTCAGGTTAATTTTCCATAGTTATGTGAACATCACAGGAACTATACTGAGGTGTTCCAGGTGACTAATAGGCCTAACAAAATACCAAATATCCTTCCTCTAGTGGGAATCAGATTTGTTTGGTAAAATATTTTAAGATAAATATGGATCACTCTGGGAGACCTGAGAGGATGCATTTCTCACCATGTGCTTTATGCCACCACTCTTAATTCCCAAATACAATCATGAACTCATGAAGCTATTAAGAGACTCCCATGAAGACCTTCTGATCTAGACTGACAAGCCAGAAACAGAATGAAGGAGATCTTCCCTCTGACAGATGGGACAGTGCCCTGACTGTGGTCTATGAGTTGCACTCAGGTTTCTCAATACCCAGTTCAGCCTTGTCACAGATTACACCTTTCAGAAAATCTGCCACCATCTGTGAGCAAGAATTACAGTAAACCTTCCAGTTTTATCACAAGAACCCTGGAGAAGAATATCCCTTTTCTATACATCATACCTCAAAACACTTGCCACAACCTGAGACCTCTTTGGAAACGTTCGCAGCCACAAGAGCCGGCGGAGTTTCCCAACTGCAAGAGGGGACAGCAGTTGGTGTGACAGGAATAATACTGGTATGTAGCACCAAGAGGGAGATCTCTTCTGGTTGCCCAGCTTTACCAAAAGCTTCAGGATGAGTCAATCTGACCTTTGACTGCATAAGTAGGAGTCCATAAATATCAAAGCCTTAACAAACCCTAAAAGGACACAGACCATAGCCTTGCTTTAGCTTTTAGTTGGGTTTTCCATTGCATGAGCAACCATGTGGAAATGAAAGGAGCCCTTCCTGAGGGCATCTGCAAGCACAAAAACCCAACTGCAAATCCCATGAAGACAGCAAGAGTTCTTCCATCAACTTCAGTCAACCTTGGATCCAGCCCAAGGCTCACAGCTGAATGACTCACTGGTGAGGTTTTTTTTATTCACAGCATAGACAGAAAGAAGATGCTGCCTTCAGAGTAGGTTGGGTTCCATGCTGATGAGAGCCCTCTGTATTTTTTCAGCACTCACAGGATCAGAGCAAAAGCATTATCAACTGTGTTTCATTGCTAGAGAATTTCTAAACTCATCAGGCCCCAGAATGGGGCTCTTCCTCACTAATCCCCTCTCCCTTCCCAGGGTCTGGGGTGACCACGTTCACCGGGCTTTCGATGAGTTGCCACCAATGTGGTCTCATTCCCACCCAACCATGTTCAGCTACTGGGAGGGTAGGAAGGCAGGGGGGTGGCAGGGTGGGTAAAGGGACTTCTGAAAGCAGGAAAACAAATCCATAGCTAGTAAATTATATATAGCTCTTATCCCACAATTAGTTTGTAATTCTGAAGGACTGCAGACAGTCAGACTCCTGTGTAATAATCCCTGAGATCAGATTCACATTGAATTGAAGGACTTTGAAGAAAGATATGCAACAAAAATTAGGCCAGGATCTATACCAGTTTACACTAGTGAAAGGTCTAGCCCTATAAGGATTTTCAGCAAAAAAGTAATACCCTTTCTTCAGTTTTTTATTTGCACAACTTCTTTTCCCCTTTGAGTGTTTTCTCTAAAACCCAGTTTCCTCTTTAACACTTTTTCAGTGATGGTAATAATGTTACTCCTACTTTACACTATTGTGAGACACTGTCAGAAAACAGACATCACTGAGGGTGAGGAGATGCATATTTCCAGTTCAGATAATTAGAAATAGACATTGAAAACAATGTGTTTTATATATCACATTATATATAAAACATTGCAAAATGGGTGGTACTCAAATTTATCCATTCATCATAAATATTGATTACTTGCGTAGTAAGTGATAAATCAAAATGCAGTAATCACTAAATCAAAGATTTATATGAGTAAAGAGCAGAAAAGCAATTAATCAATTCCCTGTACAGCCAATGATTAATTAGGTTCCAGTCTGAAAGCATAGAGGCTGGTTTACAGTTAAGACTATTACAGATAGGCCTTTTTTTCCTAAACATCCTGTTCTTGAAAAGATAAGTTGACCCCAAACAAACAATACTCTGAGAAGTATCAGATGATACAGTTGTGTGTTTACATTCAAGGTTCTCAGGTCCTAGAAGCACAAATCACAGGAGACAGAAGCAGCAGCATGTGGCTGAAGTCTCAGAGTCAGATTCTTCACTCTGCCTGGGCTTGCTGTTCCACAGCTCAGAATAGATGCTCACCTCAACGCATGGTATTTGGGAGCTAAAACCATCAGAGACACCCCCTTGGGTCAGCATGGATCCTGGTGACCATCTCTAATCAGTGTCACAGAACTATCAGAAGCTGATGTGGATCTGGCTTACTTCTGACATTCCAGATATGGCAGGGTTTGCAAGTGCCACCAGCCCTTGTGCCAAGAAGCCCCAGCCTGCTCAGAGGAGCTCCAGTCACCTTCCTGCCATACACCAGCATTGCACAGGCAGAGAGTAAAGCTGGAAGCATCAAGAAGTGCCACAGTCCTTCCCACTGCAAAGCAAAGTGCATCCTGCTGAGCTCTGGGGAGTACCAGCTGCAGCATCCCAGCAGTGGGTCCCACCTGGTCCTGCCTGCAGTTACTGGTGATGGGGACCAAGAGAGCATCCAGGGCAAAACACATGCTGCTCTACACTTGCATTACACAAAGTCACAGTGAGAAGATACCAAGTTTATCATTCCCTGAACTTTTGGTGTGTCCCACCTCCATGCTTTGGTGCAACCCACGCAAGATTCAGTTTTGAGTCAGCAGTACTGCTCCAGTCTGCTGAACTGGAAGCACTGGGGCTGACGTGAGATCAGCTGAGTAGCTCAGCAAAGCTGGCACAAGACAAATATTTGTTCCCAAATTCTCCTACCACAAGAACTCCTCCTCACGCCAGCCAGCTGTTTGGTAAGAGCTGTTCCTGCTCTTATTAACAGTAATGCCCTACCCAGGCCAGTTCTTGCGCCAGGGAGACAGCAGCACTAGCATGTGTGGTGGCTATTTCCTCCCATTCCCTTCTTCTAGAGAGCTGAGGAACAGGCCTGAGATCAGATAAAACAAGAACAAAGCATGCTACTCTGGCTCAAGGTGCACCTTTAGTTTAGAAGGATGAAGCCTCAGTTCATGCAAAATGCCTTTTTTTGGCTTGCTGCAGCATCACTACAACATAAATCCAGTGGGTGCTGCATGTCAGGAGCAACATCACTCATCTGCATGACATATATCAAGCTGTATCTGTGCCACTGCCCATAGAGAGGTGAGCAGGAGTCAGACCTGAAAGGGAAGCTATCAGGGAAGGAAAAATGGCTCGCACTGAAGAAACGGTTTTTCTTCCTTGTCTCTGTTTTTTCACCCCAGTATTTTTTTAGGGTGCTGACTTTACCTCCCTTCCCTAGGAGAGGAGGTGATAGGAATGTGGATATGTAGATGTCTCCCAGCCCTGAGTACTTTGGCTGAGAGGCACTAGCTGGAGCCTCCTTCACCTTGGCACTGTAAATTACTCTGAATAAGTCTTTGTATAACATGCATATTGAAAATGTAGAGGTCATGAGCCTGCAACTCCACCTCTGCACCTTTCTGAGGCTTTCCACATGTCCAGCTAAGCCAGATGAGAGCTCTGGGTCTGTGTGCAAAGGTAACAAAAAGTTCCCAGGTAATTAGCTTACTCATCCAGAAAATGTAGTTAAGGATTACCCAGACATCTCCAGATCTTAAAAAAAAAAAAAAATTCCAATATTTTTTAGGAAAAAGTCCAATCATTTTGTTTGACATTTTGAAAATGAAATGTTACAGATCCATACTTCAACAGGAAGGCTTTGAGACCAAATTTGTTCAAGCTCAGGCTTTTTATATATAGCTATACACTTTTTTTCCTTCAAACAGAACAAAACAACATGTTTTACATAATTCAAAGTGATAGTTTTCAGAAAAGATGACAGTGGTGAGAGCTATTTCAGAAGAAAACTTGCTTTTTGTTCTCTTAAAAATGGTGAACAAGCTGAAAAATTAATTATTCACACATCTCTAAAGCACAAACTGCACAGTGCAGTTTGGGCCCAGGCAGAGGGACAACAGAAATCTCTTCTAATCAGCAACTGATTTTTGATCCTGCTTCGCCTCTGCCTGTAACAACTGGACAAGGCAAGAGAGCATCTTGTGGTCACAGTAGGTGCTTTGCAGAGAGGTAGCAGCGAAGCATCTTTCTGCATAGCATTGCCTGCAAATGCTCTTTTTGACCTCGTTTTGCCTCGACGCCTGCATTACTCACTCTGAATTTGGCTGTCTACCTTGCTCTAAACCCTCTTGTCTCTGCTCATTTGTGTTAAGCACAGGACACATGGACAAAATAACCAAAGCAACGCCAAAGCTGTAACCCAACCTTGCACAGTTTGAAAACAGCAGAGGAAAAGAACACTTTTTTGGTGCAGAGAGGGGGAAAGGAAAGGGGGAACCAGGATAAGGAATCAGCTAATTAGCCTCATCTACATTTCAGCTACATGGTTCACGGGCACTAAATCATTCCTGACGTATTTAGGTTGCCATTTATTACCAAAATTATTCAATGTGAATTTTGCCATTTAGGACGTGTTAAGAAAAATACATATGCCTTCAGAGTGACTCCAGCTCTGATCCCTTCTGACATAACGGCACCAGTGGGCCATGGTTTAAGTGCACACGTGCCTGCCTGCAGCAGCAACCTGGGCACACAGCTGGATGCACAGGACTGCAGGGCTGGGGTCAGATCTGGAGACTGGGGTGCTCAGAAGTGACTTCTTAGATAAAAACCCCACATCTCCACCATCTCCCACAAAAATACAAATTTATACCTCCTGCTATGATAATCTCAGCACTCAGTTCAGTTTTCTGGAGATACATTGGAGATTTTGCATGCATAAAACCTTGAAACTTTTAGTCTTGAAGCTGTATAATCACAGTGCAATCATAGCCATATGCCAAAGAATGCACACAAATATGCATACACACATATGCTTCACGTGATTCTTAAACTCCATTATATTTTTAGTTAACTCTTCATTGTTCATTAATGGGTCATCTGCATTATTTTGAGCCACAGCTCTACCTCCCTCCCCCCTTAAAAAACATTAATTCAAACCCTTACCATGCCAGTGAGGGAGGAGCTTATGGGACCACACAGCAGACAAGACCTCCTGGAGAGTAGGTGGATTTGAATTTGGAAAGGTGAATACAGGAGTCACTTCCCTGTAGCCTCTTTCTCCAGCTCTGCTGGACTCCTCTCCCAGAGCTGCTCCCCTCTTACTCTGCATTTTTTGAGTCCCAGCCTTAATAAAGCCTCCCATCCACCCAGGTGAAACCACTAGCCTGGATTATCACACCCCAACCTCCACCCCAAGCCTTAACACTTATGCCACAAGTGCAGGGAGACTTCAGCTGGTCTATGTGACCTAGCCTTGGAGTTAGCACAGCAGCACTCTGCATCTGCTTTAGGTTGTAGCTCTGCTCAGATCACCACTAGACTGGCAATCGTGCCTCCGATCACAAGTACCACCAGCTTTTGTCTTTTCTGCTGTACTCTCATTGTTCTAATGGAGAAATGAGATTTATCACACTGTGCATAATTGCGTGTGTTTACATCTGTAAGTCCCCATTTAATAACTTTAAGATGCAGTGGCTAATTTCAAAGAAAATTTGACAGCAACTGAGGTCTCAGAGACATGAAGTTCATGCAGGTTTTATGAAAATAGATTCCTGGATAGAGGAAACTGCTCTTATTAATGTCTCCCACAGAGAAAATGCTAATAAACCCACCCTTTATTAGACATTAGAGAGTCAATGTAGAAAAGGAATGCTGGAATCCCAGATCAACAGTCCTGCTGCTTGCAGAAAAAAAATGTATAATCTGGATTTAGTTTGCTCTGGGCCACCACAGCCAAAGATAACTAAAAAATTAAGAGTTGCCTGTATATTCTTTTATAAATTAGTACACGAAGCCCACACTATATTTGAGGTGAAATTCCCCACATTAGTGACAGGCTGAAGATTCATTTTAACGATTTATTTTTAGCTGGCCAGTTCCTCTGGCACTGGAAATCAGCATGAGTCCAGAGGCGTGAATAAAACCAAGCTGATTTTCACCACTTTACCCCTTATTATTGTTGGGAATACATTCTTTCCTGCATCTCTGAGTTCAAAGGGGAAAACACAAATAGTCTTTTTCATAAAAAAAAAAGTCAAAGTGGGAGGGGTTAGTGTTGGCAAGATTTTTCCAGTGAATGGGTTTTGATTTTGCAACTGGCTTCCAGTTGAATCCAAGGCAGTCTGAATTTGACTTTCAGGCTATCTGCTGAGCTATTTTCCCAGGCATTTGAAACAGATCAGATCTAACAACAGTTTCTTCCCTTAGCCAGGGCCAGTTTCCCATCAGAGGTGCAAATTCAGATTTATCTACTACAAGAAGCTTAATAAAAAACACTCTTTTCCCCCTCCCCCAGTCATTGGTTATCATAAACAAATCCCTCAGCAGAAGCTAAAAAAAAGATACTTTGAGGTTAAAAGCAGCCTTTAAAAGAAAATGATGTTGTACATCATCCCAAAATTTAATATGACTTTATGCACAATAGTAATGTGCCTGGTAATGCAAAGATTTTTCTAAAGTAGCTTAATAACAATCCAATATTCTCTTCCTTAAAAAATGAAAATGTATGTCAAAAAGGGATCTAATGTAGCTGCATCTTGTATCCATTGATGGAGAGAGCTGATTTACATAGATAGCATTTAACATACTATCATCATTATCCTATCAGTCTTCTGTCTAATCTGGAAGCCTTGAGACAGAGTTCTCAATGTTCTCTGAGGTAAAAAAAAATACCAACCAAAATTATGGTAAAGGGGGAGAAAAAAAATCAGCGAGGGACAGATGAATATCAAATCAGATGAGATAAAAATGGGATTTTTTTTTTTCTAGCCAGCATAGTATGAGCTTAAAATGCTGAAAAGTGGATAAAACAAATAATGTTTAAGACTGTAGCATAGGGTACCACAATGATGAGGAATAAAAGAGAGAATTATGTTAATGGTTGGGTCTGAGTGTGCTTGTGGAGACTGCTCATAGATTGCTTGTGATGGCTTGAAGGATACAGATAGATAGTGTGGATCTCTGAAATCATTTCTTTCCCTCTTACCCCCTTTTGCATTAATTTAATGCTTGTGGAGGATGTAAGCAACTGAAGGAGGCCTTCCACAGTGAGCGGGATGGGATCATATAAAAACCTAGACAAGGTGAGACTGTCCCTACTGAAGTCAGGGAGGTTTTGTGCTTCTCTCTTTTAGGACCAAGTTTGCATTAAATCATTCATCTTCAATCCAAGTGTGTGGTTATGGCAACATCTCCTACCCCTTGCTCTCTCCTTCTACAGCCTTTCTTTAAACTCAGCAAACCCACCAGTGCCTGCACCTTTCCCAGCCCTGGTGTCTCCCCCCCTACCATGAAGGGCTGCCTCAAAGTCCTACAAACTGCTCCACCAGCAGGCAGGACCAGGTCTGCAGGTCCCGCTGCTGCAGCTGCCATGTACACTTCCCACCTCCACCATGGGACTGAGATTTTCGGGGTGGGAGTAACAGCACTTCTATTTGTCCAAAATCCTTTTCTTTTGAAAACAAGGCAACTAAGCAGGCAGCAGCTCAGAAAGACACATGATGAGATTGGGGCAGGGCTCAGGTCAGCAGGTTAGGGCATCAAAAACAGCAGAAGAGAGCCGTCAGCCAAGGGAACCACGGGCTCCTACCTGTGAGGTGACATTACAGCCCCGTGGCTGCCTTTGCTGCACTCTACACCTTTAAACTCTTATCAAGGGGGCTTAACTACAGCCACATGAGCAAGGCCAGTGCTCAGCTCTGATCCTGGGCCATATCCAGAAGCTACTCAGACTGTGCTCTCCTCTTAATGGCTCTCTGCACTCCTGCTGTGGAGTGGCACCCCCTCATACATCTATGCACCATCCAGAACATAGGGCAGGAAGGCATTTAGCACAGAGCTATAGGGGCTGCAGCATCCCATTAGCATCCCACATATGTGATGTTCCTGCTCTGGGTCTATGGTGGAGGCATGGCTGGGCAGACCTTTCTCCAGACCTCCCCTCATTGAACTGGATGGGGTAATGTCTGCTACTGACCTCAGTTTTCAGGTTGTCCTTATGGTCTTACAGGGATCAGTATGGTCTTATAGGGACCAGCATAGCCTAACCACTGAGTCATCCCACCTCTCCTGCCAGTCCTTTGGCTCATGCCCACTTGTTTGCCTGTTTGACAGATTGGTTCCCTCACTCCAAATGAAACAACTTTCATGATGCAAGGATGTGGTCGCCCTCTTTGTCTGAGAAGGCATGGCAGGAATTCCCTCAGCGGAAGAGCCCCAGGCACTGATCCAAACCTGCCTCAAGCAAGCAGAGTTCAGCAGATTTTAGTGTCATTTGGATCAGGTCCTTCCAGAGCAGGAGAAAAAGTAATACCTCCAGCAGAAAGCAAGCATTTACCTTTCCCTGCATCCTGTTCACCACGCTGGTCTCCCTCAGGACCATGAGCTAGCCTGGCTTATAGGAGGGCAACGTGCAAAATCCCAACTGACGGCCGTTACCAAGAGTGAGCACAGGGAATTGGAGGGCACTAAAGGAAATGGAGCATCCCTCTGCTGCTGTATGTACCACACATGTCCCGTGTCATGTGGCTGCTCAGCTCTCCATTTAATGCTGCATCTGCCCCTGCATAGAAGCAAGTATGACGCAATATAAAGCCTGGTCTAGTCACTGCACCTAATTATAAGGAAGAATAGAGCAAATTTTACCCCTACATGGACATGGAGTGTCAAAGCCGTGCTGCTACTGGCAGAGTTCCCCTGTGGTCGCAACTATAGGGCACCCAGCAGGGACTTAATCCTGTTGTAAGTAGCATTATCTTGAGCTCAGATATTTGTTCTGGGCTTCACAGGGTTAGCAGTAGGGATCAGCGCTGCCCCCAAAACCTAGTGGCTTTCAAAGTGGAACGTGATCATTTTATTAAAGGGATTATGTGCCATTGTTTGTTTGCAACCACAAAGCACCGGACTCAGTGACTCGGGAGGTGCCTTCCAGTCTTTTGCTGCTGTGTTGCTAATTGAAAGAAAAGCTGCTGGTTCCCTTGTCCTCAACATTTATCATACACAAATCCCTTGGAGATCTTGCAGAAGGTTTCCGTGGGAGCCCAAGGATCTTGGGACATGAAAACTCTTTCTGAATTTCTGACATGTAGTTACTTGTCTCAATTTCCTTTTTTTTTTCAGAAGTGGAGAAAAAACTGTGACTAAAAAGGGGTGAGTTGCAACATTATTTTTTTCCCAAGTGCACCTTGCTTCACCTGCTTGATACTGTCTGTCTCAAGCACACGCAGTCTGATCAACAGAGCCCATAGCAGACAGGACACAAAATGCAGAGATCCAGACTAGCATGAGCCATCTTCCCACACCTAATCTAGACTCAGGTTCAAAAAATATATCCCAGAAAATAAATTGCACAGTGAGTTACATGGAGAAGATGAGAGAAAGAAAAAATGAGATGTAGAAACTGCAGCAAACCTCTTGCAACAAACCATGGGGTTAAATGGGCTTAATGAAACTCTGAAGAGGAAAGTTCTGTTGAGGAGAAATAGATGTGTGCACCTTCAGTGTGGTCTGTGGGCCTGTGAGGGAAGAAGCTGATGGGCACCATGCCCACTCATGCCAGTCAGACTCATCTGATTTAGAAGCAAGACTGAGGTTTCAGCACATAAATTTCAGACCAGGGAAGCAAAGATCAGATCATCTCACCCCAAAAACAGGAGAGAAAGGGAAAGATTTTTCTTTAAAGGAGTTCATTTGTAAGACATCAAAACCAAATCTTTTTCTTAAATATGATAACTGATAAGGCCCTAATCCTGGAGACAGACATCTAAGCAGATGCAAAGGACTTGTTGAAGACAAGCATTAGTGTTTGTAAGATAAAGCCTTTATTGATACTTAGAGTTCCATCAGTTTAACTAAATGTATTTTTAAAACTCATTTAGTGAAAACATGCAAAACCCTTGGGCAGACACTCTAAAATTGTTTTAATGGTTTTAAATTGAATTGGCTTCATGATTCCTTACTAAATTAAGCTGTGCTAACTTTAAATTGTTCTGCAAGTAGCCATGCAGTACTGTGCACAAGATTAACTAAACCAAGTTTTAAATCCAATTTCAGTCAAACTACCTTACATGTAAGTGTGGAAAAAGCTTTAAATACAGGAAGGTCGTTAAATATAGGATGGTGACATGGCACCTGGCTAAACACACTAAACACACTGAACCTTGTCCGCTGAGACTCAGAGCTAGAATCATTTCCAAAACCTGATATATTTGCTTTCTTAATGGTTCTGTACAGTTTTTAAGTACCCAGTTGACTACTGATAAATGGTTTTCTAGAGTAAATCTCTGCATCTCTCACATTCACTGGAGTCTGCTGGGTTCGACACTCCAGGAGACTTAACAAGAACTTTTAAACATTTTTTTTTTGGTTCCTCCGTGACTTTCTGAGAGGGAAAGCAAAGAGGTGACATTAAAATGGCAGCACCCAGAGACAGCAATGACAGCTCCACAGACTGTGATACTGAAAGAGTGACAAGTATTTCTAAAGGCTGCTTTGACAACTCATACTGGAGTTTTCCTTTAAGTTACAATCATTTTTCTGAAGCAGTAAAATTGGTGTCTGAAGGATCTGAAAATGAAGAAATAAAGTTGTGTAAAGTTGGCAGTATCTTACAGTGCTCATTGAGCATCAGTTATATATATAATGCCCTGTCTTACACCTGCCAAAGTTGCCTCAAGGCCCTATTGCTGTGCCATGGTACAGTAGCTTATTAATAAAGCTACTGCTCTGCTTCTGGCAACTCCAAGGCAGCAAACAGGGAGCAAGTGTGGGATGATAGCCTGGGCTGCCACACTGGTACCTGTCCTGCTCCCTTCTGATCCCCTCAGTCACCCCCCAGGCCTTCTTAGGACCTTCCCAAGAACTGATAACGGGACCCTCTGTTACCTTTTCTGCTCAACACACTCCTGGTTCTTAAGAGGGGTCACTGGATTAGTGTCATTGTCATTAACAGTTTGAGGTTTGCTCCTTGCTCTCTGTGCAGAGCCACAAAGGCAAGACAACATTGTCATTCTGCTCAATGCTGCAGCGAAAACCAAGACAGTCCCTTCCCTAGAGCCCAGCACTGAAGAGGAGAGACAAGGGCAAGTCATAAGGACTAACACTGCCCAGGATGTCACTATCCCACCATTGGTGTGTTAATTGTAATTAATTAATTTTAACAGCTGAAGTGTTTAAACCCAGAGAGATCCAGACTCAGCAGAGGTGTGGGAGATGTTGAGATGTAGCTGCACCTCTCTGAGGCTGCAGTGAGTTACCTTCCCCATGCAGCAAGGGGCCAGCAGCGCCACTGCCTGGGTCACCACCTGTCCCAGCGATGCCCCGAGGGGAGGACAGCTACTTTCTGCACTCTCCATCCAGGGTTTAGCCTGAAGGTTCAACCTAACCCTTGAAATTTGTTTTCATCTGCCTGAAGAAATGATTGCTTGCCTGAGTAATTCAGTTGCTGTCAGCTCTATCAGCTGGACATCAGATTATTATTTTGTTTAGAAGGCAGCAAATCATTCTATGCAAAAGTGGGGATCATCTGTGAACTGCAAACGCTGGCAACTGGACAAACATCAAGATATCAGGGAACTTCTTGAACCTTGCCCACCTGCTGGGCCTGATACACGTGATTTACACAAGGACATCACCTTGCTTGGTGCCTTCCACCAAAAGGCCAACATCCTTTAATTTTGTCTCTTCCCAGGATTGGAAAAATTCCTTCTTTTCCAAGCCAATCAACAGAAGCTCACTGAGATTTATGGCTTTGATGAGTGAAATTTTCAGACTTGAATCTACAGACTGCCACTTTAAATACATTATAGAGATTATCAGCAATGTATCAAGGTGTCTTTGCAGGATGGTATAAACTTCTACTGCACTACTTATTGCCATAAACCATACTTCCAGGTTTTTATTTATATGCGCATTAGCTCAATATGATTGGATCTGTAGGCAGCCCTGGGGACTGGAGTAATTTATATATATCAAAAAAGGTCTCCAGCCAGCCACTGGGTGCTCTAAGGGGAACAGTAGTTCCATTTAAAACATTAGGAACTGGAGAAATTGAAAATAACTCTCTATTTAGAGGCCAAGAAGTAAGACAGCAGGCAACAGAGGTCCCAGCACAGCAAGGCTATACTAAAGAGATTGTTAAAATGTCATTTCACTTACATATAAGCCACAGAAAAAAAATTAACCCTTTCTTTCCCATGCTCACTACAAATAACGCTTGAAAAGAAAACATATTCTTCAGACCTAAAGTGTTTTAAATAATCCCAGAGGATATGACCATAAAATTTTGAGTGTCGCGTTCAAAGAATTCAGGGGAGTTTACTTGCAAAATTAGTTTTTAAGAAGACAGAAAATCTCATTACCTTTGCATTTGTTAATGTTAGAGCTGAAATGTAAAAGCAGCAAAAGAATCCCTCAGTGGCTGGATTTTACCAGACAAAAAAAGCCTACAGGAAGAAGTGTCATCTTGTCTACCTAAACTAACCAAACCCAATACTATTAGATTAAAGTGTCTTTGACTTGCTCTTTTTCTTTAGCAAGAAGGAAAGGATTGCACAAGCATCTATCATAGATCTGCTGACGTTTACCTGTCCACTGCTCCTAAGTTTCCCCTGGTTCATGGATACACTTGGCCGGTAGTCGAGGTTTTAACAGTGTTTATGTAGTAAAAATTTCATCTCACAGTGAACTTTAATGACCTGTAACTCAAACCCAGCTTGATCAACTTCCTCTAATTTTTTCAAAATTTTCTATAACTTTCTGCAAAAGATAACTAGCAGATCAGAAGGAGGATAGGGCAAAAATGTTCTAGGCAGAAAAAAGCCATATGAAACCACACAAGAAAAATGGGCTGTAGGGGCTTGCTGTAGTCTGAACTCTGGAGCCACTCTATTCACATATCAGGACAAAAAAGCATGTGGGATTGTTAGAGAGAAGCATCTGCTAAAGGATGGCCTCCCCTTGTCACACTGCTCTGTATTTTCTTTGCTTTGAACTGGAAAAGCAATAAGAACATGCAAGCTCCTTCTTGCTATCCCTGCCCCTCTTGTAGGAATGAAATGTCCATGTTTCATTTTGCTTCCTCAAAACTAAGGATTTTTCTGAGGGTCTGAAACCCTACATGTAAGGCTGGCCTCCTGCAAAGCAAGCCACTTGGGTTTTCTTTCTCTGTTATTTGCTTAACCTGGAAAAAAACCCCAACCCCAAACAAGCCACCAGTGTGGTGCTAAACTGGGGAGTAGTCATTTCTAAGCAAACATAGCATGGCTGATGAGACCACACCGCAGAGGGAGTGAGCCTTCCTCTCTCCCATCACGCCCCCGAAGCCCAAGAGGGAAAAAAAATCGCTTAGTGCGTAACAATGTCATTGTGTGGGGGAGAATTCCTGCCTCAAAGGAAGCTTCCCCACCAGAGTCCCTGCGTGTGGCTTGAAGATCTTTGAATGCTCCTGCTGTCCTTGTGCCACAGCCAAACTAAACCCATTTCTATTTAGAACTCAGATACTGACCTGCTCTTCCAGGTTTTGTTTTGCTTTTTAAAGGTTTGTTTCTTATAGTGGGATTTTATTTTGCAGTGGATTATGGTTCACGAGGCTTTCCTTTTCCAAGGATATTGCTTTCTGCTCTGGGGAGATAGTGTGGGCTGGTGGATAGAGCCATTGGGTAGAGGCTATGGAGACCTGAAGCATGGTTTGGATCAGGTCATACCCTGCAGCTTCTCTTCCCATCCCTTCAGCAAAACCACCCACTCTCCTTGTTCATGCAGTGGTTGCTAATTAATGTCAAGAAAGTGCTCTATTTAATCCGTCCAACAAGTGGGCCTGAGTTGATACTCAGATCCTGTGTTAGATCTTGTGCCCTGGAGAAAAGTCATCCTAGGATACATAAGTGGGTGGAAAGCATGACGTGTTGTAGGGGAAGGGTAAATGTCAGGAAGAGATGTTCGAGTGCAGGGCAAAGGTGAAGGAAAAATGCATGGAGAAGTATCAGAGCATGGTAGCTGATGAATGTGCAAAGTTTGCACAACCTACTAATAGTAAAGAGCTCTCTCAGATAAGGGAACCTGGGCTAAGGCTTGTGGGGAAGGTGTTAGTGCACTGGCCTCAGTGGCCACTGCCTTCCATGGACTGCATACAGGGACAGGACAGTCCCCGTTCAGTGGGGACTGTGCCCAGATCCTGGCCAAACAAGAAGGTCATGGACAAAGTCCAAACTGGGAGTCCTGAAAATGTTTCTGTGCTTCTACATGGCATCAATGGTCCTTCCTAGTTGTTGATAATTATGGTTTTTTTCTGAATAAGTGCATTAGTGCCTCCATATTCTCACTTTGCTTGGAACTGCAGGCACACCACGCTGCAATGGCTGTGTTATTCCAACATTATTAAATGTGCACTCTTCTTTTATTAGGCTTTTTAATAACATTTAAGTTGCACTCCTGGGAATTTTTGCAGAAAGGGAATGTTGGCCAGCCTAATTTGTACATGAAAATACCCTATAGGCCAAGGAAACAAGATTCAGATGAATTTCACATACAGTATGACTATGAATACAAGTGCTGAAGGAGGTTTGGGGTGTAAAACCATTCAAGTAGGAATATTTGAATCCCATGTGTTGTGCTGTATCTTGTTTGTGCATATTACTGCTTACACTGTATTTTTGCTTCTTTAGTAAATGTGCCCAAGTCTTCTCATTCCACCTGTAAGAGGTGCTTTGTTACATCCCACAGTGGGGCAGTGGAGGACTTAACTGCCCTTACAGGAGACCCTGCTCTGCATGAACTTAATTCCCAGGCTGCCAGAAACATAAAGTTCTTAGGGATGTCCTGGGTGAGTTGTCCAAGTGGACTCCCAGCCAGGAAGTTCATGGGTGTACAGTGATGCTAGAAGAAACAGCACCATGAGGACAAACTCTCCTCTCTGGGAAATCACCAGCTTAGGCATGAATGGGATCAAAGCTGTGGAGAGGAGCAGGCTGCCAATGCCAGCTAATGTCTCTGAACACAATTCTGTCCATTTTGGTCTAGCTGACACTGCTGTTAAGGAGCTTTTATCTATAATCAGCTGTTTATCCTCTTCCTTGCTACTTCATTATCCCTTTTCAAAAAGCATCTGCAATAATTTTAGAATAGTAAACAAACAAAGTCACTTTAAAAGGGAGAACCCTGTACATAATCCTTTCTCTTTCCCTGGGAAAATCATAGCTTTGACTTCAGTGTTTTAATTCCTCTCTCTCTAAGATAGCTAGCACATGAAGATCCTGACAGAATGGGCTGCAGGAATTCTCAGGGACACCTCTGCATTTCCTTGCTTACAGCTGCCTTCACTAATGCAGGGCTATTGTTTTCCTATATACCACCTAGCTTGAAAATTTGAGCTGTTAAAAGTGTTAGAACTGAAAATGCACAGCATCAGACTCAGAATTAAAGTGTTTGGAGAGATGTCCCTGTGACAAGGCAGGGACTCCAAGGAGTAGAGTTTGGCTTTTGGTTTTGCCAAAAGCTCACTTCTTTTGCTCTGTTCCTTTAGAACCAGATAAATGACATCTTGTCCCCACGACTACTCAGCTATTTTCAAAACAAATGCCTGTGACGCTATCGGGAAAATTATTTAGATAACTGCTAACTGATGAGAAAATTCTAAGTTCTTTGATACTCGTGGAGCACTTTACATCTAGTCACTAGCATGGGAACTCAGATCTGGCTTCAGAGCTTGCAGAACTCATTGTTAATGGCAAGAGCACAAAGAAAAGATGGGAGAGACTGGGTCACAGAGGTTCAGTGGTCCAGTCCCTCTCCAGGGCTGCAGGACCGCGTGGGAACCCTGACTCAGCAGTGGGAAGCGAGTTGCATGGTCACGTCTCTCTAAAGCTTGCAGGTTACTCTGTGGCTTCTTTCACACAAAGTTCGTGGGAACATTTTGCTCAGTTTCATGACACAAGTCCTGTTTTTTCACTTCTCATGTTTCATTTTGAGCATGAAATGATGAACAGACCCAGAACCTCAAAGTGAAACTCATTTTAAACCACCACATTTCTTTGGTCTTTGTTTTAAATCCAGGAAAATCCACAAAATGCTTGCACTTTCTATGAAAAACCATCAGCTGGCTTAAGGAAAGATCCTAATCAAACCTCCCCTGATTTCAGTGGGGAATTCCTGACTTATGCCAGAGTAAGCAAAGAAGATTTGTAGTAACAGTGCCCAGGAACTATGTAGTGAACCTGGCCTGGCTTTCTTGCTGATAACAAAAAGGTGAAGTGAAAGTAAATGAATCAGATCAAGATAGTACTAAAATGGGATCCCTTTTAGGTTTCACAATAGACATTTTGCACAATTTCAGTTAATTTTCTCTTGACTGCATCTCCACCAACCGTTCTGGGTGCAGGAATATCCACCGGGATATCGAGGCCCAAACTCAGCAGAGATGTGCACAGGGAACCCAAATATCAGACTTGTGTATGTTCTTTCAGTTTTTCACTTCCTAAACCCACATGCTGGTGCTGGAAAGACATGGACCACAGCTCTGAAATGTATATTTGTTGTGCTATATGGCATATTGGCAACACCAAAGATGTGGCCCTCCAGAACACCTCTGGCAAGACAGCAGTTCTGCTGGAGATCAGTGGTGCAGCTGGTTTTATCACCACTTGGGAAGTGGTTGCAGGATCTGACAATAGTTCTGATACATGAAACACATGGGAAGACAGTGGAGTTCACATGTGGCCTGGTTTGCACATTGCCTTGTCATTTTCTTTTTCCTAGAAGACAAACGCAAGGAAGATGACAGATTTTTCAGAAGCTGGAAAATTATTTTGGTGTTCTGCAATTCTGTTTTAGCTTGTGGCGAGGCTGGCCCAGCATGGCACGGGGAGTGTGTCTGTATCAAACCTGGCATACTCCTAAATAACCCTGATCTCAGACACTGACGCTAGTAGCATTAGTCCTAATCTTTCTATATATAGTGACTTATTGAAAAGGTCTTACTTCAAAACTGCTGCTGCTGCAAAATCACTGTTGCTGAGTAATATGACCCATGATATTTTATATTTACTAGAACAGATCTATCTCATCCCTGCTCCATTTGATACTGCAACAAGAGATATGTGTAATGAGTTAGTCACCGTGACTCATATAACCTCCGTCCCTATAAAGCAGCTGTGTTTCATGCTTGCTGTCTTCTTTTTTTTTTATAAGAAAAAAAACAGTTCTAAGTGATTCAAGAGTAAAAGGAGGAGATGGTAGTAATCAGTTCCACCTAATGATTGATCAGTTTGTGAGGAATGCTGATCAACTCCAGATGCTGCATTCCAGTCTCAAAATGTGATCATCAATTTAGAACTCCCATCTGGTTTGTCTGACACCACCAACACAAGAAGTTTTCCAAGAAACTAAAAAAAAAAAAAAATGCGGTTGTTGGGAGAATATCTCTGCTCAGACCAGTATATTTGCCAGTAGGATGTGGTAGAGTTCTCTTTGTGAGTCTAGCTCCTTTTGGTGTCCCTGAGTGACTGGTCTGTTGATGGTATCTGACAAAAAACCACCCACTCTTGGAGATATCCTTTCCTAACACCCTAACTTTCAAGGCCAGGGATTTCTGGATGCTGCTTTCTCTAGCTGTGCTGGAGGAGAACTGTGGATCTCACTCTACTGTTAATATTTTAACTCCTCTCCAAAATCAGAAGATAATTCAATTCAGCCATCCTGCCCGTTTGCCAGATTGCACAGGAAGCAATGGCTGCCAGCATCTCATCAGTGTTTTGCATTTGCAAAACTTCTTTATTTTGCTTCCTTATTTCTCAGAGCTCCACTTCCCTTATTTACTCACCTACTTCATCCACTCCATACAGCAACCATGCCTATGGATAGTAAGGTGCCAAATTCTGTTCTCATTTACTGATTCACTGCTCCCACCATCTTTAACAGAACTGCAAGTGTTACTAAGGATCAGTCTAGCTCTGACCAAAGTGTCTGTACAGAAGTTATCATTCCCGTGCTTCAGTGAGCTCCCCAGGGAGGGCACTTGTCAGCAGATTTGTTATACTCCTGAACCACATGCGGTCAACATTGAGGTGAAATTCCCTTGTAAGTGAAGAGGCAGAAAGAGGCCAACCCCCCGCTCACAAAGACACATGGAAGAGAGGAGGAAGGCAACCAGTGGAAGCCTTATGCACATGCAGTGGTTATGCCCTCGCTGGGTCTGTCTGAACTCCTGTAAACCAGATCTTTTAATTACAGTTTGTAATCATTTAATGACAGCTTGTCCTACCACAGGACAGAGAAGCCATCATCAGGCAACCAAATATTCAGGCTCAGCCATCCCCTCCCAGACAGTGAGTACCCACACGCAATCATGCTCTTATCAGGGATGGAGAAACACAAGGAGGCAAGAGTAAAACGCAAACCGCACAGGAGGCTGAGCTGCTGCCCTGGCAGGAAGACTCCTTGCAGTGCAAATCCAATCCTGTCCTGGAGAGCCAGGCTGGGAGGATCTGGGGCACCTCCAGGAGCATCCTGGGGCCATGCTGGTAGCACTGAGAGCCACCCTGCATCTGCAGCACAAAGAAACCTCCAGTAACTGGCTTGGTCTAACCAGCCCAGCTACTGCACAACCAAGGTAATTATCTAGGGGGACTTTAGCTGCCCACTGGAAAAACAGAAGCCGGGCTTGGAAACCAGTTGCATCATGAATGATAATGGTGTTGACAGCTTTAAAAGCACTCGGGGACTTTTAAAAACACAGCTAACCCGTCTGAGAGAACCTTTCCCAGGGCAGGAGCCACAGCCGCGCAGGCGGGAAGAGCCAGAGGCTGCGGGGACACAAAGAGCTGCTGCCATGTTGGGCCCTCTGCATTCCAGATTCACCTCTGCTTTGAAAATGCTGCATTATGAGGCTGACCAAAGCAGCAGGCATGCTTTCAAGGCAAGGGACACCCAGAAAACATAGTGCTTCTCACTCAGTTGTGGCCATCTAGCAGGGACTTCCCTTGCTTCTTAGGAATGTCTTGTCTGTATCTAAGGGCATCTCCACAGCAAGGCAGCAGTAATGGCACTCATCCGTATTGCATGGCTGGGTAAGGTGCCCCTACACACTTAAACACATCTCCTTGCTAAATTCCCTGCAGTACATTAATTTTTACTGATTGCTAATGGCTGCCTGGCTGTCTCTAAGGCAACTGGTCCAGTTATTATTAATTTCCAGGGTAGAAGAACAATAGACATCCATTTATCAGTGAGGTGCAAAACAACATCCATTTTTTGTTGTGGTTTTTAACTATACGAGTCCCACACTGATTGCATTTTGAGTCATTTCTTGCTGTAAAAAAAGTCCTAATGGAGGAGACTTGGGGCAAGAATAAGAAAGTGAAATTGAAGCAGTGCTCAGGAGAAATTTCAGTCTCCTTCACCAAATGAATATGAAGTGAATGCAATTTTTCAGCTGTCACTGACCTATTTTAGACCCTCTCCTTGCCAAAAAAAAAATTCCCTAGGAAAGTTAATTTGCCATAACATGGTTTTTCTGGAAGGATCTGTGAAAAAAAAAAAAACAGAAGAGAAAGTTTAAATATAGGGTCCATGAGCTGCTTTTCACTCAATGCAGGAACAGGGGTAAGCAGAATAAATGGCTTTCTGTCAGTGCTGTAACTTTTTCTGTTCAGCCCGCAGGCCAGTGGGGAGAAAAAATGACCCACGCAAAAGTTAACATGGCCTTAAATCTTTCTGACATGCATTGTCTGATAGGGAATCCTAAAATACATAAGCTCAGCTAGATTTAAATGCATTTCCTTGTGTATGTTATAATGGAAATCTGCTGGGTTTTGCATGCCCTTGTTTTGATATCTTTTGGGGGACAAAGTCTCCACTGGCATAACTGTTTTGTGGACTTACTCACAAAGACAATTCAATCTAGTGTGTTAAAGGAATGGTGAGGGGAACATAATCACATGATAGATTAAATTATCCTGCAATGTCATTTCTTGCCTCAGAATTGAGATCTAAAGGAACAATTTGCAATGGAAGTAGATGGATTGAACAATTTTTGGTGTCACAAAATTCACTGGTAGTCTAGATTTATTTAAGACTATTTAACCATACATAATTTCCATGTTTGTTTTAATAACTATACTTATTGTCTTGTGTCAACTGACATAGGCAGATGAGTACAGAGTGTGCAGTATTATAGAGCAGTAATATATTAGTACAACCAGTCTTTGTCAGGCTACAGTATTTAAGAGTCTCTGAGTAATGTCTCAGTTTCATATTTACACATAATTTTACAAACTTGCAGAAGCTTCATTATTGCAGGGTGGGTACAGGAAATAATGGGTGAGAAAGTGTAAAAGAGTGGTAGTGGCAGAGTAGGCTGCTTTATTTTTGATGTTTTTAAGGTGTGAGGTGTTTTTTCCTTCCTTTTTTTGAAATTGTGATTTTACAGAAAGCAAATGCCAGTTTACAGGCAATGGGAGTGGCTAGTTGCCACTGCTGATGCCCACTTGAAACCTTAGTTCTGCCTGAAATAGCTGTACTCTCACATTTTTAGTATGTTTCAAAATTAAGGTAAAAATTGAGGAAGCTTTCCAAGCTGTTTTATAGCCTTCATTTTTTTTAGCATGAGATAGTCATATTTAAAATCCAAAAATTCCAATTTTTCATTTATGAATAAATTTTTCTTTCCAAACCTCTTTACACTTTTTTTCAGGCTATCAATTTCCTTTTCCCTCTGTGTTTCCTATGCTCTGTACTTGCATGTATTTACTATAAAATGGAGTTTCTTTGTAAAATGCTTTGAAGAGGAGAAATTAAATATATTATATGGTAAACTACTATCATTAACATTGATTTAGTAGAGCATTTTGAGAATAGTGAGGATGAATTTACATATTTAACTGCAATCTCAGCCTTATTCACAAAGTTCTTCAATGTACATAACTTTGAACTGAGAGTTAATGACTCGCATAAGTTCTGTACCAAGAAGACACCTGGGTGAGAGAGATATAAAAGAGTTTTAAATTATTGGATATTTCAGGTTTCTTTTGAACAAAGTTATAATGCCACAGTGAATATATTAGCAATTTCTATTTGAAATCAATGGAACCATTTGCATGACGCCAGTGCAAGGTTCAGTCAAGACCCTTCTATAGCTGAGAGCATGTTTTATTACCAGTGAAATAATCAGGGGATTCCAGTAGATAAAAAGTGCTAATATATAGAAGTGATACTACTCAGTCTATCTGCTATGAATCAGGTGGTGGTAGCTGAACCCAACAGCACAGCAATCTACTCTAGAGCAGTATGTTTTCCTGCATTCATCTACAAGTGCAAATACTCAAAAGTCACTGGGAGCCTGTTGCAAACTATTTGATTGCATCACTCAATTTTTGCACTGTATCAACTGAATAAATATTCAGCCATGCAGGAAAATGACACTGTACAAAATATTAAACTAACACAACATAGCACAATTTTGAAGGTTCAATATTTGCTGCAAATTATCCATGAGCTGTTCATAAAGGTAAAACACTTCACCATATAATTTAAACAATCTCTACTGTTCTATAAAGAATATACTTTAATAAACTAGTATGCATGCTGCAGATAATCAAGAATGATGGCAGAACATCCAGCAGGGGTCCATAGGTAATTATTAGAATACCTGTATTCCCCAGTGTGTTGCTTTCTGTTATGCTGGGGTTCATCTTTTTAATATCTGAGGGAGTGGGGAGATGAAAACTACTCATCCCTACTAATACCAAGCGTATTCATGCCAAGGGTCTAGAAATTTTAATCAATTTAAGAATGTCTAAACAGCCAATATGGGCAGTTCTGGGGGTCCAGAGTATTTTCCTGGGTTTCTGACAAATGAGCTCTTCCCTGTCCCTTTGTCCCCCTCTTATTTTGATTCCAATGGTGGAGGCATCCCCTTACCTCCCACCAAACTCACCATCTTCTGAAGAAGCAGCCCCTTGCAACTTCCAAAGCTCTCTAGAGAGTCGATCTCTCTCCCATGCTTAAAAATAAACTTTTCAATCTGAAGTCCCATGGGAAATACTTTGTAAGGAAAGACAGGGAGTGAAAGGAGTTAAATCATTCGCACTATTAGCTCAAGTGGCTACTGCAGCTGGTCCAGTAAATGCCAAACCAGCCAAAGCTCAGTCATTTTCTCTCTCACACACATGGTGTAGTGAAAGCAGAGTGTCTGCAGATTTATTAGCTTGTATATAACACTAAATTGATGAAAACATCCTCTAGGCAACTTCATCTACTTTTCACTTGCCATGTTCCCATGACAGTGACAACTTGTTGTGTTACAGCTGACCTGTCAGCCTCAGCTACTCCCTGTTCATTGGGGGCTGTCTGTCACTGGATGTATATGAAACGGGAGGTGAGCAGAATACAACAGGCAGTTACATACACATTCCTCCCAAACAGCCTGCTTAAAAAACTGGCAAAGCTGACAGTGGATAGATTATTGTTGAACCTTCATATAGACTCATCCAATATATAAGTCTGCTCTAACAGACGAACGGTTTGCTGCAAACATTTTCACCTAGCTATAAATAATCGTATTTCTTAAGCCCGTGGTCCAAAAATAGCAGCTCTGGGTGTTTTCTGCTTTTGCAAATCAGCGGTGAAAGGGGCATTCATTAGATCCTTTTTTTCAGACAGAAAGATGACCAGCACAAATCACGTATGAGGCAAGGAGTGCATGCTCCATTGTTATTGCAGATGTGTCAATCCCTGGAAACAAAAGAATCGACACCCGTCTAGGAACAAGCTCCCGCTTAGTTAGCAATTCAGAATGACTTCCAAAAGCAATCCCTTAGTCTCCAATGATATCTGTCTGACAACTACTTAATCTCGGCAAGAGCTGCGTTAAACCAGCCTGTCATCATTGCTACCTCTCAGGTGTAGCTTGAAAAGGGAGAGAGAAAGAGAGAGAGATCTATGAGTTTCAATCACTTAGAAGAAATTATAACTTTTTAGAAGCCTGTATGCAGATCGCATTTACCATACTGAATGGAAGATGACAGTTCCTATATAGAAAGAGTGGTACAATGCAAAATGCCAGCTTCCAGGTGATTCTATCCCATCTCCAAGGCTGTCGGGAGCTATCAAATTAATGTTGAAATAATTGTCACTTGTGAATACCTGCCAGTGTAACCGAGTCAGGTATTTAAAAAAAAAATCCCAATTGATCAGGCTCACAAAATGTTCTGAATACTTAAAGAAAAAAGTTTTACTGAGGTGTGACACTGTTACATATTAATTTCAGCAAGAGTATTTTTTTTAAGAACAGAAGCAAAACCGAAAGTATTTAAGTTTCCTCATTGAAGCAGTGTTAATATCATTACTGATTCTTTGATTAATTAAAATTCAGCTACTTTTATGATAATAGAAGCAAATAAAAATTAGCTAATGCTTGAACCTCTTGCTACTAGAGTCATTTGCAATAAATCTTGATGCTCTTCTCTCTTTCTGTCTCATTGCTATGAAAATTCCCAGTTTGTTGAAGTTCCCTTTTATCTCTGCACATCCTTACAGGGGTTTTATTGAGGTTAATAGTTTTTCTAAGTTCTATCGTAGCAAACTGTTAAATGTTCTTGGTGTCTGACTTAATGAAAAACAGGGCTAGATCCACCATGCCCCTCCATACCCATTCTTGTTAGCATTTTATAATAAATGACATAATGGGAAACTGTATTCTCTATTCATGGACACATGCAGCACCAGCAACAGCATCGCACATTTTCTCTATATTGACTTACCAATGTAACTAGAGGAAAGAAGAAAAGAATATAGTCTCTGTGCTGTATTAGAGCACTCCCAGCTCCCACTGAAACCACACTCGGTACTTGGCAGGTTTGAATCTTTGACATTTCTTTTAAACCTCTTTAACGTACCAGGTTTCAGTATTCACCAAGCACAACTTATTCCCCAGTACATGCCAAATGATTGCATCCACATCTCTCAGACAGGTCTCTCACTCCTTCACTCTTTGCCTTCATCATTTTGCAGAGGGCTAAATGCAGCGCACCCTGAATCAGCTGCATTGGAAAGCTGCAGACAGTGCTGAATTCAGCAGACAACTTTTTAGGAGGCAGTTCATGGAGGCAGGACATTGTACCAGGTCTCTGTGACCTGTGCTGGCCATCACATGAATGCCAGGAGCAGTCTAAGGTCCCAATACACAACTACCAACCCTTTAGTCATCTGGTCCCTGACTATCGAGAAAGCACAATACTCTCAGTGGGGAAGTGGCAAGATGTTCAGTCTGATTTTTATGAAGAGCAATCAAGTTTACTTTCCTCCTGGGAGGCAAATATGGTCTTGTGCTCATTGTTCCCTAGTCCATTGGTCTTTTCACTTCTATATTTGACCTCAAGGCTGGCCAGACATGTCATGCCTTATGAGACATCAGCTGGGGGAGTTTTAGTGGGCCATGAGTCAAATCACTGGATACCACCATGTAGAGTCCACATGCCAACTCACAACACAGGCTGAGACTGTCAAACCATACAAATGATCTTGGAGCCTCATAGTCCTCTAATAAAGATTCCTCTGTCTCTCTTCACTTCCCATAAGCCAGACACCTAAATTCTGTTTTCTAAGCTGATAAAAACTGAATTGTCTGTTAAGAGCTCCTGTGCTTCAACTGATATGAGGTCTACTGAAATTAATTTTTAACCACTGAATATTTACAGCAAATTAACTATCTCTTCTCTATCGTATTATATCATGTTAACAGGTACCTAAGCTGTTTTTTCCTTTTCTGATATGCTTAAACAATTCTTACAACTTAGGCTACATTCTGATTTCTGTACTATGGAGCAAACTGGAGCCATTCTATACTTATACTTGCAAAAATGAAATAACATTTTGATGCTTGTGTATATATGAGCATGGACAGAGCAAAAAGTATCTGCCAGCAGGGATCTATGTAGGAAATTTACATGAAGTGTATCTGGAAGCACACCCCCATGTATTTCCATGATTAATACATGTTCTATTTAGTTGTTATATATGCATGCATGTTTCTATTTCTGTTTATGGGTAGTTAATATCCTGACAGTGATGTGCAAAGAAAGAAATAAAAGACATGCTCCACATTATCAATTTCAGGCCATATATCTCCAAATTTTGGAGTGACTTTTGCCAAGGGATGAGCCCATGCTTAGGAACTTTTCCCTTGGAAGCCCTACTCCACAAACTCTCTAACACTGTCATGACAAAGGCAGCAGCTGTTTTCCCAGGCCTTTGCTGAATTATTCCAGCAGATTAAAATATACATGTATATATTTATGCCGACAAGAAGGAGGGAAAGTGCAACTTCTAGTCAATGCCTAAATTTCCTGCCTCCGAAGCCCAGCTGGAGAGCAGGAGTTATAACAGAAAACAGCAGCACAATTAGCTGGAGTTCTGTAGCTGTCTGCAGCAGACTGCTTGCTCCTGTCTCTCTATAGGTGGCCTCCCAGTTCATCAGTTCATAAATAAGTAATTTGAAATGTGTTCCTGGGGGAAATTTTCCTCCTTCTCTCCTGAACAGACTGTACTCATCAGTTTTCCTGTTCTCCAGGTACCTGGCGTTCTCATTTATAATGGCCAGAGGAACTATGCTGTTCTAATTCTTGCTTCATTACATTTCCTAATGCTTGTTTTCAGCAGCTTCACAACTCCACATTTCTTTATATATTGATAAAAAAAACTCTTTGCATATATTATTTATTGGCACTTTCATGTTAGCTTTACTGCTGATTTAAATGGAATATTTTTACATACAAAGTAAGACTGTGAAGTTGGTTTCAGGTCTGAGGTTTAGATATTTTGATTTAAATTATGTGGGGGAAAAAAAAAAAACAATCAGCAAGAGAAATCATTGTCACTGGCCATTTCCCTCCCCTCCTCATCACACAATATCCAGACAGATAGTTAGCACATACCAATGCTTCAGTAGAAAGGAACATTTTGTACTTTAGAGAAAAATACGGAGGCCAGATCAAAAGCTTATGGAGCCAGTTTATAAAGGTCTTTAGGTAGTCAAGGATGCAGAAGGATGTACAAAAAAACCTTGGCAAGTAAGTGCTTAATCCTAAATGAACAGCAAAGGAAAACAGGCACCTACTTCACTTAACTCTTTTGTAAATACCTGTAAGTACTTATCGGTAAGTGTCTATGTTCTCTATGAAAAGCTAGATCCATTGGCAAGTAAGGAAAAAGCATGACTTATCCACTGCTTGAAGGGAAACCCATGTTAATGCAAGTGCTCATGTAAAGAAAGCAATATGAACCCAGGAAATGTGGTAGCAAACAGCCAGGTTAAATATTTCCGAAGTTTTGTTGAATGAGCTGATTATGCACCAGTAATGAACCTCATCACTGCTCTGAGTGGATAGGCAGTAGCTCACAGCAGTCACATCCCGTCCTGCATGAGGATGTGCCAACACTGCTGTGGCCACAGACAGCCTTCATGAAGCCCACAGCACTCGGGAAGGTTCAAAGAAGAGCCAATCATGACATTGTCAATGCCAAATGAGGTGTACGGATGTCAACACTGGCACAAAAGACAAAAAGGTGTCCTGGAGATACATTTCTGGGGGTTTCTAAGCTCCAAGTTGCCTTCAGAGTGGTGGAAACCAAGACTTCAAGAATTGGTTCCCCATAGTAGGGAAAGATTTGACTTATTGACCTGAGAGGGCTCTCGTCCTCCATGTTCCCATGAAACAAACCCCCTGACCTTTAACAGCTGCCAACGAATACCTCAACATGCCTCGGTTATGTGCTTGTGACTTTAACTGGTCTGCTTTTCATTCCTCTGTAGAAAAAAAGGAAAATGTTGCAAACTCAAAAGCCAGTGTGAAATGGAATTGCTGCTCCCCAGGAAGTCCGATTAGGTACCGACAGACCCTGAAGTGGAATTAGGGATGCAAGACAAGAGTGCATCGCTATATTACCTGGAATTACCATGATTTTATATTGCTCTTTTTGGACTTAATCAAAGACACCCATTGACTGCAATGGATCATCGATCAGGCTTTGCTTTTTCCCATATTACACTAATCAATGGCTCTAATATATTACACGGAACAGTTCACCAAGTGACAGATTTAGAAGCATCTATCTTTTCCCTTAAGAAATTACCCTGAAAACACCTAATGAAAAAGCACTTATTATTGCTTCTAGCTAGGGCCAAATGTTGCTCTTAATTAAATCAGTGGAAATTCAGAATCGTGCCGTTTAGTTCAGTAATTGGCTTGTGAATGCCAGTGATAATTTTTATTTTCCTATATTTCAGAAGCAGCTGGAAACTTTCACTGAAAAGATTTCTCTTATATAAAGGAACACACTTAGCTTACCATTTTCTTTTAGTTCTTTGAAATGTCTATATAAATTAGATATATTACTGGTTTGTTGGTTGGTTACTGGTCAGTTTATTTTTAAAGCAATATGAAAAATATTTTAATTTTTAAAAATAGAGGGGCTGCTCTCTACTCTAAATAGCAAGTCAGTGTTTTTCTTTGATGAAAGACACCAACATCTAGTTAGGCAACCTGAATTCAAGTCTAGTCCTTTTTCTGCTCTATTAGATGAAAATCATATCACAATCAATGAAGAATTGTCAAGCTCAAGTCTTCAGGCACCATGAATCAGGTCCTCCTTGAATCCGATGAGCTTTGCTTAAAAAATTATAATTAACAATATTTAGAATCCTTTTCGGCTTTTATTTAGGGCTGCACAAGGATTAACCAGAGTTCTTCCCCCTGCCAGCATATTTCCTGCATTGCCACAAAAGCAGGTATTTATATGATGCCTGTAGCTGGAGCTTTAAGAAATATATTAACTACTTTGACATCCATGGTCATGGATTATACAAAACTAATAACAGAAAAAAAGCAAAGCCAAGAATTTATGGTACTTGCTATTTTCCAAGACTGATTAAAATTATTCAATGAGAGGAGAAGGAAGAATACTTTGTGAACATTCTGAAAAAAACATCATAATTAACATAATCTTCCTTTCACCTGGGATTTTCTTTGGTGCAAGGGGAATTTTGTCACCCAACTGATACTGAATTTCTGTGCTAGCCTTAATTATTTGCTGGTTACCTGCATAACTTAGCTGTCACAACTGGGGCTAGATTTTTCAGAAGAGCTCCTTTCCCACTGTAGCTCTCGCAATGAAGTATATGCTATTGGATTCTGCCTAAACTTTTGAAAAAATATTATTCTTAATGGGCACAGAAAAAAAAGAAAGTTGTTGTTTCTTCTAAAGGCTGAACTAGCAAAGAAAACAAACTTAGAGAAAAGGCTGGAAAGAAATGTTTTTAGCAGACTACTTGCAAAATGAAATCAAAACATATTTCAGAGCCTTTCCTTGAAAGCGATGGGGCGGGAGGAGAAGGGGGAGCAGGAGGCAGACAGGCTGCAGCAAAGCACGGATGCTTTATTCTGCGGCAGGCAGGACTCTCTGGGAGCGCAGGTCTCTGCTGCACTTCTCACTTAGGCAACTTATTTCAAGTTTCAGTAGTTCTCAACTGATGGCAGCTTTACATGTGCATGTGGGGGTGTTGGCAGGGAGAAGGAAAGGGGCAGACAGAGCGACGCAAAATTGGCACCCGACAAACCCTGCAGAGAAGTGGCACAGAGGGCAGGGGGCTGCTGGAGCACCTCTCCTGATGCCGGTGGCACGGGCAGGACCTCCACCCTGCTCTGTGGCTTGGCGTGTGCCACTTGCTCCCCACGCGCCGTAATATTCCAGGCAGGGAAGACACCAAACAAGTTACTTTGCTCCAGGAGCACCTCATCTAAAGTCCTCCTCAAAAGAGGAAACGAGCCTATTTGCATTTCCTACAGAAGCAGGGAGGAATGTTCCTCGTTACATTATACTGTACGCTCAGGTTTGCCCCAGGCCTGCTTGTAGGCTAGAAGAGCTCTGAAAACACCCGCATCCTTTCCATTTAAACACATGCTTCAGACAAATCTTTTTGAAGGCTTTCAGAAGAGATAGACTAATATTTTTCCATGCTCACATGTATTTTCTTTCTATGAGATTGCAGAAAACAGAAATTAATCACTTGATTCCCACATATTCCCCTTCCTTGGATCACTCTTTTATCTGTAAAAGCTTCCCTCTAGGTTAGGCTTTGGCTGAGCATCTTTCTCCACAGGAAAAAAAAAACATAAACCTTTCGAAATGCACTGTAACTCAAGCATCTGTCATATACCTGAATGAAAGATTCAAGGGGACATTTCTATTGGGAAAGACTTGGCACATTCCTTATTAGAAAATTCAAAATCCATTAAGCCATCTCTCTCCTATGGATTTATTTTCTCTGTTGAAAACATCCTGAAAATTTATTACAGCAAGGAAAGCTACCACTTCAAGAATGGTTCAAGGCAGCTTCCTTTTGTGTGGGGCTGTTCCCTGCTGCAAAAGCTGGAGTGATCGTTGGGACTGGATCCAAATTTTACTAAGTCAAGGCAAGGATCCTTACATGAGTCCATATGCATCTGTCCCAGGCTGGGTGGAGGAGAAGCTTTTCTGTCTACAACTAACTTCATGCACAAAAAGGCCTGTCTGGATGAGAGTAAACCTGACACAAACACTTCAAAGGACCTGAGCTTAAAGATCAATGACTGCATTATAAGTGGTGCCTATTGAAAAAGCTCCGTGCTCTTATCACACCACAGGAAACTGATGGATGCATTACCTCTCCCTGCACCTGGGATGCTCCTCCCGCCCCGTTCCATGACTCAGTTTCCCCACCATGTAAAACTGTGAGGCTAACCCTCTACTGAAGACACATCGTGAGGGCTCCTTAAGCAGCATCACTCAAGTGCTGCACACTATGGTGAATATTATTATTCACACCTGGACTTAATTACACAGTGCATGTACATGATAGTGCATATGCACATGTGGTTACCTTGGTGACAGCTTTATTCTGGTATGAAGTTGCCATAAGAAAACACCATGGGGGATTGGCAGGAATAAGGCCAAGAGACAAATTAGTTCCCATCAGTATCAGCAAGCGAGAGCCTGATGCCAAGTTACATAACAGGGGGCAAAAAGTCCATGTTCCTTTCCCGGGTTTTTTTGGTAGAACACAAATGCCCCTACATCTTCCACCTTCCATCATATTTTAAGCATTTTCATTAGGGATAGAGTGAGGATTTTTCTAATGCATTCAGTAATTTCCCTCTCTCTCTCCTAAATGATGATTTCATGTGTAACTGGCAGGAGATGAAATTTCGACAGCTTGAATCTCTCTCTCCTCTGCGCGCGCATACACACACATTCTTCCAGTCCCCTGATAGAAACTGTAATTCCCCTATATAAAAATGGAGGAAAAACATTTTTTTCCTCCTTTTCAAATGTATAACATAGTTGTGAAGGCTAATTATAAAATAATGTTTATACCTTGGAGACCAAGACAGGAGGTTACGAAAATGCTTTAAAAGTCCCAGTGCTGCAATAGAAGAATTTCATTAACTGAAACAAAGCAGAGCTGGTGAAAGTTTGAAAAACAAAGTATGCAAAACATTAAAAAAAGAAAGCCAAATCTATTTACTGGTCTGGTACATATCAAACTTTCAAGGTTCACAGTGATTCCTTCACATTCCTAAGTGAAAAATGCAATTAAAAGGTTCATTTTTGTTTCTAAAATCTTGGCTTTGAAATGTACGATGGGTTTTTCCTTTCAAGCCTGGAGGAAGTGCAGAACTGACTGGTTCTCAAAGAGGTTTTGATGATGGTATCCCACTCAGCACCCCACAGGATAACTCTCTCTAGCCTGGGCTGTGCAGAGTCTCTGCAGCAGTAACTCCCCAGAAGATAACCCAGTAACACAGGTTTGGGGTACCTGTGCTGTGGAGCCAGTCCTGTCCCCTGCATGCAACAAGTCTGTCCTGCATGTTGTTCCGATGGACCTGGTAACGAGTAAATGAACCCTGACAGAGGCAGTCTTTATCATGGAGTAAAATAGGCTCACAGCAGTGTCCCGCCAGCGTGAATGTCACATTTTATGAACTGCCATACTGCATGCTGCAGTGAGCACTGCCTGCCTGGCCTTCAGGCAGGCAGTAACAACCCATCTCCTTCACAGCCTCAGCTCACTAGCTGCAGCCTCCAAAAGTTGCAAATAAGAGCAGAACCAGCAGCATTTGCTTCTCTGCAAACTCATCATTCTTAAGGTTCAAAAATAATGTGAGTATAATGCAAACAAAACAGAGGGGTTAGACTGTCAACAGCTTATCTTGCCAGGACACCTAACAAGGGTAACACAGGGCTGAGCGGAGGAAGCAGGGACCCTGATGCAAGGTGGCATGAACCACAAAATAGCAAAGGGGGGGGCTGCACCTCCCTCCCGGGGCCCTCACCAAGAGCAGCACCCAGGGTCATCATGGGGCCCAAGACAGGGAGAATCCCATCTTGGTCCTCAAAAGGACCATACTCTTAGTGTCACCTCCACCAGCCACAACGGGCTGAAATGCCATTCCAGCTAAAGAAAATGAAGATTGACTGGAGGCAATCAGTTGTGCTGACTCAGCTGTGACAGGCACTGCTCCATCACGTGTCTAACATCCATACGCAAGATCAAGCCATTGGGGAGGGCAATGGTAACGTTGGCAGGGAGGACTGGTGCTAACCCACTGTCTTCATCCTTTTAGATGTTTGGGAAATGGAAAAACTCATCATGCAAGTCATTGTCTAACAAAGTTGAGCCAAAGCTCTTAACACAGTATGAACAGAAGCTAAATCGAGTAGCAAAGAGGGGTTTGTTAAGGTTCATTCAAAATATGTGAGCATCATTGTGCTGTCAAATGAGGCAAAAATCTCAGGAAGGTGGAAGGCCTGGGTTTGTGGACATTTCCACACAAACAATTCAGATGTACTACACTTTAAGTGGAAATAAGTCTGGGAAAGATTGGAAAAATTAGCAATGGCTATTTGCCTTCAAAAAAGAAGGAATTCAGCCTGCAGTCTCCTGGTGTGGGAGCCATCACTTTGTCCTGTGTCCCCACAGTGCCCTGACCCACTGCTCACCCTCCTGCACGGCTCATGCTGCTGCACTGCAGGTGGTGCAAAATCCTCCTGCCCAGCACTATACAAACACCCCACTGGCTCCTCACATCACCAGCTCGAGCACTTACTGAGATATCCAGGCCTCTGGTGTGGTCAGTAATAGCTGCTCTGGTTGGGAAGTGACCACAATCCAGGCAAGGGAATGGCCTCTAGAAGTGCCCAGTGCATGACTGGTAGGCAAGCTGGAGAGCTATAAAACACACACCCTCAAAAAGCATCAGAATTTGTTCCCTTTTTTGTTCCTTTTTTGCTAATTGTCATTTCTGGAAATGTGCTCTTCCACATAAGCATCAACACTTCTAGAGGTCAGCAGGAGAACTGCCAGGTTATGAAACAAGGTAAGATCCCACCCTCTGGGATATCAAGAAAGCTCTTCCTTTCCCTCCTCTACCCCTGCACACCCCCGCTGCTCCCTGCATCCCTTGGAAGGATCTTTCATAGTAAGGAAGTCCTGGGTTTTGGGGTACCTGACACTGTTATTCATTTTGAGGCATCTGCCCCTTGTACACCAACTTTGAGCTTTCCTGAGACTTCTTTTGCCTGCTATGTAACCCTTCCTGCCTTAAACAGCGGAAGCCAAATGGCTGGGATCATTAGACTCAAACATCCACAGTTTTTGTCATGGAAAAGTTGTGCTTGATGCCTCACACTGTCACAATCTTCCTACTTGCCCACAAACCTCTCAGTTCCCCATCTTTAAAATAGGAAAAATAGCACTTTCTTAACTCCCAGGGGAGCTTCGAAGGTGAAGAGCACTGGAGACCGCATGGCATTCAGATGCACTGCAGCTGGAGTATTGCAGGTAGTTACAGCATGGTACTATAAAAGCAATGACATATATGTACACACACACACACTTTTAAAAGTGTTCAGCAGCATAAATCTGGTTTGAAATCTTGCCCTTGTGTTAAGGTCTCTGACTACTGATTCCATCTGAAAATAAGTATTAGTAAAAGATTTCAGATCCCAAGCCAAGCCAGTCTAAAAGTATTTAACTTCTTGTATATCAGAGAATTCATTTTATTTTGGCTCACAAAGGAAAGTCTTTCTGACAAATATATCAAACTGCTTCCGCCTGCTAATCACCAGGGGCAGGACGACCCATTAAAGGAGTAAGATGTACATCCATGTGACAAGCGCGGCCGTTTAATAAAACACAACAAGCAAAGCTTCAAAACCTCCACCATAAAAGTGGCTCTGAATCTTTTACTGAGACTTCAATGGAACAAAATCACATTCTTAATTCTAAATATAGTCCCACTAATGCTGAAAGTTTTGCACAATGAAAGCAGGTTGCATGTTTTCAAAGACACATTATTTTTTGTACTTTTTTTTTTTGATAACTGAATAGGATTTCACAGAGCTTGCTGAATGTTAATTTGAAATTTTCTTTTTTTAATGAGGAAATTCAAAATTTGTTATGGAGAGAATTTCAATTGATCCAACTCACAAAGTTGAAAAGACGAGTGCTTTGCAAAGACCAAACCCAAAACGTCACAGAAATACAAGTTCAGACAAAACTTCTAACACCTTGTGCTTTTAACACCTGAGGAAAAACTCCAGGGATAATAAAATGTAAAGCATATTGAAAAACTGTTGTTAGTAGCAGAACTTTCCCATTCTTACCAAAAGAACTGATTAATTCTTCAGGATTTTTATACTTTTGTCTGGTACTGTTGAACAACTGTTTGAGTCTATTTGTATTTTATTGAGGCCACTTGACCTTTCCCAAGCCTATAGAGTTTTTCTCTCTATTTCTGAAGAGAATATATAGACCCCAGGAATGGCAGTATCACAGAGACTTTATTTAAAATTAAAAGAAAAAAACTGTTTAAATTTGAGCATTTTGTTGTGGGATCTGTGTCACACAAATGAGAATTCCATTCTTGAGCAAACTTACTTTTCCTCCTTTTTTAAGCAGTCTGGGAGATTTACTCCTGAGCTTACAGTTTTACATCCAGGCAACTTCATTAAAACCTTTGGAGCTACTCCTAATTATTTACCTTGAATTTCCAAGAGGGCAATCATCCCCTCACTTGCCTTTTTTTGGATATATTTGTTTATTTGCCTTGTATTTTTTCCTGTCTGCTGAAATGGAATAGCGAAGAGACATAAGAGAATTGTCCTTCAGAGAACATGGCTCTGGAGTTACAGCTCCTCAGAGGGCTTCCATTTGAGTCCTATAAAACTTGCCATAGGCTCACAGGCTACTGGAAATGTTATTTACAGGCGTGAATAACACAAAAAACAGAATCCACCAAGCGCGAGTTACTTCTCCCTTCCCCTCCTTTCACCTTAAAAACATAGTTGAAGGAGAAACAAGAATGACAGCAAAGGGAATAAAAATTAGGATGACACAGAAGATCATTTAAGAAAAATCTCCTTCTGCTCCAGTTTGACAATGTCCTTCATTCGGATCAGACCAGGAGCTCAGCACCTACTGATTTGAGAGGACAGCTCCTCTTGTGAGCAAAATGAGATATTTTCCTTGGAGATGTGGTTTCTTCTGCAGGGAGCTGAGCACAGTTTCTACCACTCTGAGGTAGGGGGGTCCCTGTTATAGCAACCTGCTCTGTAACTAACTTGCAGTCCCCTTGCTAATTAAAAGCTTTTGTTTCTGATCCACCCACTGAGCTGCTCCCAGGCTGGCATGAGTGTGAGAGACAATTTTATTTCACTGTTGAGGAAGCACATTTACAGGGTCAGGCTTTGTCTGCTCGGAGAAAAGTCACCAGAGGAAGAGAGGCCGGGTGACTGACAGCTGTCAGCGGCAGTTTTGTTGCACATTAGCACTCCTCTCCTGCTCCCCACCCCCAGGAACACCCGCACAGCCAGGACCAGCAATCTGTGGAGGTTTCACTGCCCCAAAACCTAGGTTTGGGTTGCGTGTCACATCCAATCCAGATTACAACAGATCCAGGGCTTGAAGACTGCCCCATGGTTGATTATTTGTTGATATTTCCTATTTAGTTTAAACCAACATACTGATTGTATCAGCCATAAAGCTTTATGGAGGTTGGTTTATTCCCCCCTTCAAATGGACTGTTCTCCTCTCTGTCATAAAGTTAATTTTATAGTCTTTGTTCATTTTCCTAATCTGCAAATTACATCCTCCTGTACTCTGATTACTTACTATTGGAAAAACAGACCTTCTATATTTCCCCTCTGCTTCCAGTTTGAATATTCTTTGTATTATCTTGATGACCTTAATCTCTTTTTTTTCCCCCCACTGGCCTTTCAAGGAAGCAGCAAATGCACCAGCAACATGAAGTGTGTCAGCCAGAAAAAACAATCTCAGCTCCTGTTCTGTGCCTAGTCCATCAGACTCCCCTCTCCTTCCTTTTCTTTCTTTTTGGTTTTTTTTTCTCCCCTCCTCCTCCAACAGCAAAGACTGTGGGGAAGAAATGGAACTGTGGCAGGGAGGATTTGGCATCCTTGTAGAAATCCTCCATTTCCTATTGGGAAGGAAGGCAGTTTAATATATTGAGAAATAAGGTATTAATATGTCAAAAACTGGCCATTAAACAACATAGCAACAACCAGGTCATTTTCTATTTAAAGATATGTTCATTTTGTAAGAAATGTGTTGATGCACATGTTCGCATTTCTACTTAAAATGGCCACAACCCAGCAGCAGTACATGCGGCACTAGAATCAAGAGATGTCTCATGAGAATTCATGCCTGGGCGCCACTAAAGTCCTGGTTGAACCTCCAAAATAAGGCACAGGCAGGTTTCAGATTGCTTCATGTCCTCATGCTACTTCTGTTCACTGGATGAGCATCCCTAAAACAGATTCTGAGCTCTGGGTTAACATGAAACCATACTGGCAAGCTTGAAGAAGGAAGCCCTGAAGTAGAAAAAACTAATAGATGGGATGTTGCTATGCACAGGACATAAATGACACATGTGAGAGAATGAGAGATCTGTCAGGGCACTTGAGCACAAAAGTGTGGTTCTGTCCCCAAACTCCAGTTTTTCCTCACTGTGGGATATTCCCCATCTGTGGTTTTTATGCTTGTTCTCATTGTACATCCCTTAAAATACGGCCGCATGTGAACTGACTGGCTGTAAACTTGGTTTTTTTAATTTCCTTTTGCAAATCCTTTTGAAAGTTCCTATGAATACAAGGGAACTCAACGGACCATGGTTTGAACACCACAGTATAGCATCCATCCCCTGCATTGGGCATTGCTGCTCTTTATAGGCTACAAAATGGGAAAACGAGATGCACATTACTGTCAAAATGGTTGACCTGGTCATAGTTGACTCTGGACAGAGCATCCCTGAGCATCTTTGATGGAGACACATCCTCTCTGTTGGGACTATTGGGGCCTTAACTGCCATGCCTAACCACAGTTTCTAGCCAGAGGGATCTCCCTGGAAGAGGCCAGCCCAGTTCGCAGCAGCACACAGAGCACACCAGCATCCAACAGCTTGTTGAGAAGCCTCTGAAAGTGTGTTTTTCCTCCTGGAGGATGCAAGGGCGAGAAACCATACACTCGCTAGGTGGGAATTCATCTGTTTCCCTGCTATCTGTGACTTTCCTCACTCTACTGCTGCTTTGCCTGCCTCCCTCCAGCTGGATTTCCCTCTGCTCAAGCCACCTCTGCTCTTCCTTCCTCGGCGTTTCTCCAGCCTCTTCTTTCCCGGCCTTCCTGACCCTTCTTCTGATCCCAGCCCAGCCTCACCTCCCTTGGGCTCATTTCTCTCACTTTCCTCTTCTAATCCCCTCTGTTCTCTCCCTCACAGCTCTCCTCTTGTCTCACTTCAATCCTTTTCTTTACTTCCCTCCCATTCATTTTTTTTTTCATTTTACATCCTTCTCGATAGCCCTGTGTCTGTTTCTCCCCCTCTCTTCCTTCCAGCTCTCCCCTGTCTCTCCTTCCTCCTCTCCTCTTTGCCGGTGTAACACAGTGAGAGCTGCTGTTCAAATCCCAATTTGTGATGCAGACAGCGGGGCTGTTCGTGTGGCCCTCACTTGCAACCAGCAGCTCCAGCCGGAAAAATAAGACACCAACAAATGCTAGCAGCCAACTTTTTACTTAAAACCCCTGCATTATTTCACATTAAAGACCGGCACTCTGTCTGACTGCAAACCGCCCAGTGCCAGCAACATATTTACAGAAGGACCTATGGAAGGAAGGGTTTGGGGTTTTTTTCCCCCTCCTAGTAAACACAGAGATACGGGGATTGTTTCATTTCAAATGCATGTGCAAATTCTCCAGGGCACAGCTCGAGGCCAGAGCAGGAATGGGTCTTTATTTGTAAGCTGTTAGTCTTGGCAAGTCTGCAAAATGTTTTCCCCAAATGTATTTTACACTCATAATTACTGCATGGTGGGTTTCTATCAAATCCCTATAACTTCGGATGTGTGACACAATCTACTAAAACCTATACATTTATCGGGGGGGCGGGGGAGCGGGGCCGGAGCTGCTCCCCCCTCCCCAGCTGCTCCGGGGCTCACACACACACACACACACACACACCTCCCCCCGTCAGCTCCGGGCGGCCCCGGCCCCGGCGCGGCCCCGTTCCTGGGCTGCCAGCGCCATCTAGCCGGGCACTGCCTCCGCCGGCCCCGAGAGCCCCAGCGCCGCCCGGCACCCCCGGGCCGCCTTTTGACCCTGCTGCCCGCGCCCGCGGCCAGCGCCGCTCCCCGGCCGGGGCTCTCCGGAAGGCTGACGCCGCGGTCAACGTGCCTCATCCCCGCGGCTCGGCCCCCGCGTCCCCCGGGGCCACGGCGGAACGGCGACGCGTGGCCCGGCAGCCCGCTTGGCAGCGGCGGCTCAGCGCCGGCGCCCGTAGCCCTGGCAGAGGGGCTTCCTCGCAGGGACTGCTCTCCTGTTTGTTTTGCTGCTGTTGTTGCCTTCCCGAGGGGATACAGGGGTGCAGGAGCCACCAGACGGGTCAGAGCTGTGGGGCCACCTGATTCAGTAGCTGCTTGTGACAAGCGCCCAGCGCCCGCAGCAGAAGAGAGAAGGGCAAGAAATGTCAGAGCGGGCGTTTATTCAAACAGAAAAAAGCCTCTTGTCTTTGAAGTACATTTTGCTCAACGAGCATTGTCCAGCAGATAAGCTGTGCCCTCTACGAGGATAAGGTGATGGAGTGACTTGCAAATAATTTCAAACAAGAGCCGAGCCATCCCCCACTGAGGACAGCAAGGTGATTGTTCATTGAGTCAGTGGGTGTTGGATTGGGCCCAGTGTGAATTCAACTGAGTATTTTGTAATCCTTTTGCAGACAAATACTGAAGAGGATGATGTGGGAGGGAGGGATAATTTCACGGAAAAAAGGCTCAGGCTTCCCCAGGTTGCAGAGCCTGCTACACTTGGAGAAGAGCCACAAAAGCTCTGTTAGGTATTCCAAATACTAAACTGCTATTCCATAAACACTTGCCTCAGAAATTAGAGCTACATTTAAAAGAATAAAAAAACATGAAACAATTGTGCAGGTAGCATCATCCCTTTCACACTCTGGCTCTTCTCTCTGCCACTCCTCCCAAGATGGGAGGTGGTACCTCAGAGATGGTACCTAAGCATCTAAGTGAGCAGGCTGTGGAAGGGCCTTTGGCAGATATGTACCTGTGCCCACTGCCTTGCTTGTCTCATGACTATAATGTCTTAACATAGTAGTAGAGCGAGTTAACTGGCCTGACCTCCCCTGCTCCAGGAAGCATTTATCAGGGGTGCCATTTCCAAGCTGGATTGTAGCTACCAAAGACAGTTGAATCTTACAATGCTTTCTTGCACTGTTCCTCACCCTAAATGAAGGAGTCTGGGGCAAAGCTGATGTGAGCAGCACCCATTTCCAAGAGTATTAACACAATACTGAGGTGGAACTGATGATTTACACACCTTGTGACTGAATATCTGCTCTGCCTGACTCCACTATAAAACAGGTAACCCAACAAGTACACTTTACAGCCTGAAGAGTCGAACAGGACATTTCAACATTTCTTGTCACACAAGAGAGGCATCCTATCTCTTACACCTCACTGAAGACAGCTGAAGCTCATGCTAAGCCTTGTGTGCCCACAATCAGCAGCACTGGATGACAAGACCTTTCCAAAGTCCATCTTGACCCTTGGAAACTAAAGCTTTTGTAGCAGATTGAAAATTCGTGTTTGCTCCCCCCTCACACTCCCTTTTCCTTCTTGGAGAGGACCATTGTCTGCAGGACAAAGTCCTCTGCTGGAAGAGTGGCTTTGAAGCTCTTACCATCAGCTTCAGAAATAAAACATGCTTGCTGTTTCTTTCCTAAGTGAGATGCCTGCTGACCTCTTCTCTCACGTAACATAAAATTTTCACACTTCAACTTCTCTGGGTTTCTTAAAGTAACACTTGGAAACACAAACCAGTCAACACCTCAGGGAGCCAGGGCGCTTGGCTGAGGCATTGCACTGCTGTTGTTAAACCAGAACTCCACAACAGGAGCCAGATGACTGGGCAATGGAGACTCAGGACAAATGCAGATAAGGGCTTCTTGCTAGGCAATACAACCCATGGATCAGTGGTGTTGGCCATTGCTGTTTCTCCTAGTCACCTCCCAGGTGACTGTAGTCAGGCTTTTTACCTCCTCTGCACCTCTGATTCCTGCCCAACATTTTGCCTGTCCCTCTCCTCAGCTTTCTTCTCAAGAGAAGCCCAAAACACTCCAGCAACACCACTGGTAGAGCTACATCTGACATTTGCTGAGCAG
The DNA here is from genome assembly GCA_013401335.1 of Brachypteracias leptosomus. Classification (NCBI taxonomy): domain Eukaryota; kingdom Metazoa; phylum Chordata; class Aves; order Coraciiformes; family Brachypteraciidae; genus Brachypteracias; species Brachypteracias leptosomus. The sequence continues at coordinate 502,212 of VYZX01021996.1, read as the reverse complement.
AAAGAGTATACCTGGAGAAGATCTTGGAAACTGAGTGTCCTCACATGTGGTACTTGCTCACAGGAGAAAGGAGGCTGAGCTCCAGTTTAGCTGGGCTATGGACAAAGCACCATTGCCATAGAACTGGACATGCCATGACAGATTCCTTTGCAGTGTGGAAATTGCCATCCACATTTAATTCTGGGGGAAACAGGAGTGAAAACATCAATTGGTCTGGGTTTCCACTTCCCAGCATTTTCTAGGATACTTGACATGCTGTGTTCCTTGTGTTCAAAAGTATGGTAAAGCCATATGCTCAGTGGGAAGAGATTCCTCTGCACTTCATACAGCGAGGGCTTGTTCCTGAGGGGCAGCTGGGGATTCTCCGGCTCTCCCAGGCTGGTGTGGTGCTTTGTGGTCACACACCGCAGCGCAGGGGAGTGGTGGCTGGGTCTGGGAGCTGCTGTCAACACACATACACTCACAGCATGCACACCAGGAGCTGAATATTGCTTCCCAGCAAGCATTGCATCACCAGACTCATTTTTGCCTTTCCATTGTCCCACGAAGCCTGAACTATAGCTCAAATCCCAGAATGCCCTCATCAGGATTTCTTACTGCAGTGAAAGTGCAGTTTTGTTTTGAAAAGGAGCCTTGAAATGGTATTACTGGGTTCCACATTTACTGCATTGTAGTGACTTCCCAGAAAATTGTCTTCACATGCACTCAAAGGCTTGCCTTTTTCGTTGTAAATTAAACCCAAGATATGGAAGTGACTTCAGGTTCTTTCTGTTGCCACCAGGAATAAAGACTCTGCAAGTGCAGCTTTGCTAATTGTTCTGTCAATTACTGCAAATTAATTTGTTTGTATTTATTTATCACTGTGCTATCCGAACTGCACTCAGAGCTATGCAATACACCAATAAAGACAACCTTTGCTGGGGGAACCATGCAACCTTCTTTTGGTTTGCTCAGGAAGTGCTCTATCTGCTGAACCTGCAAGGCAGGCAAAGGAGGTGAGGGTCTAATCCAGCATCCACTAGACTGGCACCAATGCATGTTGGATCTGCCCTCTGACAGGTTTTTAAGAAAGTGTTACTTTTTATAATGACTTTTTCTTTCCAGCCATCCCATCATTTTAAATGCTTAGAAAACACAATGATAAGAAACCTCCCTTAGCCAAATGAGCTTCTTTCTTTTACTATAATTATGCGAGCACTGCTAGGTGAAGTCAGGTGAACAGTGTATAAACCCAGTTAATATAATAATGACACATGTGATTGTGTGTAATGTGGCAGGCAATTGTACACTAAACAGCAGCATTAGTGGTCACTGCACATGATAACTCACTGTGACACCTCTTATTTTCCACTGTACGGAAATAAAGAAAACAGAATAATACACTTCCCCATGGCTCCCCATATTTTACAAAACGCTTGTCATTAAAGAAGTGTAATTTTCTCTTCCGTTCTCGACAGACGCTTCTTTTGCATAAAATATTCTCCTGCTCTCTGCCCCTTACTCCCTAGAGCTCGGCTCCCAAAAGACATTAGTCCCCTTTAGAACAACCTCCATAGGAACAAGGCGCTCCAATTCACCTAAAATTCAGGGATATCAAGTCTGACAGCTCCACACGCTGAACTCCTGGTCTAAAATGCCCTCTGCTTTTCAGATTCCCAACAACCAAACTCGTCACTGAGAAATTCTAGTTGTTTGCATATTAGGAAACAATCAGAACCCATCAAGGAAAATATCAATATAGATTTCTTTCTACTCTAACACATGTATTTGTGTATAAATGAATCAGATATAAAATGTATAAAGCCTGACAAATAAACATTTTATTATGTATAACTATAATACTAAATATATCATTCATCATCCTACAGTGAAGAATAGTTTCATAGAAAATATCTAGTCTTTTATGGTTTTATAGTGGTTGAAATATTTTGCACAAAATGTTCTTTATATATATAAAAAATCACCTTTTCACCCTGAAATAAAATTAGTCATTAAAATTGTTAACTTAGTTAGCATAATCCATTTTCCTTGTCATTCCCTGTGTCTGTTTCTGTTGATATTGTTATTGAAGATTTGATCAGAATGATATTTCAAATTATTTTAAAATTTGCTTTCCAAATTCTGTATTTTCCTCCTGTAAAGTCTTATAAAAAAGGAAAGAGAAACTTGCAAAAGGATTCAGGAAAAGGACTGGGGTTTTTTTGGAATATGTTGCAGCAAAATATTTGTGAAAGAGTTGGAGTGTAAAATAACCATAAATCCAGTACTGCAAAACAGACGACATACATCTTTTTATACTGTTTTCTTAAAATGGCTTCTTTAGTTTTGACCAGCTCTCTGCATTTCCGTATCTGGGGAAGGCATGATTTGTTAGAACTTTTCGGATCATCTATCATTCCATATGCTATTACATTTTACAATACCAAAGCTTAGCTAGATTATCGCTGCCGAGAAAACACAAACACATTCATACAATATATGTGTTCATTTTAGTGCACATTATAGGTGTGCACACAGAAGAACATTCCATGGGAAATGTGTTCCTGTAATACATAACTATATAATCTACTATATAAAGTAATGCTTACTCATAGATAATTGTATATAGGAACGATAGAGGCAAACCCCTTCATCTCTGTGCAATTTTGTTAGCGAAGGCTTTGCAAATGCAAGTTCAATACAGCCACCCTGGCTGGAGCACAGCGCGCATCTGAACTGCACAATTCTTATCTCACTGGTGGCTCTTGCAAGGAAGATATGAAAGTCTCATTCTTTCATAAGAAGGCTGTGTGGAATTGAGGATTGTATGGTTCTGGAGAGACTTACTGTATAATATCAGAAATTGCTAGGCATTTGAAGACAGAAATGTCTTTCTCCTTTGAGTATTGCATCCTAAGTGCCAGCCAGAAATGATTTATACATGCTCATCCTTATTATGGACTACACATAATAAGGGCATGATAGAAATCATATCTGCATAGATTCAGGCAGTTCCAAGAGATCTGCTGCCAGTTTTGTTTGACAAGACACTCAATCAACTGAAAAGGTTCAAAATATTTCAGGAGGAACCTTCTGCATTTTTAAGACCCAATATTTACATCCACATAACAGAAGTCCTAAATGAGAGCAACATTAGTCTATAGCCACCCTAAGTTGCATTTTGCAAAAAGGAAAATATTTTGAGCTTGGCTGCCAGCATTTTAAAATAAACTTTCTGTTCATTTCATCATTTCAATAAGATCCAACACATTTCTGTTCCTTTCTTCCTTCCTTGGAAGAATGCAAAACAGGATAATAATGTGCTGGGAAAAATATCTCAGAACACATTTTATATATTATTTTATTAATTGGGCTGAGGGCATTCCATTATACCACTTAATGGCTCTACAGCTCTCTTCAAATCCTACCTGATCTTTGAAATGCAGGTCATTTTCCAAAGAAGCAGATGCATAAAGAAAAACAGAGCACTGGAGAGAATGTTATACAGAGAGAAATTATAGTGATGGGAATTGACATTCCTTAGAGTGCATCAGATTTTCCATGGAATGTTCCACTGCTCCCATTGAGACTCACTTCATCCAGACCTAAGCAATCCCATTACAGTCAGTAAAACTACTCACATGAGTAAAGCTGCATGGGGCTCGCTTCTGATGGGCAAGGAAGGAGGGCAGGTCTTGTCCTAAAAATGACAAAAGCAACACAGTTTGAGGGATTGGCTTTTCTGTCTCTCATAGAGCTAAACCTCCCCCCACCTCCTTGCATCTTGACAATCCATGGGCACACAAGTCATTAAGCTGCTCCTAGAAAAGCTTTTTCTAAGACAATGTTGTGCAGCCCCAACTGAGTCATGTGTAGGCCAAAGGCTGTGCCACAGCAAAGCTCCGAGAAGTAAAACATTCACTCTTCCAGCACTTACTGCAGTGACAGCTTGATAAAATGGTTCAAGGTATAATGTTCAAACAGAGGGAGAAAAAAAAATTAAAAATGTAATAATAAAGTTAAATGTAACTGTTTTAAAGTATAATTCTTTGGAGAGCTCAGTTTTATGTTGGGCCGGCATTTGAAGTAGCACTAGTCATTATTAACGGGAAGCACAGATAGAGGAGATTTAAATCACTAAAGTAATAAAATCTGAACGAGGGCTAGCACCTTGAAAGGCTCTTGGAGAGAAGATTGCATACAAATGCAATTAAAACGATGCTTATAAAATACTAAGATGTTAATTGGGTTTAGTCCCAGAAGCCCCAGCAGTACAGTATGTCAGAAGTTAGCTGGTTTGAAGTTTAAAAAGAGTGGTTTAATTTGTACACCTTGTCCTAATTATGAAGCTTTCTGCAGCCTGTGTATCGGCATGGTTTATTGTAGCTTAGAGCTTTGTAAAACAAACACACACCAGTTAATTGGGTTATTGCAATGGAAAATTGGGCTGCAGAACTGAAACCTTCCTTGCTAGTGTTTTTTTACAGCTTGTAATGAACGCTCCAGCAATGTCAGGATAGACTGATTTGTAAGGTGTGCAGTTTACAACTTGCTTATACCGCTGGTCCGAAAAATAGGTGATACAGTGAAAACAAAGACTAGCACGATATAATGTTGCTGAGCTGGTGGGTTGAAGCCCCAGCTGGCTTATTTATATCTTGCAATCCCCCCAAATACTCCAGCAGGTCTGAAGTCTGCATTCCCACATTTGAGAAAGGACCGTAATAAGGCAGGGAGAGAATACCATGGTTGTTCAAGGAGCCCGTGGAGGCTGTGAGCACCTGCTGGGGGTCCTGTGAGGTCGTGTGTTTTTTCTCATAATCAGTAAATAAATACTTAGAATAAGAACAGAGTAATACAAAGAAAGGGGCAGAATGGGAGACGTTACTATTCAACTGCTGCTCAGGACCACTCTCCTTGGAGTCAATTTGTGCCATTCAGGTGATACTCATTTCTTTGTACGATGGAACACTTTCCAAAAGACAAACTAGCCTCTCCCCTCCTGTCTTGCTTCAGTCCAGACTTCATCATGGAGTTGAAGGTCACAGAGCACACTCTGGCAAAGTCCTTATCCAGATCATGAAACCTCCCATATGTCGTTTGCTGTTATTTATTGTCGAACAGGCTCTGAGCCTGGCGCCCTTCGAACTTCCACTATAGCAAATCAGAAGTTGCTTTGCTGAGGTCAGTGGATTTCTCCTAATGGAAAGCAGATACCTGGAGAGGAGACTGAGACTCCTGCCATCAGCTCAGCAGCGATCACAGAGACAGTGTGACCCTAACCCTCCTTCCCTGCTCCAGCTCTGCCATCTGATGCCAGATATCAGGAAATGTGCTTGGAAACTTTATGAACCCTCAAATGCTACAGAGGGCAGTGCAATAAGTTAGTATGAGACATTGATAGGTCCTTGATGTGAGGACTTCCTCCAACAAAGGGAATTTCTCCTCTGCCTCCCCAGGAAACTGCACTTTATCAGTCACTTTGGGGCAGTTTCCACTGAAAAGCAGTGAGCTGCCCAGGCTCAAATGGGTTTGGACCTGCCCCACTGTAGTTCAGACTGTGTTCAGAGAAGCATGGGAGCGCACACTCCAGGGAAAGCTGGAGATACACAGGGAACGTGGATGATCTAGTTTTCTGCATGTTTCTCAGAAGACTGACTGCTTCCAGACCCTGGGCAGTGACTGCCACAGAGCCATGCCCAAAGCCTCTGGCTCAAATGTATGAATGGTGCAGTGAGGATCTAGAGACACTGTGCATCGAGGCACAGGTCAGGGCATAACAGAAATAATACAATGTGTGACCAGTCCTACAGACTATAGGACAGAGGAAAGAGTGTCCCTTTGCACATCATTATCTCATTTGTATGTATTATTCATGCCCTTATGGGCACAATTGGCTAGTTAGGCACTAAAAACACTTTAATTAGTCTTTAGGTAGCAACTAAGTTTCTGAGAGGGGGGAATAGTCATGCAATGAGAAATGCTAACTTTTTGCAGTCCAAGTGACATCACCAGCATCGATAGATCATAGACAATGGGTCTAAGCTTCTGCAGTCTTAATGTACATCAGATAACTTAGAAATGTATAATATGTACTTGTGCAGATAAAGTTCTTACTACATACAGGAAATTGATACTGGGTTTGTCTCCTTCCCACTGGTTATGTTTGATGGGAAATGCATGCTAAGAAAATCAGCGTGATCATTGGTAATTCCTGGTTTTCAGGTCACCCCTTCCCACCTTGCCCAGTTAACAGCCTGTCCATACAGCTATCGGTTCCCTTTAAAGGTTTGCGAAGCCCTGCGTGTTTCAGTCTTGAGTAGTTGCCACCCCAATTGCTGCATTTACAAGCTACTTAAGATACATCAGGGCATAATCTCACCTCATTGAGGAGGGGATTTACATACATAGCTCGCATTAGCATTTATAGGCAATACGCATATAACTCACAGCCCAACACAGAATGAAAATATAATTATCATAACCATTGCCACATTGCGTGAGGCTTGCCCGTTCTGAGGCATAGGTCTAATTAGCTCTAAGCTGCAGAAGATTTGAGTGTAGTAGTTTCTTTTCGACTTACTGCTTAGTGCTTGGTCTGAATATTCAAATATATTGTTTCTTTTTAAAGTAACTTCTTCATGGCTCATTGTGTCATGTCAAAACTCCCTTATCTTAGTGACTTTTTGTAATGGTCCCTGCAGGGGCATTAAAATACATTTTTAGCCTGTTCTGCTGATCTCCCTGTTCTGGCTTCGTTGTTTATAAATGCAAAAGACCAGTGCTGCACTGGTAACACTTTTATTTTTTATTCACCAGAATTTGCCAGCAGTGAAGTTATATAACACTAAAAGGAGACTTACATGCACTCTTTCCAGATAAATGCATTTTGTGTGTGCTGAATTAACTTCAAAAGTTTATGATATTTGCAAAAATGGCAACTCAAGTCCTCATCACATAGGTCTTTCAGCTTTCACTGTGTGCAATGTTCCCTGAAGTTGGGAACAGTCACTCTTGGCTTCCTGTACAGGCAAAGAAGAGAGAGACGCACTGCCAAGAGACAATTAAGATTTTCAGTGGATTGAATGAAGCTCAAGAGGGTCTTATTTCTCTTTATTGAGATGAGAAATTTATCCCACCTTATCTTAGGGACCTAGCTGATGTACCTAGAATCCCCTTTATGAAGTATTGATTTTAGAATGCTAAATCCATAACAATCCTGAGGTAAACGGCCATGCCTGTAAGAGCACATATCACAGAAAAATTTCTTTTAAAGGATCTCTGAGAGACAAGTGCCTGTAAACTTGTTTTTTATAGGAGGCCAAGTCTCAAGTTCCTTCTTTAGTTTCACTCTCCTCTACAGAATGAAGAGTTTGCTTGGCTACAAGATAAATAAGAAATAATGAGCAAGATCTTCAAGGTTTAGGTCTTCCTCTACTAAAAGCTACCAGGGGATTCCCAAAGGCTGCCTGTATTCACTAGCACAGCTCAAGTGGGCTGCACATTATGCAGAGTGTTCCCAATGCCACTTGAACTCTGAAGTGCATCTCCAACCACAAATACCTCTGCGTCTTAAGAGCCTGCAAACAAGCTTGACTCCTGGGCTTGTGGGGGGGCTTGGCTACTCCTAAGGGTGCATCTTCGCATTAGAGCCAAGTTGGTCAAACAGAAAGCCCCTGCCAAAAGGGAGATCTTCCTCAGAGCTGCTCAGTGCAACATGAAATCTCACCCTTAGGTTGTCAGGTCTGGGGCTAAAAAAGAGTGGCAGGGAGGTGAAAAGGGGAGATGAGCTGCATGTGCATGCAATATTAATCATCACATTGATTGAGGGTTTCATCGGAGATACAAGTGGATGAAGAAATAATTAATAGAATAGTACCAGGAATTGATTAGGTGTTACACAATGGATGCTTAACTCTACTCCATTCCAGCATTTGAGCATTCAGAAAGTCCATCTGTGTGGTATTTGAGACATTTTGAGCAAAACACTAAGCAATGTATGCGTCACCTTTTGACACCCAAGTCTAAATACTATTGAATTTTATTTCCACTTCTATGCAAAGTCCTTGGCTAAGAGTTCTTCTCGTGGGCAATCGCAGTATCTTGAGGGGGATGGCACAGCTACATTCACTTTCTTTACAGTCACCTGGGGAGTTGCAGGATTTGAAGAAATGGGATCCATTTGAGTGGGAAATGATGAAAGCTCTCTTCTAAGCATACTGTTGTCCACACATGGAATGTGATTAATTTACTAAAACAAACAGAAGTGTCAAACAACAGTTCTCATTGTGCAACCCAAGAAAATGAAAGATGCCCCATCTGTTGCTAAACTCAGCCCTCCAAGATCATTGCATCGATAGTCACTACCCACAGCTTCACCTACCAGCAACTCTTGTTGAGGAAGCACATAGGAAATCTCCTCTTATTTGTAGTATCTGTGATGGGGAAGAGCCAAAGACTGAAAAACCAGGCCTAACCAGTGTTGGGGTTTTTTGTTTTTTCATTCATCAATGTACAGTAACATATTTTGCTTCTTCCATCGTCATCATTTGGAGGGAGTGATGTGAAAAGGCACGTCAAATTTGAATTTAGAAATGAACTAGCTCCTAGAAGTCTCATCTCTTGGGCATTCAGTCACTCCATAAAAACAGAGAACTTGCAACAAAAATAATCTCAATTTTTTCACAAAACTTTCTGGTTTGACCAAAGAGTCAACAGATGGAGGGAATGTGGTGAGGGAGGGTGGAACTGAAAATTTTCAGTGGGCAGTTTCCTGAGCTGCCTCCTTCTTATAAACACATGGACAATTTGGAAACTGAAACAATCCATCAGGTTATTGGGCTGTCTTTCTGCTGAGGTTGCCTTTCAGAAAAGGGTACTGCTGGCCACCCTCCAGTTTGATTATCACCCTCAGGCCCAGTGTCCAGCATGCAGGAGCAATGCTCCAAGGGCCAGGACCCATCTCTGGAGAGAAAGGAAACATCAGCACCTCCTTTTCCTTTCTAAGAGTGTTGGCAAACTCCATTGCATCAGCAATGTAACCCAGTAGGCTGAACTCAGAGGAATCCCTGTGCCGTGGCTCCACTGCCGTTTCAAACAACAGCTGACTCTTCAGAAAGGCGTTGCAAGCCTGCTTTGTTCCACTCCCCGTTCTGGAAGCAGGAGATAAGTGACACGCTCCAACTTGCCGAGGGCTTTGGGAAAGTCATCTTGCTGGAGGAACTGTAGGAGAAGTCTCCCTGGGAATAGCAGCTCGTATTTAGCCTCCCCTAGATCATGTCAATGTGAGTCTGGAGAGAACAGGTCTTTCATTTTTCTTCCTCAGTAAGCTACCATATGTACCTTATCCCCCACTTAAGCTAAGAGATTGATGGCTAAATTGCTTAACCCTGGTGTTTTTAATTAATTAGGTCTACTTCGTAGAAGGTTTAATACAGTAGTTTAATTTAGACTTTGCTCAGTGCATGATATAAAATCCAGATTTATTACTATTTTTTATCAATTTTTATTTTTATATGATTCAGTCACTCATATAAAAAGACTACTGTATGTTATAGACTGTTAAAAGTGATTCCCTGTAGGTATTGTAAAGTATAGGGTCTATTATATGACAGTAGTGTGTTTATAGCTAAGTTTTGGTGCATTGTTCAGGAATCCATTCAAAGATGGCATATAGAAAAGACATTTTATTCTGTAAAATAGTAAGGGAAAGTACCTGTTCTTTTTGAGTATCATCTTACAGTGCTTTTACATAATATTGAAGTGTATGGGATAACCATTGCTTTAAGAAACTCAATACTAAAAAGAAAATTATTTTGAATCTTTAAAGTGTAAAAAAGGCACAATGTTTTGTTGATAGCTCTTTCGTAAAAGACCTGCAGAGCTGTAATCTGGTGAAATCCACTGCTACTCTTGGTTAATGAGCAATTTGTTAGTTAACAGATGTTGTTATTAACATGAGAGGTACCTGGTTTATAACAGCAATACTTAATCACAGTGTGGGGTGGCAGAATCATTTATAAGAGCCAATGCAGTGGCACTGTGGCAACTGTAAGTGCTGCCATGTGGGAACACAAGGTGAAGAGGTCACATATCTATTCTGGTGTATGTGTTTGTGCTCTGTTTGGGGAGAGATTCTTGCTGCACTTTGCAAAATTCCAGCAAAAGTGACTTTCGAAAAAATGCAAGAAAAAACTGTGTGGAGACCACTAGTCAGGGAATCAGTTTATATTCTCTTGATTTTTATCAGGTGTATTCTGTTGTGTAAATCTGGACCCATGAACATAAAAAGTATAGAAGATCTTAAGGTAATGAGATGACTCGGGAATAGAGGTCACACAAAGACCTTACATAGCCAACAGACAAGATGACAGGTCCCTGTTTCTATGTGGCACTGACAGAGACTTTCAGGGAGTTTGGAGATGTTTCCCTTTTATGGAGCACTCGGTTTCCAGAGCCCGTTTTTTCACATCGCTGTTTTTTGCTGAGAGTCATGCAGCTCTGGCCCAGGTTTAACTCCCAGGATTTCATCTATTAAAGATATTTCAAGGTAAGCACTCAAAATCTTTATTCTCTTTCTTGAATTTTAGCCCAAGGAGCCCAGGCAGTTCACTTCTTTTCTGAGGAAATCACACCAGCATATTGCTCTTATTTTCCCAGAGTGCTAAAGAAATACAAGGGCACTTACGACTCTTATGAGGGAAACAGAGGGAAATAGAGGAGAATAAAGACACTGAGGAACTCTCACCATGTCCCTCCTACCCAGCTGCCAGCTCAAAGCATGATAACATGAAGTCTCTGAGTGCACACCACAAGGAAAACCAAGTAAATTAAAATAGTAAAACAAACAAGCAACTTCTAAATATGAATCTTACTTTTTCAGATGAAGATTTAGGTCTGGAAAGTCTAAGATTTTTTAGGCTAAGTTTAAACCCTCCGGGGTGCATAGCCACTCCAAAATGCAAGCAGTGATCATACTTCATAGGAAAATAATGTCTTGACACTATGCCTGTAAGCCCAGATATAAAATGCTACCTAGGAAGACCATACGAAAGGAAATTGAGATACTTCATGTCACCAGATTTAACATCATGAAAGTAGCAGATAGGAAGGAAGGATTCAGCTCCCTCTGCTGCCCTTTGCTTCCAGTTCACCAGACACTTCCTCCTTCCTGTAAGTATTGTCTGACCTGAGGAAACCTTCAGCCAGATAACCTTCATCCTTGAGTCAATCCTCTCAGTCATTGCACAGCCTGTTCTAAAAGTAATGGCAGCTTAATGCAGGTTATTGATAAGCTGAAGACATCAGAGCCCCTGCTACAATCAGTAAAGCACCTAGTAGTACTTCAGCAGCTGCTGCACGAGAGACAAGGAGGACCTGGAGAAGAGCAACTGCTCATTACAACCCTCCTGGATTCCTCAAGGGAAAATGACATAGCTGCCCAATGGCCAGTCCCTCCAATCAAGACAGTGCATGCTAAGGATGTGAAAGAGCTCCAGCTCAAGTTAGAAGCCCACAAGTATCCCTCTCTAAAGCAAGAAGAGTGGGGACAGAAGTGCAGATTTTATATCCAACTCTTTCCTACATAGTGTCAACTCAAAGCAAGAGCCCATCATATTTCTCATGAAAAATGCCTGCAGGGCAGTTGACAATAAAGGCACAATAATATGTGGTTTGAAAAAAAGCTCTTAGAAGAAGGACTAAATGCAGGTTAAAAGGTAAGCTTGCAGCTTAGATTCAAATCAGTGTATTGACTCAGCTTTACAGATCCCCAGCCTAAAATTAATTCCACACAATAACTAAGCAGTTGCCTTCCAAAGGTGTTAAGCCTATTTGCGTTTTGTTTGTTTTGGAATGGCCAATAAAACAGCTTTAGATGATGTCAAACAGTGCTTAGGCCCATACAGAGGGAGACAGCTGCTCAGATAAATACTCAAACTTGAAACCATGTTCTGCTTTGTAAGTCATCAAATGCTCTGAAAATCCACTTGATACGTAGCTGGGAGTTAATGTGACTTCCTCACACCTGCGAAACTGCTCTGGGCAGGTCAGAAGTAGGCAGTAAACTTGCCCACCAGTCTGAGCTTGTGCTAGTATTTTTTTTCTCCTAGGAATATTACAGAGTCTTCTCATATCTTTCTGAATAGTACTCTCCATATGACACTGCCATCACTGAAATCAGGTGCTGCCACTGCTTCTTGCAGCATAAAAGTGGTAGAAAGTCACGAACACGTACAACCAAAGCTGCCTGAAGGCACTTCCCATCATTTTACTTAAGACACTTGCTATTACCAGGTAAGTCACTCACACAGTTCCTTCTCTATATATTTATTCTTTTCTCTGTTGCTCCCTTTAGGTGTAATTAAAACCCTCAGACTTGAAGTGTGTCTTAGCTTTAGTTTTCATAGGAACATATACTGCACGTTAGGTATAATACATGAAAAGTACCATGTAAGATCTGAAGAGAGAATCATGCCAGTGGTTTTGGGACGAGAGAAGGCTCCAGTCCTTATCGATATTACACTGGTGTCAGTTAGCAGTAATTCCAGAAAAGCCAAGGAAATCATTGCAGTTAAGAGCTGAAGGTGCTCTGTGGTCCCACATTCAGCCCCAGTGACCATATGCAAACCCAAGTGGTTAAGAAACTGGTACTAACTCTGTGTGCCAAGGAAAACACGGGAGGTGCTTTAGGATATAACAGCACGTATTTTTTAAATCCGGAGTCCTGGTTTAAAACCAGTCACTGGCAGGAACAGTAACTCAGAGGGATATGGCCTGGTGTCCCATTTATCTTTGCTGTGAATCAGAAAAAGGGAGGCAGGGCAAGGAGCACATTGCTGAATGGGTGTTATGTTTCAGACAGGCAGACAGGGCTGAGCCAGACTAATGTACCAACTGCAGCAATATTCTCCTGGGCACAGAAGAAGGAAAAGCAGCCAAGAGATGTTTGGCAGAAAATATCTGTGGGTGGGCTTCCTGCAAATGCTTCATCTCAACACACCAGCCTGAGTGGTTCATAGGAAGATAAAGCTACAATTCTGGGCATAACATACACAATTTTGATCCTAGAGTGCTCCATATTGCCAGTTAGGAGAGATGGTTAGTTAATGGAACTTTGTACAGATTCATGTCTCTGCCTTCACTTCAGGGGGCTCGAACAAATGCTTCAAAAAAGCCAGAAGCAGCAAAGAGGAAAAAATAAAAGGAAAAGACCAGTGCATCCTTTGTCCAAAGTGGTCTCTGTGCTATGACTTATCCAAAGTCTGGATCAGAACTGGTAGGATTCCTCAGAGTTACTGAAAACCAACACAGTTACTTCCTTCTGAAATGTTGATGAGGAGTTGAAACTTTCAGAGAAGTTGAAAATTAAGGCAGATTTTTTTGATGGCAATAATGGTTTCTTCAATGCAACATGATCATTCACTTTTTATAAAGAGGAAAGAAGGGATAACATGGCCAACACCAATCAAACCATTTACAATGGCCAAAAGAGATGGAGCTGAGGCCTTCAAGTACTACAAAGAAGCCAAGTAGGGTAAGGAGAAAGATGACAAGAAGTTGGATACAAGTGCAAAATTATTTCCTTTCCATTCAACATAATAATAGACCTACAGCTGACCTTGAAACTTCCAAAAGGTGCCCCTGTATTGAGGCCTGGAAACAGTAGAAACAGCAGAGGGCTTCTGATCTCTAGGAACTTCACTCACTCACTGAACTTTTGAGCTGTCATTTCCAATAAACTTGGCTGCAGATGAACCAGAACTTTTTTTTTTAAAGGAAAACTATTCATAGTTTGAAAAAAGAATTGCGGGGATTTTTTCCCTTTATCGTTCCATTTGACGTCCAAAAAAACTACAATATCCTTGTGGAGTAGAAAGTGAAATAGATGGAAGAGGAAAAGCGGTGAGAATAATGTTACAATGAAACCACAAGCAACAGAAGAGGAAATGTTAAAGACCCCAAACCCAAAGAGAAAAATCAAGCTAAGAGCACGTCTTTAAAGCAAGTGAGACCCAAATGTGCTTAGGGAAATTAAGTGATTCCCTATACGAGCTACTTTCTCATTTTAAAATGGGTTGATAATGATTAGCAACCAACATATTAAATGAATATCTCTTTCTACTATCAAAAGTTTTAACTTGTCTATACCAGACTTGACTCCTAAACCTAAGCAGTTCAGGAAGGTGACCTGAGATGACAGCAGAGGATGACATGCTATTGACTACAGTGAAGAAGTAGGAGGAACGATTGTGCCTATCAATTATTAAACAGACAGAAAGGAAGGACCCAGTGAATAACTAATACATAGAAGCCTCCATCTCTATGCTCAAGGCAGACTTTGGTAGCCTACATTTATAAGAACAGAAAGCCTTATTATAGATAAAATTTAAGTGTAAAATGATCAAAAGATTTCTCTTTAAATATATAGTCATTAAAAACTTGTTTGCTGACAATCTGATGCAAAGCAATGTAATCTTTGGGGTACTAGGCAAATGTTGCCCACATCATCCTGAATGGGGAACACAGAGTTAGGCAGTAATCACACTAAGGACTAAATCCCCGAGTCACTGGAAACCCCCACAGAAAGCTTGGTGGCACTGCTGATGCAGCCAGTTAGGAAAACCTTGGCTGATAAATGGGAAGAGAAACAGTACAGCAATAAATTCCTATGTCTACTCTGCAGTCAATAGACTTATCTTGTACTATACTCAAGCTGGGTGTTTTTCACCTTGTGCAGAGAATCAATGCAAAGTTTAGGCTACATTTAAGTTTGCGTAAGCCAAAGCTTTCCAAACTTCCTACTTCCTAACAGTTCCCATGAGTTCTGTACATGGCTTTTCATTTTCTAGCACAGAAGGATTGCAATTTTTAACTTGTTCCAATCCTGCTCCCACTTCCTGTCATTCTGTGCCTGCTCTGCATCTTGTATATTGACCTTTCTGATGTAGCAGAGATTTACAAGCAGAACTACCTTGCTGAGGCCCTTTAGGTACCAGAAATAGAAAGAACCTTGCCAGAGGTAGATGCATGCATGAAATGAGATAGCATATTCTATATCTGATAAAGCTTCCTTGGCTTAGCTGTCTGAAAATCATTACCTGTTACTATTTCTGTAACATATATCGATTAAAAAAGTGCATGCTTCTTACTGGTTCTCAAAACCCAAAGTTTTAGCCAGATATGATCTGAACTGACATGTCTACCAAAACAGTGATATGCTACAAGAAAGCCAAGGAAAAAAAAGGTCTCTTAAATGATCCCTTTAAAAATAGAATAAACAGCAAATGGCACAAAATCTATTTGCTTTAACTCCTAGAACTACTTTTAGGAATAGATGCTGAATTTGCCTAATCACCTTTATAACAAGGAAGTGAAAAAAGACTTCCAGGCTTCATTACGATGGGATTAAGTCAGAACAAACCCACTGACTCCAGTGGCATTACCTCAGCCTTACACCACTGCATCCAGAACTCCCTCGGCATCAGCAGAGCTGCAGAAGGTTTCTTTTGCTGCCTTAGATCCAGATCCCACCATAAATCTCAGGTTTCATTTGGCTGGGAAGGAGGAAGTTTTATTTTTTGAGTCTACCATGAGTTGGCTGTGGTGGTTTTTTTAAAAGGCTGTTAATATTGGAAAACAATGGCTGTAGCGTGGGAAGGTCCAGATCTGTTGTTGATTTGTTTTATGAGAGGCCTTGTAGCAAGGCATTTTGATCCAGAACTCAACAGAATTAGAAAGAGAAGAACAAGTGAAGCCAGGGGACTTGAGATCAGGTTACGAGAGAGGTGGATATTTTTTGTACTGTATTCTGTTGTGTAAATCTGGACCCATGAAAACCTGCAAGGTGCTGAGCACTTCCAGCACCTCCTACACTTGTTGGGAAGATGGCAGCCTGCAGGATCAGGCCCTGCAAATACCAGGGAAGACCAACAGCTCATTCCAGCTCCTGCACAAGGAGGAGACATCCTCAGTCACACCAGAAACCCTATCAAAGACTGAGCATGGGCAGGCTGGTGTTAAGTCATCAGCATACGGGTGCCTCACCGAACAGTTGGGGTTTTAATAGGCTAGATATTGTCCCAGCATTTGGTATTCATAGATAATAAGAGAGATTAGGTTTACTTAATGTATTTGCTATTTAGGCAGATGATTCATGTTAAGCCATCGGCATTCAGTGGCAAACATCATTAGTTCAAATTGTACGAGAGAAAGGCCCAGGAAGAGGAGGCACAATCTGGCCTCTATCATAAACAGCTGTGTTTCTAAATCACCATTTTCAGGTTATTTCCTGTAGTTGTTGGTATATACTGTACACTGAAAATTAGGCCTCAAAAACACTTATTAAAAATTTATACAGCTTATGACAGGCTCTTTCAGAAACATAACCCTTAACTAATTCATGTTCACTTACCCTCCAGTTTTCTATTTATAATACTTTACAATTTCTGTGTATTTGTACTATAAATTATTCAATGACATCAAGGTTTTTATTTTGATGAAAGAATTTTTGATGAATTTGACAGAGTAATTACTTCAAATCCTGTTCTGGATTGCTATGAAAATATTTAATTTTATTTACTCCAATAAATAATTAAAATGTGAGAGTAGCAAGCATACTCACAGTGCCTTATAGCCTGTGACTTCTGTTTGCTTCTCCCTAATTAAAATAGCAATGTTTATGTGTGTACTGATTTAAAATAATAATATCAACTGGGGAGGGACATCTAAAGGAGGAGGAAAAAGACTCTAGTAGCAACAAGCACAGTCTTAAATACAGGAAAAAAATATTCTGAAGAGATAGAAAGTTATTGATCCTTCAATGCTGTTAGATAGAGGCACTCAGGATAGAATCTCAACAAGGTACATGTTACCCATCTGAAGACTATTCCTTTTATGGATTTAAATTTTAAGGAAGGGCAGTCTTTTAGATGCTCCCAGTTGATTCAGAAATATTTTAAGCACATGCTTAACATGAGCAGTTCCACTTACTTCAAGAACATTCATGCTCAGATTTAAATTAAAGTATTGAAGAACTGTTCTGGCAGCCGCCCAAATCTGCTAAATCAAGGATTAAAATTACAGTGTCTCTTAACTCTCTGTGATTTAATCCAAAACAAATACTCTTTGTCCTGTGGAAGAAAGCTCAGGTCGTGATGGTCACTGGTCCGTAGGCTGCAGTCCTCTATCTCCTCCAAAGAATCTGCATAGAGTCAAACCTATCTCTAAGTCTCATATGTAATTTTAATGCGTTCAGACCAGAAGGCTGAGAGACAGAAAAACTGTATGTATAAGAAATGAAGAAAAGAAAAGCCCAAACCCTGAGAACCTCTTAATTGTTTTACAGGTCACAAACAGGCACATATTTAAAGTTTTTAATTACACTGAAGCCATCAAACATGCAAGTGCATAGTCATTATCATATAATAACTGGTTAATTACCTTATTAGTTGGTGCTTTCTTTTTGACATTAAAAGTTGCTCATTATTGCCAGGTAGAATGGTGATCTGTTTACCCACAGGCTGCTAGCTGACAAAACCTGACGTTTCATGACAAAATGACTATTTGTATTTCGTAGGATTGAAGTGAAGAGGGGACAGAACATTGGTCAAAGAATAGTAGAAATATTTTGGTTTTTTCTAAACTAGTTGCCTGGCTCAAAGAGGCAAATTACAGCAGATCCTAGCTGGCAGGGAAGGACTGAGCTTTTTTGGTGTTTTAGTCACAGGTAAGAAATTGGTAACAGTCAGGAAACCATGGCTGAAAATCAGTGTCATGTTGACAGCCTGCAAACATGCAAACAGAACAGGTGATAGTTCAGTCCAGTTCCCCCTGTACAGGTGTTCATGTCTCCCCCAAAATACTAAGAGTTTTGAAGCAAACTGGCACTCTGTGTGGCAGCATCAGTGGAGAGGACATAATCCAGATATTTGTAAGGCAGGTGAACTAAATGGCAAACACTTTGGGATCTACCACTATCCCCAGTTACTCCATAACCTCAATGGGATCAATCTATGTAACTGAAGACAAAAATTGCATCTCTCCTTCATCCCCAAGTGCCTTCCAGTGACACAAACAGTTTGCAGGCTAAGCACCATCAGATTTTAACCCCAAGCACAGGACATGACACACTGCAAAGGGCTCTGGATGCGGTGCCACATCACAGAACTCACTTCCCAGCTCCCATACAGCTCGGTGGCTCTCTCTGCCCCGCACAGACATCACACACATAGACACACGTGCACAAAACCACACAGCTCCCATGATTTCATCGTGAGCTCTGATGTGACTGAAAGTCACGGCCAGTAATAAATCCTCACTGCCAGTATCGGGTTGGATTGCACGTTGGTGGGTTAATCCAATAGCAGACCTTAATAACACGACTTTCAGCTTGCTGCAAAAGCAATTTCTGTGCAATGTGCCATATTTCTATGGCAGTGCCTCAAGTCGCAATGAGTAACACGTTCTGTCACAGGCTGTTGTAAACACTCGAGCTGCTCGGCATGTACCATGCACGATTCGTCTGAGCAGAGACCTAAAATCTTACACCTGACTGTTTCACTCACTATCAAGCCTAAATAAAGCTTCAATGGCAGAAGCAAGCAAGGAACACAAACCAGTTGTGACTGGTGCTCAGAGCTGAATGCTTAGGAGCAGAAGACATGGAGGGTTTTCTGCCTTTTGTGGAGACAGTGGAAATAGCAGCATTATGGAAAGGTATAGCCCAGGGAGGTAATGAACGCCAACCAAGCACTTCCAGGAGATGGGAGAAGAGGAACTGGAGCTCATCCTTTTTGTAACTAAAATCCCAATGTCCACTTGGCTATGGATTCAAGTGCAACATGATTTTGAGCTGAAGGAGGTCTGGTAGCTAAAAGGAGCACAGAAGGCCTATATGTCTTCTATTCCTGGCCCTCCTATTGATTTGTTTGTAACCTCAGGAGAGTCCTGTCTGGGCCAAAATGTTCTTAGATTGGAAACTGAAAGTTAATCTAAGATAATGCTGCTGTTAAATAAGAATTTTGATTTTCAGAGTTGATAATATCAAAGAATGGAAGAATGCACCTTTCCTGTAACGTTTTACTTGCACTCATTTGAAGACCTGAATCTATAGAGCAGCAGCCTCCATGACATGCAAAACAGTGTTTGGCATCTGTTTTTCACTTCATCCTTCCCCCTTCCTTTTTTTTATTTCTAGTGTGTGCAGCTAACACTGAAGATTATTTTTTCCTTTTTAATGGAGTGTTTGTTATTGACTACCTGGTGCCTGTGTTCACAGGGTAGGAAAATAACCCAATAAAATCTACAGAACCTAAAAATAAAGAACCCAAAACAACAACAGGAGCTCTCCGTACCCTGCACACCTGGGGGCAAGGAGTGCTGTAGTTCGTGCAGTCTATTGCACACTAGGACATACAATACTGTGGTGGGCCTGTCTATATCCCACTAAACAAGGGACCTGGGGCAAACTGTCTGTTTGTCCCACCACATTTCTGGACTAGCCTACGCAAGGGATGCAGTCTATGAATGGTTGAGCTTATTCTCAGATTTTCAAGTTCCTTGGTTCCCATTAACTTTTAGAGCCCTTTCCAAAGGGCTTCTGTCTTGACCTAACTCTGTGACAACGTGAGAAACAAGTTCCAGCACCAAAGCCATCTTAAAAGTCTGGACCAACTTGCAGGAAGACCTGTGAATTAGTCAGGGCTTGAAGATTTGCTTTGAAAGCTTAAAAAAGATTGTAAAGCTTGAAAATCACAAAGTTGAAGAATGCTCCTCAGTATGAAGCCCTACCCAGTATGTTTCAAAACCCAGACGGATAAAATCCTGCCCATGACAGGCCCGAGAACTAATTTACATTTGCAATTCCTTAGTACTGCACTTAAGTGCCTTCTCTCCTTTGCCAGTATATTATTACTATTTACAAATCATTAAATGTTGACTGCAAAGGAAGCAGATGTACAGGGTATAACTTCAACTCAAGGCCCTTGGTGTTCCTCCTTTGAGAATGAGGACATTAACTACACCAGGACACAAATGGTGCTGGAGTTTTACCACCAAAAACAGTAAAGTAAATTTTAAATTGTATAAAAAGGGGAAGAAAAAGTCCTTCCTCCAGAAACTTATTGGGTGGGAAGTGACATCAGTCCTGCCACAAGGACAGGAGGAGCAAGCACATTTTATTGGAAAATAAAGATGTGAGTAAATCTACTATGATGAATATAAAATACCTCTTTTGGATTTAATTAGGAATCACCTTTTTAGGTGACCAGGAATTAAACTTCTCTTTTAAGGGCACCACTTTGTACCTGACTTTTCACACAGCAAAGCACATGGCAAAAAAGCAGGAAGTGGGGATTAAGGTACATTTTAACAGGCGGCATGTTCAGCCAGATGGCCTGTTCCCTGCTCCTCAAGATCTGCATGCTTTTTCCCCCTCCAGAGTTGTTTTGATTGAATTCCTTACCTCAAATTAAAAAAGGAAAAAAAAGAGTCCATATTTCATGCTACTTTAATGCATGCTTCTCAGTCCACCTCACACACTTCCCATGCATAGGCTTTTTAAACACAAATCATGGCATAAAGATAAGCAAAGGTCTTTCTGGCTTTGAGGACAGTAATACCTCAAGACTCATGAGTCTTTTCCAGGGAGCATCCCATGCCTTTCTCTCCTAGTCTGAGAAGCAGCAGTGATAGTATAGTGATGCTATTATATCCATGCTGACAGCAGCAAAGGAAGGCAACAAGGGGCCAGAGCTGGTGAAGTCTCTGACTGCTCCAGCCAGGGAGTTCCCAGAAAGTTTGAAGCAGGGTACAAACAAATATGGAGGGATTTTTAATACCAGCTCCCATCACTTTTCTCACTTTGCTGTTGAAGCTGCCTGTTTGTTTCTCATAAATGGCCCCTAATACTGCAGAGCTGTCACAAAAGATTCTGCCCACTTGACAAGCTGGGCAGAACCAGGAGTTCCCACGGCCAAGCCATCACTGATGGCACCAGTGATGGGAAAACATAAAGATGTGATAAAAGAAACACTGTTTGTTGAAAGAGGAGGAAGATAATGCAATACAATAATATGGATGTTCTTAAGAAAGTGCAGCTAGAGAAGAACCCTAGTTCACACAGTTGCTATGTCAAGGAACTATTCTTTTTTAAAGCCAAGAACTAAACGTGGAATAAAAAGTCCAGCAGAATTGAGTTAATTATGGCGAAACTAATTGTCAGCAGAGAGGATTACTAAGAAAGCTCAGGAAGATAAAAAAAAAGGAGCATGTGTTTGGTGGTGTGGTTTGGAGAGTCCTCTAGTGAGTCTTCTGGCCAACATATGCACACAATGGCAATGATCAGATATTGGTACCTTTGGGCAGTTTTCAGCAGCCAGGTGAATTGGTCCAGTTTCATGAAGCATTAGACAGTCAGGTACCCAGGTCACTAGACAGCAAGGGCTAGAGGCACCAATCTTCTGACATGCTGCACTGAAGCTGCTCTAGATCTTTTGGACAGATGGAGAGAAGCAGATGGAGGAACTGAACATCTCTGTGGTGCCCAGGAGCGGTACTCCAGGAACAGCAAAGAACGAAACAGAGAAACACCCACATCCAGTAATGTATATATCACAGCTATTGTTATGTATACCTATGCCTGTGTACACACACACATATATACATGAAAAAATATAAAGCAAGCAAGCAATTTCATTTTAAGAGAAATACACTATTTTTATGGCATATAGAAAACAGTAATGATGATTACACTTCCTCAGTGGAAGCCTTCAAGAATACAACGTAAATTGCATGGCACAATTGCAAGAATAAGGCTTCAAAATTCTGACAAATAGCTACTGGATAAATTTGGATAAGACACCGAGGAGGGAGTAGTGGGGAAGTTCCCTTGGCTAGAGCTGGACAGTGTGTAATAAGCAAAATTCATTATCTTAAACTTTTGGCTATGATGTGTAATTGTTAACCTCTGCAGTTAGTTCAAGGCTCCTTTCAGTAAAATATATGGGTTGCCATCAAAGCTGATTTGGATTAGGAGGCAAGCATGTGCCCTCACTTTTAGGTTATATTAATACACCAAAATCAATAACATGCCATAGCTTTCAGAAGTAGTAATAAAACACCCTAAAATATTCCCAGAATACTTCTATAAATTATTTGTTCAATGTACTTATGTTAAAAAGGTTGTCAGTTACAGTGCTCTGAAAGACTCTAAAATTACAAGTCATCATATTTGTATTTGATAAACCCCCCACTGTTTTGGGTCAGAGAGGGCTCCAGAATGGGTGAAAAAAAAATCATTATTTTCCCTAATAAATAACTTACTTGCCTATATTTCATGTATCACTAAAGCCTGCCAGTATTGAGGGCTTAAATAATAAATAGCAAATAGCTCCATTCATTTATTAATAATAATGCATCTTTTCTTCCTCTTACCATACTTGCGGGCAATGGATTGAACAGTAGTCAGGTGGAAGGACAAATAGTTGGGCCACTGGGAACATTTAAAATTTTCCGCTTTAAGGGGAACATGTCAGCACTGACAGCCCTTTTAGGCTCCTCTGCATGGTGTGGTGCTTGGGCCATGTACTGTCAGCGGCAGGAGCTTTTGGGCTTCCAGACTGTAAAACCCTTTGGAAACCTGATTAGCTAATGGAGTTCAGACGTGTGAGTGTTTCTCAAGTGAAAAATTTCAATTAGTCATTGCAATACCTGTTTAACCCTGTTCAACAAAGCATGGAGGAACCTCACAGGTTTAATGTTCAGAACACCTCGACAGGGCAGCCCAGTCCCTGGCTGTACAGGTACCAAACAACGATGCTGGACAGGAAAGGTGGCAATAAGCAGGGGGCTGATCCAGATACAAGTCTCTCTTACTTTCAACTAACCAAAGAGATATGTTTTATTTGTGACTGTTCTCAGCATAAACTGCTCATTGCCTTTCTGACATAATCCGCATCTATGTCAACCTGACTATTTTTAACAGTCATTCCCCTTCATGGCTCTTTGATTTAAAGAAAAATAAAATGTGAGCAGTTTACCAGAGAGATGCAGGTTTGTCAAGCTCTGAAACCTCCAGACAAATATCCTCCTCCCATTAACAGGGTATTGCAGATGACTCCCAGTGCCAGTAGTGGCATGAATGTGTATGTGAGTCCTAGAGACCAAAGTTCTTAACATCACCAGCAGTCCAGCCTGTAGGCAGTGGATGAGCACAGACTTCAACATCATGCCTTAATCCAACATCTTCCATGGAGAGTTAAGAGAACACATGCACACAGATGACCACATCCACCACCACCTTTCCTCCAGAAGAAGAGAGCTGGAACATCTGTATTCACGTAGGTCATGGCATCATCATGCCTAGTGATAGAGAATGAACTCCTTTCTTCGTCTAAACATCCAGTGGAAGCAGATGGAATGTAAGCAGCCTCATGTTAACCAGAAAGTCACCTTTGCCCCTTACCTGGAGGGCTGATCTTTTTCAAGGGTCGAGAAGAAAGCAGTTTGCGTTCTCAGTGTTCCTTAAGCAGCCCAGACCCCTTTCTGACCAAATAAAAAGCCAAGAAAAGAGAAAAACACATCATGTGCTACCACACTATCAGACATGCATCAGACTGTGCTGAAATCTGGAAGCCCACGTAGGAGGGGCTGCCAGCATTTCAACTTGTCACTGTTAAGAAGAGCAAGTATGGTGGCACTCAGTCAGGGTGCAGGATCTTCAAGAGCATGCCCTGATACTCTCCAAAGGAATTTAATCATGCAGCCAGCTACAGGAACTTCACTTCCAACTACCTACAGAGTACAGGTTTGTGTTTAAAGCAGACTATTTCTTACAGCCTTACCCACTGTGAAGAGCAGTTATGTTTTTCTACAAGATTTAGCCACAGGGCAAAAGACTTTAAGCATCTAAAAATACAGATGAGAGATCCAGCGTGATACTGCTGACCCAGTCTAATAGGACTCTTGATAGCCGGATGAGATGGGTCACATCCTACCTCTAGTTTCCTTACACCCAGAGTGCCATTGGCTCTTTTCTGACCTAGGTAAATTGCTTCTTTTCTTCTGGCTATTCCTTAAGCTACCCTAGGCACCAAGCAAGGAAAGTAAACACATGGCAAAGGCACAATAGGCAGAATGGACTTGATCTTTGTTTAAAGCACGGGGTCAGCTCCTTGCTGTGAGCAGATTTTCCTCTTTGGAAACAGGTTCATGTTTATGTTTTAAGTTCCAGCAACATGCTCTGGATTTTCAACATGTGCAGCACATCTGCTCCAGCCCAGATTTATGAACAAATCTGCATATAATCGTGCTGGGCTAGGGTGTTGTTGTTGTTGTATTCACCCCCCCATACCCACCCTTTAAATAAAATGGCTTTGTCCAGGGCTGTATAAACCCCTGATTCCAAGCCATATAATTTTATGGACAGGAAAAAAAAAAAAAGTTCTTTTGTATTGCACCTGAGCTCATTAAAACCCCAAATTCCATAATTTTACACTACCATGTGCTGCATATTGTATTTAGTACCTAGCAGAGTAATTGCTTACAGTCCTCAGAGTGAGTGCACATAGGTGGAGAAATGCTGGGACAGGTGGGGCAGCCACCCCACGCTTGGTAATCGCAGGTTTACACCCCTGCACCGCTGACGTAAAGCTGTGTGGATGAACGGTTCAAAAGCTTGGATTATGGTCTTTTGTTAGCCCTGTAGTGGGTGCCAAGTCCCAGATGTCAGCTTCCAGTGAACACAACAGCTTCTGTAAAGGACCAGATAAAACAAATAAGCATGTGGGATACGGACTGGGAAAGGGAAGAAGCCAAGGATAAGAGGGTCAAGTTGAAAGATCCAAGATGCCAGAGGAACCAACAACTTAAGTTATCCAGACATCCCAAGAGAAAAAAACACTGGAAAATTCAAGAGAAAGTGTATTTAGCCCAAGAAATCTCCTGTGGCAACGTTCAAGGCTTCCCATCTTTGCCTGGAACAAAACTGAAACCTTTTGTGCATCCTCACAAAGGGAATGATGTTAAAACAGATGTTTCTAAATCATAAAGGGTTTGCACACTCCCCGTCTCTATGAGCAAAGACTGTAAAGCCACTTTTGCCACCATGTCTTAAACTCATGAAGACGTTCTGGGGTGGGAGAGGAGAGAAAGGTGCAAGCAGATTTACAGTGTGGTCACACATGCTCTACTCTGGGTGACTGTCCTCTTTGGAGACTAAATTCCCCTCACTTGACATTATGTGCTTGCTCAAGTGCTGAATGGGATCCAGTTGCAAAGGTCTCTGTGTTCAGTGCTCCTAAGGGGCACCTCCTAGAAATGTTTGTCTCAGTCCATGGGCTACCCAGCCTGATGTCTCAGGATAGATTTAGGCCTCCAGCCTGTAAGAGAGAGAGGTTTTAAAAAAACTATCCATGCATGGCTTGCTCAAGGACACATAGGAACACTGTAGCCAAGCAATTCATTTCAGCCATGGCTCCCAAGTCCCATCCATGTGCCCTAATCGCTAGACTTGTATCAGAGCTGCTGATAAGCTCTGAGTGATTTCCTTGTGCCTGGAACTGTAAGTGTGCTCTGCTTGAGATTCTCCAATGTCTTATCTGCAGCCATTCAGATAGTTAGGATTAGGAAGCCAGAAAAAAGACAGAGACACTGTGTTCACAAAAAACTGGGAACAGGGGGTGATTGAAACAAGCGTATGCCAGTGTACATCTACACAGTGTCCCCTAAAGGTTTTGCTTACGAGCCTGGTTTCCTAAGGAAGAAAAATAAAACCAAAACAAAGATCTCTTAAAATCATTGAAACCAACAAGTAGGTTTTGCAATGGTCAGAGAAGACTTATATTTTGGCAACAGCGAAGCAGAAACACACAAAAATTACACATAGCTGTGCTCAGCCTTAAATGGTGGGAAAGTGGAAGGCTCTAACCTCGACATTAGGAAACGTTTGACATTTAGAGTTTCAGAAGCCTCTTAGCAAGGAACAACATGTTTGTTTTGGTTTTTTTTTTACTGTAGTCCCTCCTCATTTAAAACACTTAATGAATGTGAACAGTCATCAGTCTGTAAATACTGGTTTTAAGTTCACTAGAGCTTTGTTGAGATATTCCTCCTAGGTAACAAGTCTGTGGCTCATTAGTCTCTCATTAGCAAGACAGAAATAAAGATGCAAAAGGAAAAAAAAAACTTTCTCCAAAGATATTGTTGCAGTTTAATTGCCTGCAAGGAATTCTTAATAATGTTTACTAATGCCTTTTCAGAATTGCCAATTTTATAATGTTCCAGATGTGACGTTGCTGTTCCCTGCTGTGATATTACTAAGTCTGCTAAGGCACCTACAGTACTAAGTTTGGAAAGATTTTAGCCCCATCTTATGTCACTGACATGAAACAACATCAGTTGGGCCTTTCCAGCATCACATTTGTACTTTTGAAAAAAAATTATCAGAAAAACCCTGTCTGATCCACTGTTTATACAGAAGGAAGTAAATTCAATCACAATGGACACTGGCTGGAGCCAACAGCCCTACAATGGACATTAGCAGCACTATCAGCTACTCAAAGTTCAGTGGTATTTGCTTTCTCTTTTTTTAATATATTGCTTTAGACTTTGTGACATTAATTGGTTCCTTATTTGTAGAGAAATATCTTTTGTTTGGGATATGATTTTATATTGTGAGCAGCATTTGGAATATAAACCAAGCAGATGTTAGCAAGGAACTGACTGCAAGGCTCACAGCACCAACATTGTGTTATACCCTTGCCTCACAGCCAAGCTAAGGGAACAAAGCAGGCAGCAAACATGCAGATTTTGAAACAATAGAACTTCTAGCCTAAATTACTCTGAAGCCTCTTGGTATTCTGGGCACAAGTGGGCCCTCCACCTAAGTCAAATTTGTATGCCATTTGGAATGCATAAGTAAACATCTTTCTGGCCCATTTTACTAAATAAAAAATGCTTGTGAGAGCATCATGTCTCTGCCATTATTCCCATCTAACAACTCCTGTACCTGCTGGCCAACTCCAGCCAAGTTGAAAATGTAGTGGAATTCTCCACAATATAAAATTCCTGGAAAGAACTGGGTAGAGCAAAGAGCCTATATTAATGTTCCCAGAAAAAAATCAGCAGGTTTAAGGGAAATGGCTCCAGGGCAGTGACTAGTACCTGTGTAGCAGATTCATCTCTAGCCGAGATGGCAGTTATGACCACATCCTAATGCACAATCTCAGCATCTAAAAAAGGACTGATTTTGTACAGTGAGGGAGAGAGGAGGAGTTATGTCATAACCCTGTGATACCAAAAACCGAACGATCAGTGAGAACAATCTGCTCTCTGGGTAGTTGTCCAACCTGTCTATTCAGAAAGCTTATGCAAAAAAAATACATTGGGGTATTGTAACTCTGGTACATCAGTTAACATCTGCAAAACTCCTTTCGTTTTCTTAAATTTGTCGCCCTGCTCCTGAAATGATGGCTCTGTCAATTAATGCTAAGGAGTTCCTCATGCCTGTCTCACTGGGGCAATACCATCCATGAGGGCACCCTGCACTCCATTCTCTTCCCAGATCCAGAGAAGAAGGCCAAGCTGTGGTCTGGCCACCTTGGCTCATGATGTTAAAAAGCTCTTGCTTCCAACTCTGAAGGTCTCCAGTTCATTTTCCCAGTATGTCAGCCAAGACGGTGGTCCTCACATTTGCACTCTTCTAATAGTTCCAAGCTTACATCACATTCCCCTTTATTTACTCTTTTTCCAAGTTATATATATATCCCTAGCCTTAATCACTGTTCAGCCAAGGTTTCTTCAAGCAGACCCAAATCCAGCGATCAGCTGAGCCAATGGGAATCTTTCTACTGACTCCAGTGGACTCGGGATCATAAAGTCCTGAACCCACAAACATCTGCAAGATCTGGAGGCATTCCAATATGGATTCAGATTGGACATCAGCCACTCAGGCCCATCTTAATTTGTAAATCAACATACCCAACTGACTTTCTCTTTTCTGGATCCCCTCCAATTTGTTAATACGTTTCTGTTAACGAGGTGCTTAGAACTAAGCACAATATCCCCAGTGCAGTCACATGAGAGCTGTTACATTCCTACTTCATAATGTTATGTCTCCACATATCCCGGCCAAAATTGCACTGACTTCTCTAGCTACCATGTTTTGTTGCAGCCTTGAAACCTTCGTCCTGTCACTCTTATTCACTGGGAGCTATAGTTTGCTCCACAGGTAATCATGGCAAAGCCAGCAGCACTCCTTGCACAGGACTGGCAGTGCAAGCAAGAAAAGCAGAAGCTGATCCCAGAGAAAGAATTTGTATCTAGATTTTTGAACTGATAAACTCAGACAGCAGAATAATTGTAACAATGCCATCCTGCTGCTTTCCTGAGCAATAATCTATTTTCCTCATTGGGATAAATGACTTGGCCATCAGTCTCCTGGTTTAGCCATTTGGGAGCTGGATTATTGCTTCATAAACTGTGCAACGCACTCCTATTACTGTTTAATTGCATCGGGCAGAGAAAGGGGGGAAAAAGATTTTGCAATTTCTAGCGGAAATCTCCCAGAAGCACTCTCTGTGTTACTTTCCTCAATAGTTAAGGCAGTGAGCTGCATTCCAATCCAAAATTTTCCTCTGAACAAAGAGCATAATTTTTCTTTATACACTTCTGCCAGTGCAGCTCCTCTCTCCAGCACACTGCTGCTCCTTTCCTGGACCTGGATGCTCAGTGTAGGAGATTACAATGTCTTCTAGGCAAACATTTTCTGTAAACTCTCAGCTATACATTCTGGCCTGAGTTTATATCCAGATTTCCTACCACTATTAGCAGAAGCTGTCCTTGAACTTCTTCATTCTTTCCATCCTTTTTGTTTTGTTTGTTGTCTGGAAGCTCTTCAGAGCCGCGCCTGCCTCCTGTTACACAGAGAGCCCCCGTCCAGCGCTTCGGCCACCAGCCACTCCGCTAACAGAGACACTCCTGCCTCCCAAAGCAAGAGCTGTAGCTGAGGGGCAGGGGGGGAAGGGCTTGGTCTGCAATTTTTTCATTCTTAAACAGTGGAGCATTCACTCCAACACTAATCTCCATACTTTGACACAGCACTGAAAAGTCAAGATGAGTTCAAGGAAGCTCTGTTCAGTTGTTTGAGAAAAGGCTGAGTCCCTGTCTTTTAATTATTTAACATTCACACTTGTTTCCTTTTGGAAAACTACACCAAATTTCTTCTAATATTATTTCTTTCTAATTTCAGGAGTTTGTTGAAGTGTTTTCATCAGAATGTTTCTGAGGAAAAAAACCTTTTCAACAAACATAGACATTTTTGCTAGTCAAAGCATTCAACATGGCTAGTGCTTTTTACAGATATTTCCCTGTAAAAACCTGACAAAGAAAATGAACAAGGAGTTTCTTGGTGTTTTCCCTTAAAAAATGCAATGTTTGGTTTTCAAAATGTGGCTTTGTAGGAAGCCTGAAAACTTGTACCAAAAGATCTATTTTAAATTTTTGATCACCATTAATTTCATAGGAAATATAAAACAAATGAAAACAAAGTTAGGAAACTTTTCAAAGCACCAATGACAAGGAATTGGTAGAACTAAATCTCAGTGTTTAAAAAAAAAAAAATAGTTCTTTTTCTTTTCAGGAAAAAAACTAGGAACTTCCTGGGCTTACTGTGTCCCAGACAAGTCTGAGAAGCTGCAAGCCAACTTCTCCCTTAAGCATTGCCATGTGTTCTCCCACGCTGCTCCACCCATTTGTGCCAAAAACCTGTCCAGTTACCTATCCTCTGGTAAACTGTATCTTATCACTTACTTGTGCTCAGCACTTACAGATTGTTCCCTTTGCTTCCCATTAGCTAAGCAGCCAGCTGACCTTTCTGCTAAACTCTGTGTATCCCATCGCAGTAAGTTTTTTCAAACCGCATCTGCCCAGTTTGTCCAATTCATCCACTGCTGCACCACAGCACGTGACCCGTGAGCTCTCTGGGGCTGCACTTGCCTTCTACAGCACCTGGCCAGGGAGCTCCTGTCCCTTCAGGGCTGCCAGCCTTAACTGGGATTCCCAGGTACTCTTGTCATACCAATAAAAAACCAAACCAACCAACCAACTGCCAGCTAAATAGGGTGAATCTGTGACAATAGGGAGCTTCCGCAGAGGAACCAGAGACAACTCATATTCTGATTTTCAAAGCTGGCAGTGCCTTTCTACAGAATATTAAGCTGTTATAACGGAATGGAAAGTATTTGGCATTGGCATTTAATTGTTGGCAAGCAGTGATTTTAACACACTGCTACACCTGGAAACCCCCCAGCTGTAAGCACAGTATCTTTACTCATACACAATGTGGGGAAGATGACCCCTCTGAAAGGAGATGCTGAAGTGGATGCCTGAACTGCTTGTCCACACACAGCTTGGGCTGCTTTAGGGTGACAGCCCACAGTGCACACTGCAGGACAGGGATCTGTGTATTTCAGCTCCCTGTGATGCCAAATCTCACTGGCAGGACATCCAGCCAGCGAGGAAACGCGCTGGTATTTTTAACAGGAGGTTAGGGGGGTGAGAGACAGGGACAGCAGCAGGTCATACGAAAGGCTTGGCAGGCCAAGTTATCAAACATGCTCTCCTCCAGTGAAATTCCGGCTGGAGATCTCCTATCAGACTCTCTTCTCCTCCGTGCCGTTCCTGGGACATGCACTCCTACCTCCCACACGACTCTGCAGTTTCCAAGGAGACCGCATGCTGCTCACCCCACACCTCCCCAGGTGACCGGGTGACTCCACTCGGCCAGGGAGACCATAAAACACTGCAGCCAGAGCGACAGCGCTGCAGCTCCACTCGCTGCGGCATTAGCGAATCCTAAAGGACATATGAACCTAATGATGGGTTGTTCGGTTTGCTGTTTCATTAGGGCTGTTATGATGAGACCTAGACATGGTGTCACTGCTTGGAGACAGCCTAAAGAAAAAAAATACAGCAGAATTGCAGGGCTCAAAGAACTGATTCCAATAATCATGTTACTCAAGTTTCCTGAAGGAAGATAAATATGAGAAGTCAATTTCATAACTGTAACAGTACAAAAATACACTAAAAATTCAACATGTATAACATCAAGTAAGTTCACACCAAGATCAAAGATTAAAAATTGGCTACATTCCTACAAGTATGAAATGCATCTATTAGGTAGTATGGCTCAGTGTCAGGAGATGTGAATCTGGTGCCTTGCTTAGTTCAGGCTTCCTGAAGGATTTTGGAAAACTCATACAGAAATAAATGTCATCATTTTTTTTGTAAGGCAATACTCATCTCCACCTGAAAATTAGGGTCTGCAAATAGTTTTTCAGACCCCAGTCCATAAAGAACTATCAAGACGTAAATTCTCTTTAGAAACCAAATTGAAATCATATATCTGGATGCCTTTGTGAGTGGAGCCCTCACTGTTCCTGTGGCCTGAATTCCCTGTGTCTTAAGTAAGAACACTATAGAGTTTATCTCACTGGAATGGAGTGAAAATAAGAATTTTAAAGTCATTATGAAGCACATATACAATGTGGAAACCAGCTAGAGTTTCTACTGCAGAAATGATGGAGGAAGTCCTAATTCAGGACCGTAAGAGAGGGAAGCAGAAATAACCCATATGAATACAGCCAGGTAATTCACAGTAAGAGTTGCAACCCAGCTGACAGGGAGAGCTGTACAATTGGCAGAATTCAGTTTTCCCATTGCATTGTATCAGCTGTGGCTACAGCAAGTAAAGGAGCAAAGGATGCTACTTACTCCAGCTGGTTAGAAATTAAATATTTCAACATTGGAAAGTTTATTTTTAAAAACTTCATCCAGATTTTATCCCATATGTCAACCCTCTCAAATATTGTCCAAAATCCTACTGAAAAAATTCCAAATGCTAAAGAAAAATGGTCAATGCTTGTATATATATTTTAATGAAAATGACATCTTGCCCCATCAGCCAAATAGGAAAGTAATGTCATTGGTTTTATGCAGCAGGAACCACTACTGAACAAAGAGACAAGTAATAGTTTTGCTTGTTTGAACACTCTCCATTTACACAGTCTGCACACAATATGGGAAAATTGAACATTCATGTTCATATATGACAAATATGTGCTCTCTTGCCACTCAGGTTTTGTCTACATCAACTGTTGTAGTGAACTTTGAGGTCATCTTCACCAGCCTTGTGCACTTTGATTACATTCCTCATCTACAGAATAGCTCTCAGCCTTTGTCAAAATCATTCACATGGTGCTTCCAGCCTACAAAGCTGGGCTCTTTTAGAAACAGGCTTATAAGCTGCTTCCAGGCATGCATTTACGGGATGTTTGCTATTGACCAGCACACTTTGACGTGTCCCAGACCAAGAGATAAAATGGAAGGAGCAAGGGGCAGAAATTTGGTAAAGTTCCCATGACCCTGACTGACAAGAGTAGCCAGTAAGTTCATGTGTTCCTTAGAGCAATTTTCCAGTGGGTTCCAACTTCTAATGTAGGACTGAAGGTGTGTTGATTGGCTAAATAACCAAATATCACAATTTTGGAATAAATGATTGCAAGAGGCAGGTCCCAAATGCATCTACTGGGTCAGAGTCATTTGCTCTTTAAAAGCTGTTCCTAGGTTTCACACAAGCACCAACCCTAAAGGAATGCTTCTCCCCTAAGTTCAGTCCTGCCTGACTTGTAGTCTAAAACATTTCAAAATCATGATTGTTGGACAACTGCAACAACTCACAGTGGAGAAACAGCTAAGCAAAGTACATTTGCAACAATCACATCAATATCCCTCAACTGTCCTAGTAAAGGAGATGGTTACAATGAGATATTGAAGGAAAAGAACATCTACTTCCAACTTAAATAAATAGAGAGTTGAAGAGAAAATAAGGTGAAGTGAATCTCCTGCATTGACATAAACATTAGCCTGGAAAAAACCTCCAAAGTATTAATTTATTCCTTCCTTCTGGAAGGATCCACTTCAAAAACCTATATCCTACTCTAGAAGTAATGAAGAGGAAAATCCACTTCACTCTTCTGCCACTGAGGAAACAGTTAATGGGTTCAGCAAAAGGTGGCAGCCTGAGTCCTGAGGAACTCCCTTCACTTCATTAGTGACTGACGTGAACCTCTCAATTTGTTGGATGAAATGTTTTTTTGAAGATAAAATATTTTTCTTTCCACTCTTTCAAATGTTTCTCCGGGAGTATAGATTAAACAAAAAATGTGCTGGATGCATCAGAAATTGCAGCCCCAGGAAAACAGCCCTTGATAGAGCAGATTTTCTCTCCTACTGTTAAGTTTCCCACGCTTCTCAGCCAGATTCTGCTGGCCATGGCTCAGAGCCTGACTCTTGCTGTGAAAGTACGGGAAGCTGGTTCATCCTCACAGCTTGCAGACCCTGGGTGTTTGAGCTGCAAGGGATGGAGTGGACGTCAGAGGACAGAGATGTGACACAGAACAGTTCTCAGTAGTGGCCAGTACTGCGAGGTCTCCAATCTCCTGGCACATTGTCCACCTGACAACCTGCAACACATTCATCCCTGTAACGCCTATGTGAGGAGGGGAGAAACCTCACTGTCCAGATGGGGGGTGAATACAAGGTCACAATGGAGAAGGCACAAAAGGAATATAACCCTGTGGTTTTCAAGTCCTAGACTGCATCCAGCTCCCTCTTTTGTACATCACCTTGCTCCTCCTCTTCCATCTACAAAAAAGACAATGCAACTCAAAGGCTTCTGTTCGGCAGGCTTCGTCCGTAGGAGTCTTTCTGCTATGGCAACCAGAGGTAATACACAATATACTGTGTTATCTGTTTATTCAGCTCACACTGGTTGTGGAATCTGTCATAACCTCACAGAAGAAACATGTCTTTTTAGGGCACTTACAGACATACCTGAAGGCACAGAGAAATGCTTGGGTGCCTACCAGCCAGGAGTTCAGGATATACGATCCTTGTCTTGGGTTCTCCCTCTCTTTGTAAACCAGCAACTCACACTCAGTTTTAGGTCATCACTTTTCTACTTGCAAATTACAATTCTGCCTATTCAGTGGAACCTTGTGAAATTTATTACTTAGCTAATAACTTACAAATTATTCTGGGTATTCCTAACGTTATCTGTATAAGGCAGAACTGTCTGGAGGCCTTATCATGAATTGGGATCCCATTGTGTACAGAAAACATAAGGCCCTATAAACAGCAGTACAAACGGCAGGAACAAACACCGGCCCATCTGCAGATGCAGCAGTGGATATCATTTTAACCTCACTTCTTTCTTAAGTCTCCCACACTGCATTCAAAATATTCTGCAAAATCCCACTTCCTGGCCTGACCCCATGGCAAGAGGGAATGCGGAAACCAGGGAGAACAGGAAATTCCACTCAAATTCCAGCTGCAATCATTTCTGTGAACAGGAGGGACAAAATGCAGCAGAGATCATGGTAAATAAATGCCATGTGCCAAAGAGGCAACCAGTAAAGAATAAGGTCTGGGACCGGGTGCAGGTCACACACGGAAGTGGAAGTAGACAGCCCTGATCCTCGCCTTATAGACTGTACACCAATATTAATTAAGAATTGACTTCACGTAAATAAGACTAGTACTGCTAAAGGTGTCTTGTTGAATTTCTTGTTCCCAATGACATCTGGATAGAACTTTATCCCAGCTTTTAGGAGGTGGGAGGAGAGACTGGAATTCAGTCAAAGGCTTTTTTAATCATTATTGTAGATCTTACTGTTACAGTTACCAGAATGAAGTTAAGAATGCAACCCACATATGCTTCTCAAAGAAAAGTATCACAGTTTTGCTTAATGTCTTCACTGGGCCTCTCTTGGACCATGAAACTGTCCTGAAATACTTAGCCTTCTTTAAAAGCAGGAAAAGTAAGCCCAGGAGCCTGAAATCAGTGCCGGCAGAAGATGTGTATTCTCTGATCTCATTAGAAGCCTGATTTAACCTAGTGGATTGTTCTCTGATATTTTAAATCTAGACTTACAAATATTTAACTTCTGTTGGTGACCTGCTTGCACAGCACAGAAAGAGAATTGTTAACTCTTGAAGTGATGTCTGCATAGGAGGTTGTCATGTTTTTTATAGGTTTCTTATTTAAATCAACACATAGTCAGGTCTCAGAGGGAGGAACCACACTGACTACACTGGAGATGGTAAAGATGCTCTTCCCAACTCTTCCAAAGCTGCTCCTTTGAAAACTGAAGGTAATGGAATCACCACCACCACATGGTCTATATGTCTACAGGAAAGCAACCTTTTCCATTAGGCTGGTGATGTTGCCAGGTCTTCCTCTGCCCTGTCCATTTGCCATCTTCCCAAGGGACTTTCCAAAACAATACAAACAAAAAGGAGTCAACATCACTCTGACAAGTTGTCTCCTGCTACTATGCCAATAAAAATGATCGTCCATACACCACACTTCTCTGAACCTGACATCTGTCCTAAATCTCAAGTCATACACACCATTCTTCCATTAACATGAGTCATCCTACAGCCGTCCTTCTGCTACTCTTAGAGTCATGTCAGAAAGAATCATTGACTTATTGTCAGCAGATTCAGCCTACTATGTTAATGGTGTCTGCAGAGCCCTATTCTCTGATCATCTTGCTCTTACATCCCCCAAAATGCTGGAAAATACTGAGCTGTAGGATGACAGAAGCAAGGAAGGAACTGCCTGTCCTGTATCGCTACTCTGTCTGGAGTATAAAGGGTAATTTGATGAATCTTGGAGTCTTCCACCTTGAAGCAGAGAAGATAAATAGCTTTTTCTCAGGAACTCACAAAGCCTTGAGCTTCCTTTATAAAAGACCTAGTGCTAGTGCCGCTCCTGAGAATTTCAGGAAACAAAACTGACTTTCTTTTCAGAGATTATGGACATTATGTACAGGCGTCTTGCCTGATCTGTTCTGCACATGAGTCTGTACTGGATCCTACCTAGTTCCAGATGCTTAAGGATAAAATACCAGGACTTCAGAGTGGACAGTTGCTTAAGAACAGAAAAGACAATGAATGTATTACACCTTGAATCATAAAGTATTTACATCCCTCCTGTTTTAAAGCCAAGAGCAAATGGGGAAGAAGCTTCCTTTAAGTGGCAGGGGCCATGGCAAGTCCTGCTAGCTCTTTTCATTATTCCATCAGCTTGGTGTCTTGAAAGATTTAGCAACTCATTCTCTTTATTGGTCTTTTATTTCTAAGTCCCCAATGTTGCCTCTATTCTCATGCACTTCACAATGGTCTTTATGCAAAGTCAAGGGAGATCAGCCTCAGCCTCCATCTTTTCCACAAATGGGAATCTAAATGTTTGCAGAGCATAGGAGTGTCAGTGGTTGTGCTAAGACCCAGGAGTCGAGCCACTGAGCCAAATCTTTGCCTATTGTAAATCAGCACTGCGACTTTACCTATTTTCTGGTGGGAACAAGGAAATCCTTACAAGATCAGTCTTCAGGTTCATATAGTCCATTTTCAGCAAAGAGCTAATTCTTTGAGGGAGGTGCACAAAACCTTCCAAAGTCTGTTTTACTTCTTACATTACTTCTCCTCTGAAATTTTTAATGGCTAGAGACTGCTTTGAATTCTATGGTTTGAGGCTTAACACCTTCATGATCTGACTGGGATTTCCTTTCTGTAACTGCAATGGAGCAAGGTCTCCAGTGAAACCGGCTTCCCACTACAGCAGCCAAGGAGATGCAATGTGGACACTGCTTATATAGATATCAACCTTAGACCTGGGGCAAAGCGAGGCCAGCCCACAGGCAGAGGGGCCTCATTTCACTCCATGTGTGCTCCCTTTTCTCCTTTTTCTTTCTTTGCATAGGACGCAATGATTCCTTACCACCCCATCCCAAATGGAAAAGCATATGGTTGGGGCAATCACTGTGGCTAATTATACACATGCACACACAGGGCTTAGTGCTTTGGGACGTGCCCACACCCCATCACCAGCCAGGCTAGGGAACAACATGTCAGTGAGGTTCAGATGAACCAGTTCATTCCATCCCATCACGACAGTGGACAGCAGGCTGCCATGAAACAGTCCCATTTCTGAGACAGACAACCACCTTGGCTATAATTAAAGCTAATTATTCAATGGCACCCTGTTCATGTAGCACTGCTCAGAAGCTCCCCGCGTGAGCATGTAGGCAGCAGGGCTGTTTTTCTTCATAAAAACTTATGAGGAACGCTGCACAGATTAACAGCTTTAATGACAAAAATTACCGCTTACAACACTGACTTCAAATCAAAGAACAATATCTGCAGACAGATATTTTCATGGTTTTCATAACAATTCATTATAGGTGGCACCAAGGGATTACATTTTTATTTCCCTTGTGTCATTTCTCTCAGACTCAGGTTCATTTCTCTTAATGAGGCAGCAGAAGATAAAGGGCAGTGAAGGCTCCTCCAATGCCTCTGCAGAGTGTGAGGAGTTTAGGGGCAAAGTGATAACTGATCCTCTAAAGGAAGAGGGAGGGCTTGGAAGGGGAGGAGGAGAGGGAGAGTGATGGGGTGGGATGCTCTCTGCTATAATGAACTAAAATTAAGACATAAATTCTCCTACCTTTGTTCTGACCAGATCTAACAAAAGGTATTCAGTTTTTTAATGAAGAATGGGTCAGTAGCAAAATTATTAGCTAATTAATTGTAAAGTGAAAGGAAAGAAAGCTGAAAAAAAATTCTTTGCCTGAAAAGACAGGACCAAAAGTTCTTCTGGTAGGCTCTCAGAATACGAAGGAAGACCCTGAACCTGGAAGTTTTTACTCAGAGAGGGAGGCCTTTCTTTACATGTAGTTTGGGATGGCAAAGCAAAGGAGCAAGAAGGAATAAGAACTAAGCAGAGCTCAAAATGAGATCCAGGATTCCCCTGGTAGTACCAGGCGTGTTAGGACTGAGAAGAGGTTCCCAGTGGAACTGGATGGAAACTCTCCTGTGAAATAGGTTTCTGTTGGAAAATACTGTGAAGACAGTACAAAAAGGTTCCTGGGAGTGGGGGACTCCTGGCACAGCCTCAGGAGACGAGGCAGCTGTTTTGTTTCTAAAACCAAAAGCATCAACCCAAAAGCTTCAAAGTCTTCTGTGAACAAAACAAACTGAGAACTGGCATTTCCAATCCATGGAAAGCCTTCTCATTCCTGAGTTTTGTTCCAGCATTTGTTCCAACAATTTTGGTTTCCCATGAGTGGGGCAATCTGTGTTTCCGCAAGCTCTGCCCATCAGCTGGGGCCTCGGGGCTCCTGGCATTTGCGGCTCCAAGGGACTAAAAAAGATAATTCAGGGTTTCCTCTATTTGGGGGATCACATTGTCAGAAAAGGTTCTATTTGGAGTTTTCCAGAGTGAACAAAACTAAAATTGGGGTGACCAAAAAATCTCCAACAAAGGGAGTTGTTTTCTTTGGGTTAATTCTAATCCAGATCCTTCTTCTGTCTGCTGCAAGTAGTGCTCTCCTGAAAACCAGCATATTAAGCATTGCTAGAGTTGGGCAAAAGCCTGTGAGCCTGGATGGGTAAATATATCTGACAAGCCATAGAGACAGGAGACAAAGGGGCTAGACAGGGGAAAGGAAAAACCAAGGATAAATGAGATACAGTTAGTGGCATTCATGTGTGTTTGGCTGTGGTAAAGGCAATCTTGAGAAAGAGGAAAGAAGTATTTTATCATAGCCCTTTTCCCTCTACTTATTCTTGGCTCCTAACTTTTCACCCTCTAAATGAAAAAGCAATAGCCATCCTTTTTGGATGGGTAAGCTAGACTGAAATAGAGCCTCACTTTATGAAGTAAATATCCGTGGAGTATTTAGCCCACACTCTTTTTGCCTCCTCCAAATGATGAGGAATCCTTTATGCCTTGGCAGGGCCCTGAGTCACACAAAGAGGTGTTTCACACCTGCCTTCCTGCTCTGCACCCACACCAGAGAGAACAGGCTTGCAGACTGAAAAATGTGGGGCTAAGGACTTGCAAAGTCCCTTCCTGTCCTGTCTCCAATGAGTCAGGCTCCAAGAAAGTACAAAGTTGACCTTCACAAAAATTTTAAAAATTAATATATATGTGTATTTTATATATATATCTCTCAAGAGGGTAATTCTTTGCCTTCTGCTTCCCATATTTTTCAGTCTTTTCACTTGAAATCAACAGGGCTTGAATCATCTCTCTCGTTTAATGAAGGCTGAGCTTCTTGTGGACTCACATGACAGCAGGAGGTGCTGCTCACTGAAAAGCCCAGAATGGTAGGAGACTTTGATAATATCACGAGAGTTGGTAACACGGACAGAAGACTTTGAATAAAGCTGTCTGACCTCCTTGGCCCAAGTGCTTTTCCAGCCAAGCAAAACAATTTCTCTGGACTCTAATGAATAGACTTCTGTCATTGTTCATCATAATAATGCCCCGATCCTGGCAAGATTACCTAGATGCTACCATAATCCCATTAATAAGTGATGATTATAAAACACACACTCGAGGAAAAGGAAAGGTAGAATTTGGATCTTTTGCCCCAGTCTCTTCCCAAAGGAGAGCAGGATAATAAATGACTTCTGACCGTGATATATGACAAAGAGCCTTACCACATCAGAGTCTGCACCAGCAAAATTCAGCCACCTCACTCAGTTTTGTCCATAAAAATATTGCTCTATTTGGTGTGAGAGGCCTGATAAATGGGGGGGACACCATGCTGAAGATACCAAGTGAGATTTTTTTTTTTTTCTTTCTGGGGGAAACAGCTGGAGACGGAAAAAAGATTAATTGTTTTTTGTGAAAAAAGCATTTTTTCAAGCAGCAACACTTCCTCATAGTACTAAGGAAATATATGATTCTTCTATTATGTGTGACTTCCTATCCATTTTCAGCTAGTGACTTCTGTTTTCTGGCAGAGTCCAGTACCAAATATTTTACCCACAGGCAAAACCAAGTTGCTTAAGACAGCGAAGTGTGATGGAGCAGACTAGAAAAAAGAAAAAAAAAAGGTAAGCAGGCTAATTCTGACTTTTTTTCTTGGAACAGAGCATGTGTAATGTCCCTGCTGTCCTACTCCAACTAAGCTGCTGTCTCTTGACTGTGGAAGGTACTGCAGGCTACTTAGCACAGGGCAGGTGGTCAGAGTTTAAAACATGAACATGGGGGGGTTTTGCTTCAGAATTTGGTCCATCATAGCTGATGGGGGATGCAGCAGAGCAGAATCTCTCATGCTTGCTTTACTTCTTGTTTAAGTGTAATTACCTCTTCCAGTGGTAACATAAAAGGACTGCTTCATTCAGAAGCATGAACAATGTGTGAGGCAGGTAAAATTCTTGCTGTATTCTGTAGCCATAAAAGCAGGGGATGAGATATTGGTATACGCAACGAATAAAGCAGAGTTAA
This sequence comes from Brachypteracias leptosomus, assembly GCA_013401335.1. NCBI lineage: Eukaryota > Metazoa > Chordata > Aves > Coraciiformes > Brachypteraciidae > Brachypteracias > Brachypteracias leptosomus. The sequence goes on along the minus strand of VYZX01021996.1, from coordinate 461,876 downwards.
GATGGTCTGACTGGGAGACCTCCACAGGTACAGCGTAACGAGACCTGGGCAAATTCCAGCACAGAAAACATTCAGGTACTCATGCAAGAAATGTGTTTCTACCATGCCCGTTATTATTCATTCCTGTTCACAATACATATGTCACCTCATTTGCACACCAGAAGTACCTGGTGTGCAAGCCTGCATGAATTTAGAAAGCCCAATATATTTTCTGCAAAAAAATCTTGCTTTCACAATAAAGTTAGCAGCTCAGCTACCACCTGAGCTAAAAAAGCCTTCATCTTAAGACAAGAGCCTTTCTCTTCCCACTGGATTAGATTTCAGCGGGAGCTAGGCCAGGAAATTGCTTTTATTTATATTCTCCACCTCTGGCAAAGTCAATGGCCTCATTAATCCGCTGATGGGCCAGCACCACTACGGAAACTAGAGATGCAGCAGGGAAGAGTGCCAGAGGAATTGCCACTTTTCTTCTCTCCCCAGCCTTCCCCTTTCTCCCACCCTAAACTCACCTTCAGGTCCCTCCTGCCAGCCCTCAGAGCTCTTGCCACAATCTCCTCCTTTCCCCCTGGATCTCCACCCTTCTTGGAGATAGAAGGAAGAATATAGTCCCAAATTCCATGGACACATCACATCTGCTAGGATTGGAAAAGGTTGAAACTAGCACGTTGCCTCTGGGATCAGGCCCAAATAAACCTTCACTTTCTTAAAAGTGCAATAAAATTGTAACAGAGCCTGTAGAAAATTAATTATGACACTGACTATGGTGAATCCTGGGAATGTCATCTCCCACAGAACACGGCTTAGATTCCTACTGAACCCCTGTTTGAGTGGCTTGTACCCTCTCAATTCTTTTCAACACAAATTTTTTACGTTAAAAGTGGTTTTGACCATGGGCTTTAATACTGTGGCTGGCTTTGCTTTGACTTTTATTTTCCATATAATCTGTCTTGCAGTAGAGGGACCATTAACCAGTCAAACAATGTTCAATCCCAATAACATTATCGCTTAAAGGGAGCATGGCAAGAATTTCTGCTAACTAGCCAGCAGTAAATTTACTCTTCTAATAGGTTCATCCTTTATTAGATATTTATTTCAGGAGGTGAAACCATAATTAGATTGCATTCAGAAGCTGAAAAGGAAAAGAATGGAGATTCCAGCCTGGGAATTTGTTTTATTTGCTGCTTGGATGTCCAAAGAAATTCTCAGTACAATTTGTATTCCTCCAGACAGGGGGTTGCACAACTAAACAGCTCCAATGTTTCTGCCAGGAGTTTGCATTTGTCTTTCCTGTACAAAAGTTATTGCCAGGCTGTAATCTTTCCCTGAAATACAGTGTGTGGAGCCAACGCTGAACCCAATTTACTGTGGCAGATGAATATAGCCAAGGTGGTGGTCTGAATGTTTGGCCTAAAGGCACAATCCAATTTTCAACTGTTTCAAAGCTATTATGTCAAAGGCTGTTTGCATAAACATAACAATAGCCGAGCTGCCGGCAGAGGCAGCAGCAGAAGGAAAGCCTGCCCTCTCCTGTCCTCTGCCGGCATCTGCCTGGGAGCAGAGGGACAGCCCCACGGAAACTTCTGTGCAGGCAGCTGCAGGCACATATATGCGCACACACACACACACTGATCGTTTTTCACATGTCCACGCTGCCGAGATGCTGATTTTGGAAAAAAAAAAAAAAAAGGAGATTCTGCCAATGATGGAAATGGGAGAATGTTAATGACTTTTTAAACTTTTCTCAAGCTTGAGAAACAGATGTGATTATTCAATTCATTACATGAAAAATGTCTTGCAGCAGTATGCATGTGATGAGCTGACTGATGATGTGGGAACCTATGAGAAAGCTGTTTCCCTTATTAGAACTGGAGGATTTTCAAGTCGATGTCCTCTTTTTCCCGGTACGTACGCACATACATGCTTTCTTAAATAATACAAATCTGGGCTAAACCTTGACATCCATAACGAACAAAAGCAAATGAGCAGACCCAAGGATTGTGTAACCTGCATGATTTTACACATGGACTGGCACTTTCCCCAGATCTGCCATGTTCTGACAATGTTTGGACTTTGAGCAAATATATAGAATGGACCCAGTACTGAGGCTCATCTCTAATATAACAGGTGGGAAAAGGATACACTTACCAGTTTTCTGGAGGGTATCTGGAGCAGGAAAATTGTTAAATGACAGAAGCTGCCAAAAATAAACATCCTCTGCTTTAAAAAAATCTGCCTTATATAGAACCGTCAACACACAGAGCTTATTAAAACATCTGGTAAATTATTTTTTCTGAGGAGAGAATTCTCAGACCTAGAATAATAGAGGATTTCACACAAAACAGATTTGCAATGTTAACGTCACACATCCCATGACCATTTCTAAGAGTCTGAGTTCACTGGAATCCAGCAGTTAAGATGGGGTTGAAGCCAACATCAAAAGACACAACCCTACAAGCACCCGAGAACCAAATCCTTCTCATCAATATCTGATCTCCAGTCAAAGCAAGCAATAGACAGCACTGACAAACAGGATAGTGTGAAGCCAGATGTGTGCGAGTAACGGGGTTCCCAAATTAAAATTGTTTCTAAACTCGAATGTCAGGAGTTTTAGATCAAGAAATATAAGGTTTTACATTGTTCAAAATTTCCATTTTTGTATTGACTACTGTTAAAGCACATGTTATCTAGAGCTGTGACTGGGCAACTCTATGACTTTCTAAAACATGTCCTCAAACTCTACCTTATTTTTGGCCAATTAACAACGTGTGTCTCATACAAATGTGTCTCTTTACTATCAAAATAGCTATCTGAATAAAAAAATGCAACTCATCATTACTGTAACTCTTTCAAACAGCCCAGGGATCATACAAATACAACAAAACAATAAACAAAACCATATATCCAGTCAAAAATAATAGGTAATGACTGCAGAACAGGAATGCTTTGCCAGGGTTAGGGTGGGTGGTAGAACATGGTACGTAATCAGCCTATGGAAGGTAGGCCTTGCCCTAGGAAGCCAGTTGCCTGGAAAAGATGCAGATCAAAGCAAAGCAACAGATAGACAAGTAAGTGTTGTGCCAGAAATGTGAAAATAGTTCTTTTCCTCTGTAAGTAAAAGCACATCATATATTTCATCATATATTTCCTTCCAGAACCAAGGTAGGATTTGTACATCTTGTCTTGTGCTTAAGAGGTACCTGGGCTTACTGAGATCCACAAAATACTGGTGCAGCACCGCAAAGTGTCCCCAGAGTTCTCCTTGCCTCTGAAATGGGACAACGAAACTGAGATAATTACATTTTTCATAGGACATCATGATGATTAATTAGTTACGGAAGGAGCACAGCATACAGAAATTAAGTAGATATTTTTATGTGATTGAAAAATATTTTTAAATCTTTGTAAACACTGCCTGACATTCAGAAGTGAGAACAGCAACTTTTTGAGCTATGCACTGAAAAGTCTCCTCAAAGAGAGCTTCTAGCCTGGAAAAGCCACTCTCAGCCTGGCCATGTGACCTTCCTAAGACCTTCCACACACATGTAAACCCACTGACTACAGCTGCTGTGACTCGTGTACATAAAACTAAGCATGAACACAGGCCTTTGGGAGTTAGGGGTGGTAAGAATCACAGGACAGGCGCTGAAAAGGAAAACGTGACACTGCTTTTGCCCAACTCAGTAGCATAACTAAGTCTTCCAGCTCCCAGCCTGGTGCTTTACCCACAATAGCATCTGCCTTCCAGCGAAGGGCTGTTGGAGCAGAAGGAACTAGGATGCACTGCAGCAGCAGTGGGAACGGCTGAAAGAGACAGCTGAGAAATGCTTTAATGAAGACCAGCTTTGTTAGATATTTTTCTGCATCTTGTTGTTTTAAAGATGTATTCCTGTTTACATTGTTTCAGTTGCTGCTTCGTCCTTGGCTTTCCTGGGCCCAGTGTTAGATCCTCTCGCAGAGATCAGGATGTTTGGAATTGCCGTTCTGCTGCTGTGACTCGGATGTTAGAAGCTGCTCAGGCATAAACAAAGCCTGCAACCTTTGGAGGCACTCCCCCAAAGAGGGCTGTGACAGCCCGAGAAAGACATCCCAAGGCAGTTCTCAGCTCCACCATGACACACTGGGTGCATCAACTTCAGACAGGGCATGTGTGTGCCTGCAGAGTCATTCTCTGAATAGATGAGATGTTTTGCAGACAGAAGTTTCAGTGTTTGCTGAGTAAGGAAAGCTTAGGCATAAGTGTTTTGCTGAACAGCACATTAATTGTACACAAAGAAACAAGAAGCAACTGCCAAATCATTTCACTCTACATTTTTAACACCTCTCTGTTTTTAAGGACCCAATTCCTATCTTTCTGAAAAACAACTATTTCTAGACTGGAGGAACCGAAAATATCTTTGAGCTCCTTTATCCATGTGGGCCCTGCTCCAGTCTCACTCCCATACTCTTGATTTTCAAGAGCATGAGTCAAGCAGGAGTCAAAACACAAAGCAACAGACTCCTGACCTAGATATTAGAAGCAGCTCCCCCAAAAGCAGTGGCCAGCACCAGCAGGTCAGTTTAACAGTCAAAGAAACTCTGGAATGGAGAAAAGGGGAAATTAGTAGAAACTTGAGGATCCTGCAATTCCATTATTTAAACCACTGTAAAATGGGGATAACATCTGCCAATGAGGTGCAGACACTACAGCATCCTCTGTGAAGCCAGCCAGTCCCAGCTTTGTCTCACACTGCTATTGCAAAGCTTCCTTAACATTTGTGAAATGTTTGGAGATCCTCGGATGAAAGATGATATTGGACAGCAAAGGAGCATTGTTTATTAGTGTTAGAATTAAGTCTGTGTGCTGACAGCAAAGTAGGTGGAATGAAAAATGTCAAAGGCTCAAAAAAATTGCAAATTTCAAGATGCATAAAGGGAGCAGCCTGCATTTCCCCCTTCCCATCACGCTCAGATGTAATAACTTTCCCTAGTTGTGTGGCTCTCACATAGCTAACGCTGTGCTCGGTTGCTGGAGTCTTTACAGATGCGATGCATTAGCAAAGCCTGCCAGTCGGCATCCTGTTTTTCCAATCGCTCTTCTGAAACTCCTCCACTTTTCTCAGACGTTTTATCAGAAAGATGTTCCTCTGAAACATTTCAGTGAGGGGATCTGACAGCTCTTCAAACACCAGCTGAAATTCATTTGTTTTCCGCTGCTTCCTGTTTTTACAAGTTCATTAGTGTTTCACCAAGATAGACTAAAGATTAGAAACTTTCACCAGCCATGCTGGATCCCTGACATATAAAGTCATGGGAGACTGTCTAAACCTCTACATTACATATAGAAACACAAAAATACATGGCCTATATGCATGGACATGCATACTGTATACCTAGTTCTAAACATACATACATACAAGCATATACCAAAAAGGTGTGTGAGAGAGCAGGGTATTTAAAAATCCCTTCGACCGTCTCCACACATATCGAGGAATGCAGCCATGAAGTGCACACACACACACATCAAGACACATCCATAGGAAAAGCAAAGGCCCCATTGTGGGCAGCCTGACACTGAGCCATTTTTTTAAAAAGGGAATTTCTGAGGCCAACAAAGTAAATAAGTGCCTAAAGTATCTCAGCTGCAGCCCATAGGTCAGGGCTGCTCTCAGGACAGGCAGAGAGCATGTACGAATACATTCCTGAGGACTCACAGGGGCTGAGTGTTGGAGCTCAATGAAGAAGGCACTGTGTGTGCTCAAGCATCCAGGCTTTTAGCATTATCTGTCTGGTACATTAATATGCTAATTGTAAGAGAAGAAATGTGGAACTAATTCCATGTATCATTCATGTAAGAGCATCTAGGTAGCAGTGAGATAGGGCTGTACCAAAACAGACATAATCACATTACTTTTGATGTATTCTGGACCAGGAGTACACAGTATGTTCTCCTATTTAAATAGGTTAACAGGCTGTTTAGTTACAACAGCAGCAAGAAAATTGAAATCTATTTCCAATTTCCACACAGAAGCTGCTTTGTCTTGTATCCCTGAAATACAGCCGGACAGCTTCTTCTTATAAATTGCAGTTGAGAAGAAAACAGCAAGGAGAGACAGTTTTCAGATTAGTAAATTGGTTGATTTCCAAAGTCATAAACCACCATTTCGTTGCTAGTAATGATGATTTAACAGTTGGCATTTAAACTGTCCATCTTCTGTTTGGGGTTATTTTTTTATTACTACTTTCTCAAAATCTCCTAGAAATGATCAATTCAGAAATTACGAGAAAAGAAAAAAAAAAAGCGAAGGAAAGCATGTCTGCTTTGGTCTGGTGAGTTTAAACAAGCCTGATGTGTCAGCCAACAGAAAGTGCTGTTGATACAATCATGAAAGGCACTGGGTAACTTACCGTACTTTTACATTAAACTAAATTTGTATGATCTGGAAGCTGGAGCTTTCTAGTTGACTGCTACAAAAATGTCAAATAACGTCATATTTTTTTAAGTGGGTTCTGAGGCCAGTGGTGATTTACAGCCAAATGTTTATGATAGAATCAAAAAGCCTGCTTCTTGTTTGCTTTTGTTGCAGGTCAGCTTCTATGATTTCAGGGTTCCATCATGTGAATAAGACCAGCTTCACTTTAAAAATGGTTCCCTGGATGACCAAAACATCAAACTCCTTCAAAATTGTCCTGAGCCCTTAACAGCACAGAGCCATTAGTAACTTATTGCCAGAGACTATAAAATAGAATATTATTGCTTGGTTACACATTGCATTTGTTGTTTTGTCTTCTGTTTTTAAGGGAAGTAAAGCAACTGGTCCATATCTGCCCACTTTGGATCTATTTATCATTTCAAGCTATTATTAAAAGTATTAATTACTCTTAATGATTAATGAATACTCTATTATTATTTAGCTCAAGCTTCACTACAGTGTTTGATGTCTCTTCGTGTTTCCTCCAAAGTCTTTTGACCGGCCAAACAGAGCTAGAAACATAATGAGGTGTTTTCATGCTATTTTCATTACTGCTCTCTCCCTGGTTGTACCCACACTGCTGCAAGAGTATTTTATTTGATGTGTTTCACCTTCAAGGTTTTGCTGAGACCACCACAAAAGGACACTAGAGGGAAAAGCATTAAGTAAACTAGCAGAGGTTTCCTAGGCTGTGCGAAGGAGAAGGCCTACTGTTAGTTCAAGCAACAGGCAAAGCTGCAGATCATCAGCAAGTTCATGATAAAAAAAATAACCACCACCATCGTGTATCACTGGCAAGATTTTTTCATCAGACATCACTGAAAATTTTATCCTAACAGTACAGCCACAGAGCAAACAGACAGTGAGGTCTTTGGCACACCACAAGCCATGCAAGAGTATTAATGTTTTTGCTGGTCAACTGTTCAGTGAAAAAAATGCAAGTGTCTAGCCTGCAAAGGAAACAGCAAACTAGCCATCCTACTTGTTGCCTTTACTTCCAGTCAAACTACTTTATTATTCATGACCTACATAATACTAGTGGCATGTTAGGTTCTAGGTAGACAGGTGCAGAAGAAAGTAATACCAGAGGAAGCCAAGTTCACTGTTTACCTCTTCCTGGCTTTTTAGGAAGTTCTTTACAGAAACAGTGGGTTCCCCACTAGCACAAAGGATAGGATGTGCTGCCTTTCACAGAATGTACCAGCGAGGTTATCAAGAGAAATAAACAGCCTTCAGCATTGAAGGAGGAGATCAAAATCTGTTCTCAAGTCAGGCTTTTAAGACAAAACTCTATCTGGCAGTTTCATCTGTTCATTAGTTGTTGTAAATGAGCAATGTATCATATTTACTTGAAGATAATCTTTTTCAGTCTCTCAGGCTCTTAAGAAGTGTCACCTTGGGGCTGATATCCTTGAATCTAAGTAAAACCAATAGAAACATGGAGGAAGGGGAGGGAGAAGGGTAGAATGAGAAATGATAGCAAAGTTAGCATGTTTAGAATTGATTTCTACTGTTTCCCTTTGAAAATCCCCAGATATTTAATGTGGAGTGTTATGAGTGTATAAATTACCTTTTGGAAGGTATGAGTTTTAATGATGTGCTTGACAGAGGGGAAGCACAGGGGCACAGGAGAAGCCATCTGGGAGCAGAGCACAGCATGGCTTCAAAGAAAAAAGCCAAGAGCTGAGAGTAGGAAAATTCATCAGGCAACTTGGCCAAGGCAGCGGAAGGCAGTGGAAAGAGATGAGAGAATGGAGACAAGCTTCAGTAGATCTTCCTTCCTCATTGTTTTTCTGTTGCTACTGACCTCTCCACCTCCTTTTTCTCTGAGCCGCCAAGGCAAGGTGAGACCGTCTGGTTTCTGCAGCCCAATTTTTTTCCCCCTCTCTCAACACCATCTGGGAATCCACACTCCTAATGGAGTTTCCAGATGTTTGTGTCATTCTGGTGTTTGTGTCATTCTGGATCTGCTCTTTCAGTTCTGATCTCCTGTGTCTCTGCCGTGGCACTGCACGCTCATCAAAACTTCACAAAACACAGCAGAAAGCACAAGAACCTCATCTAGATAAAAGCATGCTGCAGGTAGGGATAACTGACCCTTTGTTACTGGTATTCCTGCAAGTAGAACTATCTCACAGATAGCCACAGATGCTAAAGCATCTATGGGGTGTATTACACCATTTCCTGACAGCCTTTAATACTGGTTAATTTTCAATACACGCCTCATTTATAACTCCTGGGATGACCATTGCTTGGAATAGTTTTCCAATAAATATAGAGAAATCAACACCTGAGATAGTAGAAGGAACAACTTTATCAACTTGGAGAAAATTTCCTCTAATAAGTCACTTGCACCTACAACTTCCATGTTGTAATCAGCCAAGTTATTCCACACAAAGGTATTGTGAGGATCCTCCCTGAGTTTGCATTTGCACTGCTTAAAGCCAGAGCTTCTCCAAGACAGATCACAGCCCTAGCATGGCTATAATTAACATTTACTGGGTTTAAAAACAGAACAATTACAAATTTGTTTCCTCAGACTTATGAAAATTTTCTGCAAATGCCATTCAGGTGCATGTTCCCATCAAGACCTTAACAGGTTTGCTTTGCCGCCCAGCCATTTGGTGCCTTCACCCTTCCTCTTCCCAAGGTATGGCCAAGCTACTTTGGTAACAGGTTTGCAGTAGACACTGTCTATGAGGCAGGGGGTTTTGACTCATAGGGGATTGCCCTCGAAACCCTGAAATATCTGTCTGTTTTACTACAAGAGAATAATGTATTAATATTATTCTGGACTTTTAGAAGAGGAAAAAATGTAATATGGTTCTTTGCAGCTGCTTTAAGCAAGCGTCACTGCTGCTCTAGTAAGGACTTGACTATATAGCAAAGGAGCACAAAGCAAAGGAGGATGAAAATTTAAAACTCAGTAGCTACAAACTCCCGAACCACTAGTCCCTTTTCTGTAGTTTATATTAATCCACTTGTAAAGTGGATCAACCCAAGTTGCACAAAGGCACTTTAGTAGAGAGGAACATCTGCTCTGGGAGTTAACACAGAACAGTTACAGTGCCTAAACCATACCCCCAAACTTATTCCCTACTAACTTCCTGCTCAGATAAGCCCTAAGAGTTGAACTTTTTGCTCCTGATTTTCCCTGTGAAACAGTGCAAAACCCGGGGTGGTGGGAGCATGTGCCTTGGAGAACAGAGGTCAGAACTAGAGCATCTATTCAATTGTTTTTTCACTTAAATGACAAAAAAAGAAAAGTTCTCAAACTTCCAGACAAGCAGGAAAGTAACTTGGCAAACAAACTTCTTCTGGGTTCTTGTACTGGAAAGATTTATATTTTGCTTACTACAAATACATGGAGCAGACGTATAGCATACTGCGTATTTGCTTGTGCTCCTTGCAGCAGAAGGTTTTGGCAGTCTTTCCTAGGTAAAGTTTAGAAAAATCACACTGCTGGGGGCAACCTGGCCATTGTAAAAGCCAAAACCAGCTTTTAACTAGATAAGTCATAGATTCAGACAGTTGTGATTTTAGGCCCGAAGGTACCACTGATCACCCAATCTGGTCTCCCGAACAACACAGGCCATAGGGCTTCTCTAAATTAAATTCCACAGCAAGTCCAATAGCTGCAGCTAAATTCAAGTATCTTTTAGAAAGACATCCAATTGCAATAGAAAAGTTTCCAGTAATGGAGAACATGCCACATCACACAAAACCACATGCACAGGATTTCTTGGACAACCTCAGTGCACATGTGCTGTTTATACCCCATGCAGCAAGTCAGAAGATTTCCAAAAGCTTCAAGCTGGCTGTTCCCATGCAGAAGTAACTGCAGCCCATGTCTCCTAAGAGGTCAACCTGCTTTTGGATGAGACCTCCCACATACCTAGAAGCCCAAAACAAACGCAGTGACGCTTCAGATCAAGAATAATTATGGTAAATTCCCTTTCTGTGCTCTGCAGAGGACCCTCAGAAGAACAGAGGTACACAGCATCCTAACCATAGCCCTAGTGCTTCTAAAAGAAAACCATCCTACCTGTTAAAAGTATCTTAGAGACACCTCAAGGAAAGGTAAATAAAAGCAGAAAGAGAAGAAAAACCCTCACCATGGTAAAAGTTCTGAGAAAGCCCCTGAACTCCTCCCGTTATTTTTTTTTTAAAGCTGTTTCTCTCACAAAGGGTCTCATCTGCATTGAGCAGATAATGCCCTAGAGCTGCCCCATCCCTCCACTCAGCTGTGAGCAGACTGGCTACCCAGAGGAACAGTGGAAACTTTTTCTCTGCTGACCTCTTGAGCTAATTTATTCTTTTGGGTTTGAAGCCCATAGAAAGACTTGCAAGAAGTCAGCTGAAAGCAGGAAGAAAATCACTGTTTCTTGAGGCTATGCTGCTGGTGGCAATAAATTTTGCAAGTTAAGGTGCATTTGTGTGTACTGTGGATTACTGAAAGGAGGGAACTTCAACTGCATGACCATGATTTAATTTGGTTTGCACTTCATCATGCCAAATTTTAGTGCCTCTCCTGAGACTTCATGTTCTGCCTTGAGAGCAAGGACATAATTATTGTTGAGCTTTACCTACTTCATATAGTTTCTCCAAAGTTTGACAGGGTAACAATCACCAGGCTTTCCAAAATGCCTAGCAATTAGGACTGTTATTCTGAAGGCTCAAACCACTCAGTGAGTTTTCAAGCAGAGCCCAGCATCCACTTTCTGACATGCAGGCATTTTTCAAGTATTTCCAGCTGGAAAAGGAAATCACTTTGGATCTCTCTCCCTCAGTGTCTGTCCTCAAGATATTTAGTTCCAGGAAGGATGGTTCCAATTCATTTGGTATTGGCATAAAGCTACTCTGTAGCTTTAAGTGACTGTAGGTGCATGCACTGAACATACCTTGGTTCTTGTGATACGGTAGTAGCAGCTCAATTGTACAACCTCTTTCCCCTTTATATTCTGGCTGCACCCAGCCCAGCAAAGTCTTCTGGTTTGTTAGTACTGTGTTTTTAGAGGTAATACTGCTGGTTACCAGCTTGTATAGAACAGTAGCATACCTGATTTAACTACAGCAGCAGATAATTGCATGGCCCTACCATACAGGATAACTGTGCTTTGGCCTAACGCACTAAGAAAGTCTTTATAAAACATCACTAGGTAAAAGTTACATTTATATACTTTAGACTGAAGCAGTATTAGGCATATGGACAGGAGAACATGGGGGTTTTTTTTCCCTTTCCTTTTATCCTGTGTTTAGAAACAGAATTTTACAGGCCAACCAGCCAGCTGGTGCAACATCCATTATTTACTCCTGTTGGACTGGGAATCTCAACAAGACCCTGCACCACTGACCTGACACTGGCAGCACAGAGAGTGGAGGCAAGAAAGATGCTCCCCAATGTCCCTAGCAGACTGTTCCTGCTGTCTCAGCCAGATGAAGAGCACTGCATGTTGCTCTTGTTTGGAAAATAAGAAAAAAGAAAATCTGTTTATTTATTTATCCAGCAGCATCTTAGAAGACTCATTCCCTGCTCGGTGGGCCTGATTTTCCATTGTTGCCCTGTGAGATACAGTCTCATACACCCATGTTGCACTCTTTTTGTAGTGATTTAAATGCTGTTATTTTATAAAATAGAATCAATCATGAAATCATTTAGGTTGGACAAGACATTTAAGATCATCAAGTCCAACAGTAAAAAATGAAGTGGTGTAATATTCACACAGAACAAAGACATCAAATTCCAGCTTGGGCATATAAATTTTTCCACTTTTAGCTAAGAAATCATCTCCACCTATCCTTTAATATCTGCTATATACATCTCAACTTGGTGGACTCACAAGAACTTTTGCCATTGATTTTACTGAATTCAGTTGCATATGCAGCTTCCATTACCATAGCACAAACTGCACAGCCTTCAAGGAAAAGATAGATGAATGAAAGAAAGGTAGAAGATGGTACAAAAAAAGAAGTTTCTTGTCCACAGAACACTGGTATTTGTTTTATGGGTTGTTTTTTTTTTCCTAAGCTACTTCTGTCTCTGCAGGCCAGAGGCTTTAAGGGAGGGAGAAGCTGAGCCCAGTTGGTGCAGTAACACAGGTTTAAACTCTCATTTACACATTCCTGATGGAGGAAGAGAGAGGTAAGCAAACAATAGCCTCTGTGCATATGAATATCATGGACTTCTTTAACCTCAGTATGGGTGGGCCTGGTCCTGCAGCTGGAAACCATAGCACAGAAACTGCACCCGGCAGGACAGCACATGTGTGAGTTGCAAGAGAGCGTCACTGGCCACAGGAGCTCAAGGACCCAAATGTACTTCCCAAATTCTTCCTCTGATTTCTTGTTCTAAGCCCACCCCATCCACAAAAGGTCCAGGGTACTGCTGGTTACAACCACGTGTAGGATTTTCATTTATGAAATGCAGAGTTTTTGTTTAGCAGCAGAGTTAGCATGAGAAGAGAGGGAAATTCAGCTTCTAGTCAAAACTCTTTCATCCACCCTGTGGTCTTCAGACCTGGGTGGGACCTAAGGGATCTTCAGAAGTTATCAAACAAAATTCTACTATCCATATACTAAATTCAAAACATAGTTTTTTGCAATTTTCCTGCAAAAATGCCAAAAACATCATCATCCCAAAACCATTTAAAACTTGCCGCTTTTGGGAGAACACAGTAAGAAGCAGAAAGCACAGACCATAGGCATATACCTCCAACATATAACATGGTAGCAAATATATACATACAATCAGCTCCAGAATAAATGTTCTCTCTTTTTTTACCCTAGATATTTTGCCTCCCAGCCCTCATCCCACAAAGATTTTCTTGTAGAATGTGTCATTTGTTACCAGCTTTGGGTATTTAAAACATTTATAGGGGGAGAAAGACAGATTGATGCCTTTAGTGCAGCCTGCACTCATCAGGTCTAAAGACAGGTCAGGGAGATGACAGGAATACTAAGCTTAAGGTGACGGGCTTGGCGCCATGCTACATTTAAGCCGAGACTGAGAGTCCAGAATTCCTGGACATCATAAAGAATCTATTATCATTGTGGTCACTTTCAGCAACACTGGTTTCATTACCATCTGTCTTCATCCACTGATGCTCTGGGAATAAATATTAAATATGGAACTTTTCCTGGATTCAAGTCACAGAAGGCAGAAGGCGAAGCCGTTCTCTAGTAATACAGTCTCAGGCCACCTTCGAGGAGGTGGAGGAAGATAAAGAAATCAGATAAGATCATTAGCTCCGTCGAGTTGAAAATAAGGGTTCAGTTTTCAGTTGAGCAATAATTCTCTTTTCAAGGTGGGCAATATTTAAGCAATCATCCCTAGAAAATTGGTCATTACCACTGGCTAATAACCGATTTGTTAGTTAATAGCCCAAGGTGAAACCAAGGGCACTAAATGCTCTGGCCAACCACCACTGACTGCAGTATTAACAGATTTCAAGGGCATCATTGCTATTATAAACCATGTTCATTGATTTATAACAACACTAATATGTTTTATAAAAGAGTGGTGCAGTGTTCTGGAAAAATTAATCATTTCTGGCTAACCCAGAGCTGACTGTCCACTGCTACCATTCCCACAGTGAACTGGATACCATCACATTTTGTTCTGTTTAGACTGAGGAGCACAAGAAATAGACTGGAGGAAGAGGTGGAAAGGAAGGAGTCTTTTCCAGAGGAAGGCATGCACATCCATGTCAACTTGGCAATGAGGTATATGGCTGCCCAGTCTCCACCATTCACAATCACATGGTTTTTCCATGGTCTTCCTGGTATCATGTTCACATCCAGTTCTTCCACACTACCCCAAGAGTCACTCATAGATAGGGTCTCCTGAAAGCTTTCACAGTTACCCCCAAAACACAAGACAGCCAAGAGGCTCAAATATACACTCATGTCATAAATTACTGCATTCTGCTGAACTTCAAGCTCAGCATGCACAAGCTCACAGCCAACATCACCCATGACCTAATTTGATCCCACTTGACCTTAGTTAGGGAAAGGCATTGACACTAAACTGCACTCCTCTGCTGCTGGAGCGTGCTAGATGAGCACGCGTGGATGTTACTAGAGCTCAGCTGATGGGTCATTTCTTGTTAAGTAACCATAACTCTGGCACATCACTGAATCCACAGATTCAGTTGAAAAGCAGTAGCTATCACAAAGCTAATCAGATGAGAGCAAAGCCCAAGCATGCCCGTGAGCAACACAGGGCTAGAAGGCTGCAAAAAACTGCAGCTTCTACTTGATCCGTGTTGTGGTTCACCCCAGCAGTACCCACCCCTGAGGTCTGTGAGTGACATATAGGTACGTATAGTACATATTATTTACTATCCTTGTCATCAGCTGAAAGGAATCTACAGACCTCTGCAAACGTCCTGCCTGGGGATTACCCACTGAGCCTGTATGCACTTGATTCTTGTGAGCAAGGTGAGGAATTCCAAGAAAAACTTTGCAGGTGTTTTACCTCTAGATTAGTGTTACTGCCTGGCATGCTGATAATTCCAAGTGCCATTGCATGTCTGGTTGAGTCTTGACAGGACTCACTCAGAAAGAGAAGCATTAAAAAAAATAAAACTTCCTATTATTCCTTCCCTTTTGCCAAAAAGCAGGATTTTCCTAATTGCTGTAATGCTTGAACTGAAACTAGTCATCTCACATAAGAAAACTTCAGGCGGGGCTATTCCTCATTTAGAAGGATACTGAAAGTTCATTCATCCTTTCTGTCAGTAAATCTGTTCTTTCTGCCAACAATGCCTATCAAGCCTGAATGAGCCTCCATGTTTTCAAGGGCAGGACATGGCAGCCCATGCAAGCTTTCCCAAGCTGTAACATGGAAGTCTCAGAGAGAAAGCCTCTGCAGAAGAGTGAGCTCAGCTTCCAGATGGCCAAGAAAACTCCTATGATCTCTTGTCAAGTAGCACTCTAAGTAGCTAATCTACTTGAAGCTTCATTAGAACTGAAGCTGAAATGCACAGCTCCTCTGCACACTTAGATACCCTTGATCTAATATTTCAGTGGGGATTTGGTGCCTAAACACTGTTAAGTCCTGGAGCAAAATCTCCAAGCAGAGAGAGACTTTACAATCCCTGCCTGTTGTTTCCCAAAGCAAATTTGAATCTGAACCCAGCTCTGCCAAAAGAGACAGATAGATGAGCTAGAGCTACTGTATGTACATACCTGCCTGTATATAGATTAATCATAATAAGGATCTGGTGTGGACATTTCAACCCAGTAATTTTAATGGAAATGAGGCTCTAAATCTGTATTATCGCACCAAGAAAAATGGAGCTATTTTCACATCTCAGTTGCCTAATGGACTAGATACACATTTTCCTTTGTCTTGGGGAATGAGCTGTAAGTGACAGACTCTCCCCTGGTTGTTAATGATGCTTTCTTCTATTGCCTGGCCCATGACAGCCTGCTAGCTACAGTTGCTCCAAGAAGCACCACTTTATCTCCCACAGCAGTTTGTGCACATGCTGGTGCGTACGGTGGGCAATAGGCATGGACAAACGCACACCTCGGTGACCAGCCCCTTCTACTTCTGAAATGAAAATGTCTGCTGGGCTGAAATGTCAACTAAATGAAGATGTGAACATTTACTTCAGGCAATAGTTAAGGACCTCATGACTTTCTCAGAGGCTAGTTTTTTTCACACAGAAAACCTGTTGATCTCATAGTAAGGACCAAGCAGAAACTAAGCCAGGGTTTTGGGATCTGCCTCAGTTTCATCAGTCACTGGAAATGTGTTTCCATGTATTACACAGGCTGAATCTATGATATGTTCTGAAGCTGGCCCTGCCCAACAGACCCAATAAAGATTGTCGACTGCAATAAAACTTCTTTGACAAGTTAGGAAGAACAATTGGAAACATAAATTCATGCTGTGGATCCAGCACCTCAGCAAACATTTACTGCTGCTTTTTTTTTTTTTTCTTACCCACAGAATGTTGGGGGGTTTTTAGAGAAAGAAAGAAAGAAAAATGACAAAGAATTAGCTGTACGTTTGTGGTTTATTGGTTTTCCTAGAACTTATTGCAATGCCAAAAATTAATTTATGAATAATAGCAAGCATGGGATCACAACAAACTTCATGCAAAGAAAAAAAAACACCTAAAGAATGTTCTAGTTGGCAAGAAAAAGCCCTGCGTCAATCTGAATGCCAAAAAAGGAGGGTAAATCTCGCATACCAGCTTTGGAAATCATTAGGAGTTTGTAAATTATGAGACAATGTTACATTGTCTTCCCAAACATTTTTTCCCATTTACTTCTCTGTATGCCTAAGCTCACAGTGTCCTGGAATTTTATTGCTTTATGGCCACTGATATGCAAAGATTTAGGAAAATGTCACTTTTTTTTCCAACAGTTGTTCTTTCTTTTCCTTTGAATGGAGATTGCTATGTATTACTCATTCCTGTGTCTCTTTGACAAGGATCATTACTTATGTTTATCATAAAAAGATGCTCTGTATTACTCTCATATGGTTTCAGGATTTGTTATTATAACATTGCAGAGTCCGGAAATGGCACAAAACAAAGGCCAGTTTTATTTGGCATATTTAGGATAGTCTTTCACTGCCAAGCTCCTCCTTAGTTGCTTCAATACAAGCATCTCTGAGGTCTAAAATAAAGAACTCATTTTGCATAGGGAAATAAAAAATTGGCCAACTCTCATCTAGGAAAACCAGGTAAAAGTCATGGAAAATACATACAGGTGGTTACATTTGTTTATAGCACAGTTCACATTAGCACTATATGGCCAAATACATCTACTTGTCCACGGCTTGCTTATAGCTAATTAAATCCCACAAGGGCCAGGAGAGGCATGTTTCTCTATCATGAAGCCCCACTTTAGGACTGGCATCCTTAGCAGAGCTCAGCAGAGAGACAAGCAGCAGGAGGGGTCTGCTCTAAGCAGCTTAGAACACAGAGATAAATTAGTGACACCACAGGGAACAGGACTGGAAATCATGTGCATGAGAGGACTTTGCAGTTACATGGACTATCCTCTATCCCACTACCAGAAATACTCCATGCACTCTGAGATCCTAAAGGAAGAGGAGATACAGCTTCCTTAACGTTTCCTTCAACCTAGCACATTCCTCCCAGGGAAAAATTCTCCCATCGATGTGTTACCGAAGGACTAGAAGCTGCCACTGTGCTGCACAACACTGGACTCAAGAAAAATCTGGGAAAGAGACAAGAATTTGCCAAGTGCTGATGTCTAAATTCTAAGGAAATAGTGAAGGAAAGGCTGGCTAGCTAGACAGATTCCACCACTGGTTCCTTAAGTGCAATGTATCAACTCCAATTTTACCTAGTCAGGACCCATAATTCTGGCACAAATACTGGACTGACACAAGACCTTTTTGCACAACAAATTATCTATCCATTCAATGAATATAATACTACTTACCTGCCTTGCAAATGTGTTATGACTTTCTGTTGAAATATTCTTCACTTATGCTGCATAAAAATGTTTTCCATCAGAAAGGTAAA
The DNA here is from genome assembly GCA_013401335.1 of Brachypteracias leptosomus. Lineage (NCBI taxonomy): Eukaryota > Metazoa > Chordata > Aves > Coraciiformes > Brachypteraciidae > Brachypteracias > Brachypteracias leptosomus. Next base: position 443,917 of record VYZX01021996.1, on the reverse strand, counting down.
AATGTTTTCACAGTGTATTTCCTTCTAATTTCATTTATACGTTGTAAGAAATTATATTGAAATTGAAATGAAACATTTTGACCCTCTGGATTTAAAGATCCTCTTCTTATCAAAGTGAAGCATTTCAGTCTCATCTAAGTGAATTCTGAAATATCTTCCATGAAAATGTTGACAAAGCTGACCTAGGGAACAACAGGCCAGTCAGTCTCACCTCTGTGTCTGGCAAGATCATGGATCAGATCTTCCTGGAAACTATGCTAAGGCACGTGGAAAATAAGGAGGTCACTGGTGACAGCCAACATAGCTTCACTAAGGGCAAATCATGCTTGACAAATTTGGTGGCCTCCTATGACTGGGTTACGGCATTGGTGGATAAGGGAAGAGTAACTGACATCACCTACCTGGATGCAATGCATTTGACACTGTTCCACCCAACATCCTTGTCTATAAATTAGAGACATGGATTTGACAGATGGACCACTCAGTGGGTAAGGTATTGGCTGGATGGTCACACTTAAAGAGTTGCGGTCAACAGCCCAATGTCCAAATAGAGACCAGAGAAAGTCTAACAGCAACCTCCAAACAACAGCCACATAAAAATCATCTTGTCAAACTCCCTTACTGCAAAGCCACTTTAAAGAAGTGTCTACAACACCCTTCAACAAGAGATTCATAGACTTATTCTGCAAAACCTTCCAAATATGGCCAAATATTGGCTCTGCACGCACCAAGACCAGGTAAAAATCAGCTGGATTTCAAGCTCCACAAGGGCTGTGCTAGAGAGATTTCAGCTCATGAATCAAAATTAGGTTTCACAGGCTTGTAGTCACTGAATCTGCAGCAGCTCTGCGGATGGCTGCTCTGAAAGCCAGGGGTGCTAATGAACAGAGAGTATGGTTAAAACTTCCTGCATTGGAAGTAAATGACAGAGGTGGTTTATCTTATTGTTTCCAATGGGTGCATTTGACAGGAGTTCAACTGGAGCAGAGAAGGAAAAGAAAAAAAGAAAAATGTTAGGTTTGGACCAAAATAATAATGACTGAGAATCACAGCACTTTCCTTTCAAGTATCTCCAAAGAAACTGTCATCTTAAACAGGGATACGTCTTATCAGAAATGGATTGACAGCTATATAGGTGGCTGTAGTTATAAATGCTAGCTATACGGTCACTGGAGTATAAAAAACACTTTGAGAGGATGTTTTCATTATACATTTGCTTTTGTCTTCCTTTGTCAGGTTAGTGTTGCATTTGCTCTGTTGTGTAGTAGCTGTGACTTTTATTGATTTGGGGTTTTTATACTGTAAACACTCCTGGTCAGGGGCTGTCATCATTGCTAGGCATGACTACATTCTGTATAGTACTTAGCATCAAATATATCAATAAAAATAGTGAAGCCCCCAGAGGATACAGCTGTCCCTGGCACATCCCACCTCAGGAGCCACAATAGAAGGATTTGCAAAGGAATTCAAAATGAACATTTTACTGTGTGTTCCTTTCTGAATGTCTCTGCTCCTCTGTGCAGCATGGACAGGCACTGGCATTGGGGAAAAGGGAGTCATGATTACATCAATTTTTTTTAATCTTCAACTCTAAGAATTAGACCTTTTTTAAACATAGAGATAGAGATGATAGGGATAGATGCAAAAATAGAGAGGTTTCTAAAATCCCAGGCCCCCAGAGATTAATTTTTAAGAAAAAAGATCCATTCGCAGAAGAGTGCTACTAACATAACAAAAGCCAGCAATGATCTGTTTGGGGCTTCCCTTATGGAAGCTCCTTAGAGAAACTTTTCATCTTTACTATTTCCTCATGACCCAGTTCAGGATTTTCACTGTTGTTCTCCGGGGGCCTTTACACCACTGCTACTTGTCTAATCCAGGTCCTGAGTCAGCAAGATACTTCTATCTCTGCCTAGTAGCCCCACTAACTGTGCTGGGATTACTTCTATGTTTAAAAGTAGTATCTTGCCAATTTGAAATAACATGCCCTACTTAAAATCACATAAACAGAATCTACTGGGCCCAGGCCCCAAAACCATCAGGTGTCTTTACGTAACTACTATCTAAGATCCCCAGAATCGTGTATCACCAGCTGGATGCAAGAAATGTATATATTTAGGCCTATCACTTTTCACTTTCAGGTTCTTGAGGTACAGAAGATGATAGCATTTCTCTGCCAAAAAGAATAAAAGGTCTTAACTGCTTTTAATTTAAGAGATTTCAATCCAGTTATTTGTTAGAATGATGGAAGGGTAATGGAGCAATCCTGTTTTACCCAGATGAATTTCCCATGACAAATGATATTGGCTCATCATCTGTGGTCATGATTGAATTCCAGTATTTTCCTTGCTCTAGAGCATGGATAGGGCTGTAAAGAGCTCTTGTTTTCCTTGGGACATTTGTTTCCAATTTTGCAAACACTGAGAATGTGGTTATTTTTGTAGCGCTGTTATGAAAGCCTGGCATTTTCTTCTTCATGTTGGAGTTAATTATAAATCATTGGAGTTGCACTGCCCACAACAAAGTTCTCAGACCCAGAAACTGAATCATTGCTGATCACTGCTCTCCCACCCCTGCTCTCTCTCTCACTGTCAGTTACTCTTTGAGGAAGGGAGGGGGCGTTATTTTAAGATGTTTTTATTGGCTTCGGAATATGAAGTGTCAGTTCCAAGGTCTTTTTTTCCCAGAGCAAGATAAACTCCTTTGGGCCATATATCATGAGGCTTTCGCATAACTTGACAGGACCTCACATTTAAATGCCTTTGCAATACCATATCTGATGACTTATGGGAGGACTGTAGTTTTTCAGGGGATGTATCATCAAAAGCCCCTTTCAGTAGCATTGGGCTTAGTCCCAGGTTTGCTTCTTTAACACTTTCAATAGCAACTTTTCTTCCTTAAAAAAAAAACAAACCCAAAACAGAGGAAAAAGAAGCATACACATAAGCACACTCACACATATGCACAAGTCATATCGTAACAGGCTGGCTGTGCATGGTCCTAGGCAGTGGTTTTGTGTTTGTTTGGGGTGGGAGAGGGGTTATTGTTGTGGTGTTGTTTTAAATTAACAGCTTAGCTCTTTCGTAAATTTTACTGTCAGTTTAGGTTCAAGCGTGTTCTTTAAAGCAGATTAAGTCTGAAAATTCAGGTCAGAGGATCACATCAAGTTGTATTAAAAGAAATTTGTTAAAGCTCCCCTCCCACTAACCTACTTAATGTCAGGTCTGATTTGAAAGTAGGGCACTTATAAGTGTAAAGAGTTTAATCAGGTTTCTTTTTTTATTAGAAAAGATGAAAATCCAGCTTCTCTTTAAAATAAACTGCTCTATTTTTATTTGAGTCTTGGTAAAGGCACTTATGTTCATTCCTAAGGACAAATGCATTTGCAAGAGCTGGTCACTGCAGACTTGTGAAAGGTGATTGTCTCTAGAAACAAAATAATCATATTTAACTTAATTGGGCCCTTGTTCAGCAAAGCACTTAAGCACAAGTATAAATCTAATCTTGCTCAAGACAAGACTTATACAAGCACTTCAACCTGAAGTGCTTAATTTTCAATTGAGTCAATGGAGCATTCCAAAACCATGACTCAGGTCCTAGAATCATTACACTGGCATGACACTGGGGGGAAAAAAGCATACCTAAATGTTATTTTTCCGTATGACTATGGTGGCTAGAAAATTTCTTTAAAATAGAGCTCCTTCCTTCAATCTTACCAGCACACTCAACTTCAATGGTTTGGGTTTTTTTTCCAAATTAAAGTTACAAAGCACTATGTCAATGCATTGCAGTATAATCTCCTCAGAGGAAGATCTTTCTGAGACCTCAGAAATATATATGTCATCAGAAGATGAATGCGGTGGTATAAAGAGATGTTTGTAGAAGAATTCACTGGAGGTGGGGTCAGAGACCAGAACCATTACATGGAGGTTACTTTTTAGCACAATCCCTGATGACGATAGTGAAAAAAAACACTACCTCTCATGTTCTGACTTACGTGAATAGTGCCTGGGAGTAATTTACAAATCCTGTCACTATCTCCTTTGAAATAAAAGGGAATCAATGTTGAATGCAAATACCAGTGTAAAATGCACAGATATAAATGGTGCATTAAGTTTCATTTAAACGAACAGCTTTGTGTTTGTAAAGAGGGAAGACTGAAAAGACATACCTACTTTGCAGTTTCAGGTATACTGGTACTAAAAAGTACCTTCTGGGAAATGAGCCTGTCAACTTGCATACATTGTATATTAAGGAAATAATATATTCAGTGTTAAATTACTTCCTGGCATAATTTGTGGAATTCTATTACTGGCCATATAGCCGCATGCTCATTTACACCTTATTGGACTTAATTCTCCTATTCAACAGGGTCAGTTATTTAAAAACTCATGACAATAAACCTGTGGTTGTAGTAGTTATGTCTTTTCCTCACTTTTCCATGAGCCTAAGACATTTAATAATTCAAGCGACACCAATACGCTGGTTGCATCTGGGGTAAATCAGCTTGATTCCAGCAAAGACAAAAAGGCAATGGCAAATCCCTCTAGCTGAGAATCTGGCCTCCAGTGCCTGCTAACTTCTCTATAGAGGCTAATGGGGAAAATGCCTGTCATTTTGCGGCTTCTTTCTCTCCACAAACACATTTAAGACAAGTTTGGTCAATTATCCCCATGTCTCCTATATCCATTTAGTGTAATTCCTATTAAGTGCAGTTCCACCTACAGCACTAATGGGAGAAATACTGATCAACCACAGGTCCCTCTTTGCTATATTTAGCAAACAAACGCTTGTGATTCCAGTGCATTGCCAGGGGAATGAGATCGTTACAGACTAGTATTTCCATTTGACTTCCCAGGAGGATAGACCAGCATGGGTGAAATCCAGAAACCTACTTCAACAGAAGTACAAATAATAATAGGCATAAGTGACTGTAGGCTCTGCAGTCACAACATCCTGGAAGCCAGGCAGCTGAGCTGAAATAACACCAAACCAGGCATCAAGAAAGCTCAGTTCAACTTCTGTCACTATCCTGTTGTGTGACCCTAAGCAAGACACTCCATCATTTTGAGGTTTCCTACCTTATTTCTTCCCTTATTTGTTTTCTCTCTTTGCAGCAAGAACCATCTCCAGCCTGGAGCATGTCTTTACTGTGTAGTTAGACCTTGGGTTTTGTGCTCATCTCAGCTTCACCCTCAGCTTTGCCTGCCAGGAGCTGGTTTCCAGGTGGCTTGTCCACTGCCCCTGTACATGGTGGCCTAGTAGACAGACTATGGAGGTGCTCAGTTTTGTTCCTTACTTGTTTGAGCAGACATAGATACAAGTTGCAGACAAGAACCTGCCTGAAGGCTCTGTGGTGCAGAGAAGTGTGGTCTGGCTGCATCCCACTCTCACACCACAATCAGAAGTGAACTAGCCACCCTGTTACTTGTGATATCCAACTTCATTAGGTCCGCCAATAGCAGGGTACTGCTGTAAGAGCAAATAAACAAGAATACAAACTCAAAGAACAGTCACTTAAATGTGTGCTTACAGCTAGGGATATCCAAAAAGCTTTGTAGAGGTCAGCAGTCTGGCACATATGTGCATCCGGCTCCAAAAATGGGTTTTTATTGGACAGGAAAAGGATGTAACAGATAAGCATGGGCAGGAGGGAAAGAGATAAGGAATCAGACCTCTGGAAGGAATGCAATGAAACTGTGTTTTCAAAATTTGTCCCTGTATCTATAGACCAGTGGAAGGTCTGGGCAGTCTGTTCACACACAGACACCAGGATTCTCATTCTACTGCAGAGCCCAGAGCAGGGGAACAGATGTGTGGCAAGAAAAAATATCAACCTAGGTACATTTTCTGCTTCATTCCCACACTGAGCACAGGTAGTATGATTCTCAGGAATCATGGACATGCACAGTCACACAACCTTAGGTATGTATCCTCCTTGACTCTTACCCTCCCCACATAGTAATTATCCCTGCTACATGCTCATACACCCCTGGACAGCTTCACAGTGTTTCCTAATTCACAGTGACTATAGGGTTAGACCAGAAATCATTAGATGGAGGAAGTTGGACAACTTTAGACAATGTGTTGTTGCTGCTTCATCTCTCTTAAGCTAGATCTTCTGCCAAGCAAATAAAGAACAGGATCATTAACAGACAGCGTGGAGGGTGGGCAAGACAATCACAGAATCATAAATAACTTGTCAGAAGAGCAAAGCAGCTAACGAAGCTCAGTTCCCTCCAGCTTTGTGTTCCACATCACCTAAGCCCTTGATATGGCTCTCACCCTCCTGTTCCACACTGTAACTTACACAGTTGCCCCCTCCAGCCCCTATTAGCTGAGCACAAGGCAGCACAAGCTGTGGGTGTTTCATGGCTCTATTTGTGCCCAGAGGCTGGCCATTATATACGATGACTGGCCAGCTGGCTGCTGCCTCTCTGAATGAATAAGATGAGCTATAACTGCATTTCTCAGTGGGGGCACTAATTTGGGTCTTTCTTCTCTACCCAGCTGCTGATTTTCATGAAGCTCTAGGAATTTAGCATCTCTGAGTTCAAACGTGCTTGAAATTGGCCAATTGGCTCCAAAACTGTTGGGGAGGGGAGGACAGACAAGCTGAATGGCTGTACAAGGACCACTTCCCCAGGAGATTAGTCTCAGATGAGGGCTGGAAAGGACCTCAAGAGATCACCTACACTATCTGCCTGCCCCAAGGCAGAAGCATCTCTGCCTACATCAATCTTGACAGATGTTTGTCTGCCTTGTATCAGGCATTGAACACTGGCTTGGGAGCATGCCCAGGAGGTGAGAAAACTGGTGATCTTCAAACTACCTGGCAAGCTCTTCCATGAGTTTGACACAGCATTTCTCAGCACCTGGAAACTTGAGAACATCTGCTTTTCACATGTGGAGAGCAGAGCTCAGTTACATCAAATCCTAGCATCCATATTTTAATCTTACTCGGCTGACTACACTGCCATCAGCACAGTTTAGGAAGACTGGAGTAAAAGTGACTTCACACACTCTTCAAACATCCCTCAGCTTCTGCCCATGTGGCTGTTCTTCCTTACACCAACTGCCAGGGAATCTTAACACATTTTAAGGGCTCATTGAAGGGTAATGTCCCTTCTCCCCCACGCACTGCTAGAGTGGCTGTGGTCTACTGCATCTACTTGCTCCATTTCATCCACACACTCTGGCCCACAATCAGTTCAACACACCACAAGGCCAATTCCTATAAACAGCCACCAAAGAGTCTCTTAACACACTCCACCTTTCTCCTGCCAGAACAGTAGGAGATGGGAGTTACAGCTGGAGGAAAGGAGGTTTTGCTGGGCTGTCCCTGGGCTGATGTTGGATTTTCAGCACAGCCAGGACAGACCACATACAAGGCAGCTCTGACCTGCCAAATGAAGTGGCATCAGGATTAATGTGAGGAGGAACTTCAAACCCTTCTTTTCCAGATTACTGATTTGCCTTTTATATTTTCTATTATTTTGTGCCCTGAATTACAGCTCAGTCCATTTCAGTGCTTGACAATTAAAAAGAGAGGAGTTCAGCCAGGACAGAGTAGTGACCTCTCTTTTTTCACGAGCTGCTGTGTGACTGCAGGTCCAAATCCAGTCACATGCTGGGTTAGCTAGAAATCCATTTCAATCCCAAAGTCCTCATTATGTACATGGGTCACTCTGTCATCAAAAAGTGACCTGCATAACATGAGTAACTCAGTACGTGTCAGAAATATTCCCAACCTTATTAAAGAATCTCTGTGCTCGGAAAAAAGGTTTTTACTCATCAATCACCGTTTTATTCACGCATGATAACAGCCTCATTAAATCATACGAGAGTTGCAGGAGATTTTATATGCTAATTTAGTACCAATGTAACCAATTAGACAAACTTCACATAATATTTTTAAATAATCAAATGGGTATTCAATTAGCATGCAGTGACCATTTATTAAAATCTCAATTAGTTCCTTGTTTAAGACTTGTGCAGTGATCAAAATGTGCAAATCCAAAATAAACCCACCAGGAGAAGCCATGGCCCTGAGACAGCAGCACTGCCCAACACATTAGCAGCAGAGATGCAGGAGCTCTCTGACACTGCCTCTCCCCCTACACAATGAGCACTCGGCATGTCCCCTGGCACTGAATGTCACTGCCCCATTTGATGGAAAATCAAGCAGCAGCCTCAAAGAGTACAAAAGCTTTGGCTCAAATTCTACTTCAGCTGTCTCAGATCAGACTCGTACAGTCTAGACACACAGCCTAAAACAGTTTAGTAAGTTGCCAACGACCAGCACACCCACAGTAATCAACTCAGTTGGCATCAGTGATGAAGTAAGATGTGCCACACAAGTAGAGTCAGCTGATAGGCAGTAACTTGTTACTATGGTTAGTTGGTCACTTGACCAAGCGCTTTGAAGCATATCCCTGAGGAGTACTCCAGCCCTGGCTGGAAGTTCCTGAGGTCATTTAAGGCATTCCTGCCCCTTGGAACCCCTGCCCCCAAGCAGGAGCTAAAAGAATTAATTTTGGCCTTTGTAAAGATCTCACTTGCATGCGGGAGAGCTACTGCCAGCCTGTGTCTGAGCAGGCAGGAACCCCTCGGACCCAACCCCTCACAGGGCCGTCTGTCCATGCAACTCACAAATGCACAGTCTCTAAATACTACAAAGAAAGATTCCTGTTGTACCTCAACAACAGCTGCTCATGTTTGTCATCACTGTCATCATAATACTTTCAACTCCTACACAAAGGGCATCACAAACATTCAACAACCTTCCAAGAGCACAGAACCACACATTTGTCCTCTCAGCTGAGAGGAGGTATTTATACATTTCTTCATGAAAGACAATTACGTGCATCACTTCCAGCCGAGCAGCTGAAAAATCTGCTTTATATACACAAAATGTTTCCATGCACTGAGAGCTCCTTTCTCACCTGTGAAAACACGGGTCACATGTGCAAACAGTTGTAGTTACAAGTGGCACAGCTGCGTTCTGAGAAACCGGGTGGAAAATTTAGCCCATAGCAATTTTGCATTTTTCACAGGGGTTATTATGAGCTCTCTGACAGTTTTACCCTATGGTCTCCTGGGATCGTGTCACAGTTGGTTTTCATTTAATGGTGTTAATCAAGAAGTAACTGTGAAACTGATGTTTGTCACTGCAGCAGCTAGAAGACCATTCACCTGACAGCAAGAAGAAATTCATATTTGGAGGAAAAGGAAAAAAACCAACTACCCAAAGGATTTGCCCTTTGTTCATGTTGGGGTCTCCTTCCTTGCACAGCAAATCCTTTGGTAGAATTAAGCGCAATAAAAGAAACCAGCATACAGAGAAAATGATTGCTCCATTGAGCCTTCCAGTGAAGCAAACTCTGATCTTTCCTGCTCAGCTCCTTAAACGCTTTAGTGCAATTGTTCCACTAGATGTCAGGGCCGAGCACGGAGCGAGACAAGACTCAGCTCCGTGTTCAGCTGGTCTTGTAAAACAACTGCTACTCTTCACCACCACACCACTTACAGGCAGCTCTGTGTGGCCTTCAGGGTGAGCTTGGAAGGCAAATTGTTCTACGTACTGCTGAAGAAAGGCATAAGAACAGGAGGGGGCCCTTCCCAGTTGGTGTCCTGCCTTCCTAAATCTGCAGAGGAGATTTGCATGCTTCAGTGGCTTAGTGAAGGAAAGCAGAGTTAAAAGAGACTGGAATGTGCTGATGTATTACTCCATGGTGTGCAACCTGCAAATGCTTCCAAGGGTCCTTGGAGGTTACTGAGTTGCAGCTTTGTAGCAGCTTAAAGGAGAAGGGAGGAAAAGTTCCTGGAAAAGGCATACTTGGCATGATGGAGCATCATGATTGTTCATCCCACTCACTCTGCCATACAGAGCAACCTGTGACCTGTCACACACAGGAAGATACATGTTGTGTATCAAATCTCCAGATGGACAATGGACAGAGCTGTCAGCTGTGCTGCAGAAAAGTACCCCGACAGATTTTAGGGTGCATAAACTTCACCTCTCCTCTCCTGACCCTGAGCTGCCATTCACATCCTTAGCTTCCTGCCATGACCACCAAGCTGTGAGGGTGAGAACCTACATGACTAGACAACAATGGTGCACTGGGCCTGCCTGTGGGAGAGCATGGCAGGGGATTCAGTCATGAGTCCAAACATTTGGAGCCAGGTTGTCCTCAGCATGAGACTTTGGGAGATCTGCACTGGAGAGTGGTGGCTCAGGGAGTCAGAGAGGTGTTTGGAGACACTCTATGAAGGCTGGTCTTGGGCACTGAAGCTCCAAGGTGCAGGACAGGAGATTCACATACCTCTCACTAGAGCTGCCTGCAACCATCTCACGGTGCCTTTAACACCATGTTAGCCTTTTCAACTTCCCCCAGCTCAACTGGGAGTTACTGGGCTCCCAGCTGGAACGACCGCAGAGCCCACGCAAGGGTGTGAGGTGCATTTGTCCTGCTAATGGGGGGAACCCAGGGCTCCCAGTTTCATCAGAGAGTGGCCTGCAATGTCTTGGGTCAGGCCTGGAGGAAGGTGTGTCTGCTTGAATACATGAGCTTCTCTTTAAAAGACAAGCAGAGCCACCCCGACTGGTCAGGCTCGCTTTTCTCTGGATTTCTGACAAATGCTTTGTATTCAAAAGGTCAGGCTAGCAATGGCACCTCAAGCCCTGGAGCAGAGAGTCATTCCTCACTGTTTCGCTCTGCTCACGGCTGGCTGCCCAAGCTTGCTCCATCTCCCTGCATCTGACATCCAAACTCCTCTCAATGCAGAGGAGATGTAGCCAAACCCTGGCATCAGCTGTCAGCTCAAATAGAGGGGAACAGCACAGTGACATAAAAAATGTGTTGATGGGTATTAGCCGTTTACCCAAGTCCTGCCTGTAACTCCCATGCAAGGGAGTGAGTTTTTCTCTTTCAGTATGGGCTTTATTTCGCTGAACCGATAGTCTCAGTCCTGCTTTAGGAGTGGAAACAGGGAAGCTGTATTACTTTCCTCTACAAATCCCGTAGTAAACAGCTGTAGTTCTTGCAAAAGATTACAAATATCTCTTGTAACACAGAAGCAAGTAGAGATATAGTGCTTAGAAGGTGGATATACTCCTTAAAAGAGACACCCCCTCTCCTGCAGCAGTCTCTTCACATGGGCTGCATTTCATGCCAGGAAGCACCCACCATGATTTAACTCTTTTCACTTCCAAGAGAAAGTAATTTCCCCTAGTGACCAGTTTTGATGATTCTTCCATTAGGAAGTGTGAAAGTGCCTCTAGCAATCCTCTTCTCTGTGTGCTAAGCAACCCTGGGGAGTCTGTGGTGACTCTCAGCAGAAGGAGATGCATTGTCAGCTGCCAGACCAGGAAGCAGAAGTGTCCCAGACAAAGATAGGTGTTTAAACAAAAAAAGCAAATACAAGTCCTGAGTAACCAAAACAGAAGAGTCCTATGGAGTCAGATGTCCTTCTCGTGCTGATGGGCTCATACCCTTTTGTCAAGGTCTGTCCTAGTAGATAGTGAAGTCTTGTGCACATTCTGTTTCTTTCTTGGCACAAGAAAAGGTGCTTTTTGGGTTCCCTCCTGCATGACCCAGTTCAGCTCACTAAGGTGGCAGAAAACTAACACTACAAGAGAAAAAGTCATTAGTTCTACTAAGTTGAACTCTGAACCAATAGTGAGCATGGAGGGAATGCACAACTAGAAGCTGTGCCAGTCCCAGCACAGGCCAGTTTAGGTTATGGTGAAAACATGCTCCAAGGGATCCTTACTTTTCCAAAGACCTGTCTCCAGACAAAGATAGGAGAGCAAGACCAGCCCTCTTGGCATTATACTGATTTAGATGAGTTCAAGGTAACTGAAACTGTTCTCCAAGTATAACTACTTCTCTAGGGCATTCAGAGCCCTTCATGAAGACCAGGGTTGCTTGGTTAAAGAGGTATAGAAACAGACACCAACTGCCCTAGGAGCTGGGAAGTGCCCTGTATCCAGGGCATGTAGCAGAAGGAGGCTTTCTCTATGAACCAAAATTATTATGGACAAAAAAATGAAGGAAGTTAACCCAGACTTCAACAAAGAGGAACAAAGCTGCTCACCCTTCCTCCAGAGGATTAAAGCTGATTGCTTAACAGGAATCCAACCTAGGCAGTTTATTTTTCAAAACTGTTGGCAGCTAGAGTTATTACACAACAGGGTTTGAGACACAGACTTGTTGAAAGAGGGAACCTTGCACCAAACTGTTCAAATGAAACCTTCAGCATCTTTCAGCATTGGCAATATTTAACACAAAACATCTTATGCCTTTTAAAAATAATTTAACACTTTTTGCTAAAAAAAAATAAATATATATTTTCCCTGACTCTAAACACTACTTAGTATGTGGGTGTTGAGGAAAAAAAATAAGGACAATGTCCGCAAATGTTTTTTCATGAAAAAACTTTTATGAGATGATATAATATAATGTACAGTAAGCCCTTCAGAACTTGAGACCAGGTTATACTCTTACTTGTACCAATATAAATAAGGAGTAATAGCTAAGTTACATTGGTATGTATAAAAAAACACATGGCCATTATCTTTTCATTAATTATAGTAATTTTGCCTGATACTGAAACAGAACAGTGTAAGTACCACTGTTGTTACAAATTAATCTAATTTGATATTATAATTAAGCTGTGATTTTTTTCCAGAATATTAGTTTATGTATCACTGAAGGATTACAATCAGAGTGAGATCTTATTTATATTTTCCAATAAAACTTATGCTAAAATTTAACCCAGTACTTACAGATTTCAGCTGCAATATCTATCTGAATACCAAAGATAGTTATAAGGACCAGTAATATTACTGTGCATAGGAAATGAATCTGGAATGATAAGACCTTCAGATAAATTGCCACACAGCATTTTAAAATTACTTTCATTTCTTTTTTTTTATCATCTTAATTGTTTTGTCATTTCCATTGGGTAAAAAGGGCTATAGAAAAGTTGGTTTGTGGGATTACACGAACTTGTCCCAGAGAACCTCTAGAAACCAAGAGTTTATTAATCCTTTAACCTTTTCTTATCACAGTAACTCTATCACTATAAACATCCAGCGCCACTGTAATTCTCATTTGGGATATACCTGTAAAATAAGAGGTACCAATGGCACTCCCACATAACCACTATTTGAAGAGTTAATCTAAATCCTTTTGTTTACTCTAACACATCAACTTTCTAAATCTGCAAGATAAGGTTATAAGTAAGAATGCAGGGCAGGAGCATAAAAAATAATGTCCTATTGCCAGCAATTAGCCAATACAGAATTGACCTGCTTTGTCTCTCAGACTAAAATTCAGCTACTGGCAAAAGTCCTATGCAGACATTTTATTATAAGCAAAACTACCACTCCTGTCTATTCTCAAAGATAAAGCGTTGCATCTAGTTTTATCAGCTAAGAGTCACTTCCATAAAGTAGAAAAGATGCATAATGATCTCTTCAGAGAACTCAAGTTGTGGTCATGGTGATGATGATGGGTGGGTGAAGTCAGCACTTTTCTATCATTCCTAGCAAAGTTTTCACGGAGTTACATTACACAGAAGTACTCCACCATGTGTCTGGCTCAGTGAGGAGTAAACATTCCCATTTCTTCTATTCACCTTAGACTCTGACATACATGTGAGATCAGACCATCCTGTTGCTTCAACTGGCTCAGGCTTGGCAGAGTTGACTAAAGGCCATGGGCTTCAACTAAGCTGCACATATATGCATAATACATTCTTTTTGTGAGAAGATGCACTTAGCTCCTTAATAGTAGCCTCACTAGATTTTAGTAAAGCCAAGCTCTGAAACTTTTACAAATGTAAATGTCATACCAGGTTGAAAATCGTAATTATTGACATTCTTCATCAGCAACAGTAATTGAACAACAAACTCAGGAGGCCTCCCTTAAATGGGTTAATGGCTTATTATACCTCCAGGCTGCCAATCTATCCCTTTCCTTCCATACTTCAGTCACTTCTGTGTTTGTAGTCCACATATAATGCATTGCATATTTTTTTCTTTTTAGAGTGTCCTTCTTTTAACAAGCTACAGAGCCAGCAGGAACATGCTGCAAATGAGATACGACATCACAGTGTGGCCATCCTAGGAACATATATTCAATAAATATGCAAATCAGTTCAAGTATATCTCTCCACAGGTGGGAAAAGGTATGGGAATATGGTCAGGTATCACTTTAAATTATCTTCTCAGTGGAAAACAATAACACTCTAAGAAACCAAAGAAAAGACAAAGAAAGTAACTAAAATTAGCTTTTTTTTTCTCCTTAGAAAGGGGGATTTCTTGTGCTTTTGGTCACAATCAGTGCATGAGAATTTCACCTTAAAAAGACAATAGACTGGGGCTGATCCAGTGTGAATTATGTACACAAGCATAATGAACATGTGGTATTTCCACGTTAGAGAAAAGCATGCAAAGCCAGAACAGCCACACTGACCTCAGGACTGCCCAGCATGACTGAAATAAGTCTCTCACTCAGTGGGACTGCAGAGGCACAAATACTGGGAACTTTTGCTGATGTCCATTTTTCCACTAGTGGGTCAGATTCTGGATCTTCGTGTTGGCTACAGCTATAAATGAAATGCAACATTTGTGCCCCAGAATTTAACGGATGCCTCAGCTTAGCAGAGCACTAGTAGCATGACTTGGACAGCATAACACTTGCTAGTACTGCTAGAGAGCTAGTGGGGCTGGTCCTGCTTTCACTTACAGCACTCTAAGTCCTGAGAAAGCTCCACTCAGATAAATTGAGTTAGTTCACATTTTATTAGGGTAAATGAGCCAAGTTTTGACAAATCATTCACTAAGCTGCCACTCAGAAGATTTATTCTCCTTGATATTTAAATAAACACATAATAAGCATGTACCATCAATGCAGATGGGAACTGAGTGCAGTGTGGCAGACAACTGACTCAGTCTTCTTCCCATAGAGAGACAAGGAAGCCACCATGCTGCAAGGAGACATGCCAGGTCATTGTGGGCTCTGCTCCTAATCTGCTATATCATTTTAGAAGCAGTTTTTTCCTTCCCCTTGCCTCCACCTCCACTTTTATCATGCCTAGGTAAACTGTCAATTATTTGGTATAACAATATTAGGGACTCGGTTCTGACTCTGACCCGCCAAACTTTAATCTAATAAAATCCTAAGAAATAAGGCCTCATTTTAAAAAGGAGAGAGCCTTTTATTCCTGAAAATCTCTCAGCTGTGACACGCAGTTTGGAGCACATCATTTTCAGCAGTTAACACCGCAGATACACCAAGTCTCTAAGCCAGCATAAACCAGCACTGCTGCTAAAGGAAATGGCCCTTCCTTCCCCTCGCCCCCAGCCCACATTCCTCTTCTCTCCCTCTGCTACTCCCTGCCTCGCACCAACACAAGTGTTCTTGTGGCCTCGCAATGAACCAGAGCAGGGAACTCATCCAGGTTGAAACTAACCTGGGGAAAAGGAAATTGTTTCGTTTCAACCTGGCAGAGTTCCCTGGCCTGGTTCACTGCACAACCATGTGTGTGCTGATGCCAGCGTGGGGAAAGGAGTAGCCCTGGGCCAGGAAGGAGGAGGCAGAATGGGAATGGTGGACCTCCCTCTGAAAGACGCTGTTGCAGGGCTGGCTTATGCCAGCTTAAAGTGTTTGTAGAAATGTGGCACATATTTAAATCTCTCTCTTCAAGGAATATTTGTCTTCAGAGGATTAATGCTTCCCAGGATATTCCAGCCTTGGCCATCTGTGGAGAATTGCTTCTCCCCCTCTCCCCCTGGCCCAATACACTGGCATGGGATTAAAGCCCTGAGAAACATGAAAGCAACAGGCCTGGGGATTTTGTGACAAATGCAAAAATGCTCATATTTGTCAAACCATTAGCAAGGGGGCACAGCTGTTGTGAGCGTCTTGACCCCATGCCAAGTACGCTCAAGCCTGCTGAAGGCTGCATGTGCCTAAATCATGCCCACTCTGGCAACTCCCATTGAGATCCCTTCTGTGTGCCTGTGGCAGGTGCCCAGACAAGCACAGCTGATTCCAAGATGTCCAGAGGAAGATTACTGCACATTACCTGAACCACAGATACCTGCTAAAGCTCAGTGCTGTTTGCACATGGCTACCACACTTCCAAGGTCAGTTGGGCTCCAGTGCTGCAGCTGCATTTGCCCAACACGGAGCCTGAATACAGAAGTCCTGCCAGATGTGAGCCAGCTCCTGCAGGTTGAAGCAGGGTGGCTCCGTGCTGTGTGACTAGAGCCTGTGGTGCTGGAAAACCTAACACAGGAGCATTTCTGGAGAGCAACAGCCTGGACCATTCTCAGGCTGTGGTGGCCCTGGAACTGGAGGCAATAGATGGAAGAAGACAAAATGAAGCCACAGCCTTCATTTCTCAGGGTTGGGAATGAGGTAAGAAGGGAAAAAGCAGCAACCTT
Source organism: Brachypteracias leptosomus (assembly GCA_013401335.1). NCBI lineage: Eukaryota > Metazoa > Chordata > Aves > Coraciiformes > Brachypteraciidae > Brachypteracias > Brachypteracias leptosomus. Next base: position 427,458 of record VYZX01021996.1, on the reverse strand, counting down.
GAAAGTGTGGAGCAAGAAAAGAGGGGGCAGAAATTGGTAAATCTATGCCTAAGGAGCAGATGACAACAGGAAACTCGATAACATTGTTTCAGGGTACCATATATTTAGTAGCTTCTTCCACTAACCTCCCTTACCCTAGGAAAGCTCAGTAAAACACAAAGCAGGCAACAAGGTTTTGGGTCGGATAGTCTAGGCTGAGTCTACTAGAGACAAGGGCAAGGCTGTTAAGAATCAGTCAGGCTTCCTGGCTTTGCACTGAGCTGACTGGTGCTCAACTCTCACAGCAGAGAGCTCCAGACACTCTGTTAATAGCTAAGCCCAAAGCAGTTCATTTTGACTAATTGTCCAAAGTTCAGGGCTGATTCCAAAGTCCTTCGTCAGCAAATCTGGTTAGAAATGCCATGCAACCATGCAATTTGGCCTCCACCAGATTCCCAGAAATCTTTGGGCTGGAAACACCATGAGGATTAGGCAAAATTGAAATCTTTCTCTTAGTTTATCTAGATATATTTGTCCATGCTCAGCAGAGCAAATCTGTTTGCTTTCCACATTTGCCCATCAGTTTCAGGCTTTTTTGTTACTGCTGCCAATTTTTGGCTACTTTAAAGCCTGACAAATCTTTCCTCTCTTCTGTACCATGTTATGTTTGCTGGAAGCACTGATTAATCCCTTTCCACCCTCATTCTTTGAAAAGTAACCTTCACTGTATGCATTTAGAAGGAGTGGATCCAAGGCTACAGCAAGCCAGACAGAACAATGTTTGAGAATAGAGATGCCTCCTAAAAATGATCAATTCTAATTCTGGCTGGTTTCCATGTCACTCTCTGACCTTTGGTCAGACTCTGCCACTTTCACTCATTTAAGTTTTTCCTATCTCTAGGATTCGTACTTTGGTGGTACTCTGCTGGGTGGGATGAGCGCTAAACTCTGATGGCACAGTGTGCCTAGAGTGAGAGACACTTTCCCAAGTTCTACTCTAACCAGCCCTGGTGACACAGGGAGGAGAGCAAAGCAGAAACTGAGGAGGGTTCTGTTATGACTCAAGCCATGGAGAGATGTCCTCTTCTCCACACAGTTGTGCTGGTGTGAGACCCTGTCCCCAGCTATGTGACGCTGATCTGCCTACCACAGTGTACCACCTTTCCCTCTTTAGACACACTGATGGAGCAGGCTCATGTGAGTGTGCTGTAGTCAGCTTCCTGCAAAATCATTTGGATCAGTTCATCCATCCATCCACCTGGTATTGCTTCAATTCAGGATCACTCATGGGATGTTTAATTGGCATAATGTTTAATCTGGCAAGGTAGATGATGATGATCTCCTGGGAACAGCAATATCTTCTACCAGCACAGCTGGATTTGCCCACAGCTGTGTAAACTTTGACTAGCTAAATCCAGCTAGTCAAAAATAGACTTTCAAATCAATCCCAGGCCCCTTGAGCTCAAGTTGAGTGAAGTCTCCTTTATGTCACACAGCCCTTCAGCTGCTGGGAAGAGTTCCAGCAGTTAAAAACTACCGAACATGCAACAAGGGAGGAGGGGGTATCAGGCCTTATAAAGCTTCCAGTTTCAGTGATCCCTTCTCCAAAAAGAACTAACATTGAGTACAAAGCATTAAAACTGTTGCAACACTTTAAGAGTGCTAACGTGATCAAGACATGGTGAGTAAAGTTAATATAGATGCCCACACACAGATCAAAGATAAAGCAGAACTCTTAAAGGGCACAAAAATGTCACGTCATCAAACTCTCCTCAGCCTCTCCAGCAGTGGTTCCTTTAAGACCTCTGTATAAGTAAAGGACTCTTTACAGCTACAGGTAAGCAAGTTTACAAAATAATGATCATTTCAATTGAATGCCAGATTTTTTCCCCCATATACAGTAACTAATGTCTTTGCAGTTGTTGGTCAATGTGCTCTGATGTGCAGTTCAACCAGTAGAGCTAAGAGAGATGTTTCATGGAGGTAACACTCTACACATAAATGTACATGTCCACATTCACACACAGACACAGATCCTGCCCTGGGATTGGATGGGCAAATAAACACTTTTTCAAGGGCCTTTTCCAAACATAATGACAAAGAAGAACTCAGAACAGAGAAAACACAGGGAAATAAAACTGTACAGGCAGGTTCTCCCAGCTGTCAGCTTTTCCTCACTAAAGGAGGAAGTGGGTGAAAAGAAAGGAAAATAAAATAATTTAGAAAATATCCTACAGCTAAACAGGTATATTCAGAGGAAGGGTTATAAAAGCCTTATGAGGCAGGAGAATTAGTTCTGTAGCTTGCCAATCAAGACAGACAGAAGCCAGGTAGAGTGAGAATTATTGCTGTGATCATTATCAGGGAGGAAGAGTTGAGGAGAAATTTTGACCCTGTGCCTTCTCTGTATTGTGAATACAGCTCAGTCAGTCTTGATGGAGTCACCAGGAAGATGTCCATTCTTTTCAAGGGATGCTGAATCAGACTAACAGTAAAAAAAAACCCCATGCAGGGACTTGAAGGAACATGAACCACCCCAAGTAAAACTCATCTGGAGCACATGCAGGGACAGCTGAAATTCCAGAGTCTTTTGTTGGAAAATGTCTACTGAAGGAGCAGGGGGCATTTAGTGGGAACTGGCTTTTTCATGGCAGTATTCACCCATTATTATGCCAAGGATTATTTCCTTTTATTCAGAAAATGAAAAAGGATCTAAGAAAAATGTTGATGAAAAGAAATAAAAAAAGTAATTGAAATATTTTCCACTGGAAATAAAGGAACAGAGCCATTTGCCTGATGGCAATCAGTGTGCTCACTCATCCTACTTGAGACTAACTCTCCACATCCCACCTGATGCTTCCTTTCCTCAACTAAAGACTGTCCACCCAGAGTTGCAGTGCAACTCAACCCCTTGCCTGAGATCATAGGGAGAGCAACCCAGTTTTTGCAGTCCGCCCCAGTTCCCCAGGTGTTTTGGCATGATTTCCCTGACACAGACACAGGCCTTTTCACTTGTAGAGGCACTCAGAACTGGAAAAACTTGAGATGTTTGAGGTCAGAACCAAGCATGTCAGCAAAGCTGAGCTGAAAGAAATCTTGCACAATGTCTGTGTACTCTGTGCCAGGAAGCAGTTAGTCCTAATACCCCTCCAGTTCATTAGCGTCAAATAGACTTACAAGAAAAAAAAAAAGAAAGAAGCTGTCTGTCTATTCCTACAAATCAATAGGCTTCTGTATATACATATCCCCTGTCCTCCTTGTAATGGAGCACTGGAGTATCCCCCTTGTGCCTAAATGCCATTGCCCCTGGCAAGGGTGTCTTTCACTGCTTAATTGCCATGAGCTATGGAAACCTTGCTGGGCCCGCAGAGCTCCTTTAACACTCACCCCATCAGCTTCTCAAGTGCAGTTGGTGTGTTTCTCAAGAGCCAGACTGGGCTGATCCCATTCTCTGGAAAAGGACGCACATTGTTGCTCAGCAATGGGTGTGCTGGGAAGAAACTCTAGCTGTGGCAAGATTTCAGCAGGCAGTTGCAGTCTGCTAAATTCAGTTGGCTACAGCCAAGCCTCATGTGGGTTCCAGGTGACTGTTCAGACAATCATGGTCCCCAGCACTGACTGCACCTACACACTCACCCATTTTCACAGGACATTCAGCTCTTTCTTTGCCTTGAGGTCTGTCAGTGAGCATTACATCCAGCATGTACCCTGTTCTTTCTATACTGAACCTTAAGTGAGACCATCCTGCACAGCAGAACGGCTGTGTTCAGCTCTGTGCATGTGCAGATACTGAAATGGAAAGAGTTCTGGCCAGCAGATTAGAAATCCTGCTATGTGGCATGTTCTCTGGTGTGATATACTCTAGAACAACCATCTACACTTCAAATGTCAGGCTGGCATATGGCAGTACACTAGCTTGTTATAACCACTCTATAGGAAATGCAAACTGTGGCACAGTAAAAAGCAGCATTTGCAAAGTTACTGTCAAGCACTCTGAAGAGCTTTCTCCTACAAGAACTTACTATCTCCTCTAGCAGTCCTCAGATTTCTTTACCCACTCTACACACTCAGTGAGACATGACAAAAAGTTCATAATCATGCTTAAAGACTCTGGCCAGATTTTCAATCAGTTTAAGTCACCATATGTGATAGCTACATATACACTGGTCATGTTGACTGGTCATGGACTCCACTGACTCAGAGCAGGGTTCTCACCCAGCAATACACATAACATTTAAAAAGAAGTTTTGATTATTATAATTTTCAGCATCAAAATATTCTTACTGAACACAAACAGTATTTTCAACTTCCACCAAGCTCAAAAAACATTTCAACCACCTTGTTTTGTTCATACAGATTTACTGAAACCCTATAATCAGTACCTTCTTGCAGCTTCAGACAATGTAGAAACCCATCCCAGCTATTTCCTACCCAAATTACTCATTCAGACCCTTTTGTATGCTGAGCTGACTCTCACAACATAACTCTAAGCATGTGAAGGTCAGTAGGTAAACAATTACAAGAAGCTCAAGGTGGATTTAATGAGAACCACATCACAGAAATCTAGGAAAATCAAGCTTTTCACAGCTTTCGAAAAGTTGTATGGATACGGAAATTTTGTTTGTTTGAGTCCAAGCCTAACAAGAAAAAGGGAAAGGAACAGACAGTTGTGCTGCTACCTCCCTTCTTCCTCAGGCCAACACCAAGCTCAGCAACATCCCCTCAGCATACCTTTATCTTTTATTCTTCATCTGTTTGGTTTCTCCATCTCAAATCAGCCAAGAGGGAACACACCACTGAGAGAGAACTCAGCAAGTGACCCCAACAGAAAAGCTCTCGACTGGCCCCAAGAACTTACTTTCACAGGAACTCTCATCCACAGGAACTGTCTTCAAACTGACCAGCTTCTTGCTGGTTCTCACAAACTGGTCTGTTCCTGGTTAATATAGCTCTAGCTTTGCCCATCACCCCAACCATGATCACCTGGGGGCAGTTGGGGCCCCACACAGGTGGGCCAGGTTCTGTCTCTGGGGCCTGAAACCACTGGGGGAACAAACCGGACTGCTGGGTTGTGACTCATCCATAGGTCAATTCCAACTCAGGGCCCACAGCCCAGGCCCCAGTACTTCAGTTGTTTAGTTAAACTCTGCACTGCAGCCTGTGTCTGGGTTGCCTGAGCAAAAGAGAGTAACCAAAGAGTCCTTGTGTTGTCCAAAGCTGTGAATTCTCTCCACACCAGATGGGACTTAATTCAGTCCATGGAGTGGTGAAAAGATTCCAATGCTGTTCTTTGCAGGAAAAACGAAACCCTTTCAACTGGCTAGTCACAGCCTCTGGGCACTTATGATTTTGTTTTCTTTATTATTTTGCAATGAGTGAGCAGAATTTTCCTTCACCAGTCCTTTGCATTTTTTATACGACACACATTAAAGCCAAGCTGACCAATACACAAAACCCTTGAGAGCTCTCTGGGCTAGTTGCAGACATGAGGGTGATACGAAAAGTGTTGCAGCAGCTCAGTTATTCCTTCCTGACACTTCATATCCATGGCACCCATCTGTGCTCAGAGTCAAGCAGTTTCTTCCTGAGCCTTCATACCAAGATCAGAGTTTTAGGAAATGAAACCAAGTATAATAATAATTCTATTCATTAAGGCTAAGGCTTGTAATGGTACTTAGCCATGAAAAGATGCAGCCAGTGGGATTTTCAAATTGCCTAAGTAGATTACACATCTAATTCCCATTGACAGCCAATGGGAATTAGGTCCCAAACTCCCTTAGGCACTTTTATAAATCCCATTAGGTGTCTGTCTGAATTTTTGTATGCTTAAATACCTTTGTAAACCTGGGCAAGGGTGAGCTCCCATCCTCCTTAGGTTGCTTTTCAGGGTTTTGGTAACAGAACACAGCCAGACCTTCTAGCTTATCTTGCAGGTCTCAAGATTTGGAGTATGAAGTACCAATCAGATGATTCTTTGCTACCTTTGGAACCTCTGACGTGAAAGCAATAGACTTGCTGAGGTGTGTTCAGAGGTTGCTCACTAGTGTTGACTCATTGCTGCTAGAGCAACTCTTTTATAATCAGCTGCCCACTCCCCCAGTGCTGATAGTATAGGTCAGGGAGCACAGAGCAGAGCCAGAAAGCTCTCAAGCTTTGTGGTGTTGAACCTAAATACTCAGAAGTGCTTCTTCTTTATTTTATGCTGCCATAAACATAGATACAGGAGATTACAATGAAGATGTAGTTCACTTGAGTTTTGCTGTGGCCACAGCTGGTTTGTGTACTTCTGGCTGAAGGACACATGGAATGTGTGCAGAGTACTAATCGGACTAAGCTGATTCCCTGGAAGCACAATGGTGCAATTTTTAGAAGACCACAGCCATGTTTTTTCTAAGTCTTTGAGAATGCATCCTTTACTGAAATGGCTTTGCACAATGTGAAACTAAGCAGGCTGAAGTGAAAGCAAACACTCCCCTCCTCTGAAAGGCTCCAATGTGATCACAACAATACCAGTTGAACCCTACTCTAAGCTAGAGTAGCGCTGATGACTATTTAGAAAATAATTAACTGAACTTTACATGACATTCAGATGTTTCTTGGCTCAAATACCAGTCTATTCCTCTGCTGAATTTTAGGGATTCTGCAAACAATGAAAAATATTTGCTTAATGGTAGACTTGCATACTATGTTCTTGTGCTGAGTCACTGTATCTATGAAGACAAATGTTGAAAAGAATGTTAGATAAAAACTTTGCTATAGACTTTGAGTGTGATGACAATTTGTCATAAATATGAAGCAAATAGGGAATGTTTTTATGAAAATGTGTTACTGGATTTGAAGGCAGTTTTTTCAGTTCCCCAAGGAGATTCTTCAAAGAATGTGGAATTCTTCTTTTGTTGAGATAAAGTTGCTAATGTAATTGCTATAAATGCTAAACAGTGTATCAATAACTTGAAGAGTAGGCTTGAGAGTGGTCTTAAACTTGTGGCCCCTGCATTTCCATTTGCTTTGCAGGCTACGGATTGAGATCAAGGTACCCATATAATGCTTCAGAACAGTCACATTCTGGACACCTACTGCTAAAATAGTTATAAAGAGTTATATCCAGTACCTCATTCAGATCCACTCACACCATATGAATAGAAGTGTCCCAAGCAGTTTTCTCCAGCTCTCAGCTCTGAGGCTGGCATGTTGCAGACTTGATGGTTGATGCTTGATCCTTCATCACTGTTGCTTGACTTGATAGTGCCTGATAACTCTTATCTTGAGAGTGGGCTCAAACTTATTTCAGGGTGACAGTGTTAACGGATGTGCTACATTTTCCTCTGAAAATCTGAGTAAGAAGAAACTTGTTGCTTGGCAGCCCAGAGAACAGTCCAAGACCAAATTGCCAGCTTGTAAAGAGAAAGACAGATTATGAAAAAAGCTTAGTTGAAACAATGGGAGTAAAATAGAAATAAAGGGGAAAAAAAAGTACAGTTTAGTCCCAAGAACATTTTTCCTTTTATTAATGAGTGGAAGGGCAGATGTCCGTGTGCATGTCCAGGTGTGTGTGCACACAGTGCTGAATCCGGAATTTCACATATCTGAGGGAAACTGCATTCTGAATTGTCATGAAAAATTTGAGTATTTATTTATTCTAGACAACATCATCTAAAAAGCACCATGCCTGATCTATGAAAATAGACACAGCAGAGAACTAGGTGGCTGGTAAAAGAAGCAAAGGTTTCAAATTTGGCTATAGCAACTAAGTGGAGTTACAAAACACTTGCACCTAATATCTATGTTCTTAAAAGCATCTGTTGCCAGCCACTGTTGCCTGTTTTTCACAACCAACAGTTTCAGTGTTTCAGTTTCACAAAGATGTTTTTGTTATGAAGCAAATATGTGCGCAGGTGCATCCTACAACAAATGGCTTAGATGCCATTAGTGGGGCTGGCTTTCATTTATGAAGCAGAAAATAAAAATGACCCAAAATAGAACTTTCACTAAGAAGGATTTATTCATGGTCGTTAACTGTGGCCATGCTGAAATTAAGATCATCACAAATAAAAAGTACACAGATTGTGCAAAGGATAATGTAATCTCCAAAGAAGAGAGATGGCACCTAGCAAATACTGGTATGGAGAGATAAACTCTGAGCAGCAGCTGTACGCTAGACACTTCCTCACTCAAAAGGGAAGACTGTCCTAATGACTTACAGCTTGCAGGCTTTTTACTTAATGGAGCCTTGACTGGGACTCTCTGGGCTAAACCATTTAACACAATCCCTTTAGCATTAAATAGCTCCTCCTGCCAGCATCATAAAAATATCTCCAAACACAAAAGCATGCTTCATAGGTACTAAATACAAGCTGCAATTGAAAAAGCTGTCGGATGTCTCCTCAGAAGGATTTGAGAAATCCTTTTGAATGGCTTGTGCAGGATGTGTTTGTGCTCCAGAACAGCTCAGAATAGCTCAGCGCTTCTAACCAGCTAGTTGAGGAGCCAAGCAGGTTTGCATGGAAGTACATGTCACTTATAGCAGGTACTCAGTGGCAAAGAGCTAAATAGTTTTTGAAAGATCTGATTACTGAACGGTTCCCTTTTATTGGCCATGTGCTTTCTCCATGGATGGATTCATTGGATGTGCAACAATAATTGAGTTTCATCCCATGGGTGAAGTCCATTTGGCGACTTAAGTGCAGTCACTTGTCAAGATGGATTTTTCCACAAAAGTACATTTTTCAAGTTTGCATGTCTTTTGTCAATACGTCGGCTCTCCAAGGGACAGCATGTCAACTTCCTACACTCTTACATTTGACTGGTACTGAAAATCCGTCTGCTATGGTTCTCTGAAGTCTGTTTGATGGGGAAGGCTTTTTGACAACTCCTGCCTCTAAAGAGCTCTTACCTCTTTGTTTATGTTGTGGGTTTTTTTCCCTCTTCCCAATAACAGAATCTTTCATTCAGCTAGCAGCATTTATACTCTCTTTTTCTGTTCCTGTCTTTCAAAACAGCAAGAGCTTCCTAAACTGATCAAATCTAATGAACAAATACCTTGAAGCTTAAGGGCTGCTAATATCCTCTCTTGACTCAGCCCCCAGCCTTCATCCAAAGGTAAGCACCCTGTTCATCACAGGGGGAGACAGTAAATAAGAGCCACACCAATAGGAACAAGAGAGGAACTGAAACTATTGTAAATGAATAAAGCAGTAGAACAACTGGTACAAAATTAACCAGGCCAGGGCAATACAGTCTTGTGCAACATACTTGTTTTACTGGGTGGTACAGCATGCAAGGCAAAATTGTCCATCTGTCTGGCAATTACTCCAGAAGGAGAAGACAGGCAGTTGGAAATGAGCATCACTGTGCTCCCAAAGCCTCAAGATAAGTGAAGGAGTAGATGGTAGCTCTCACATTGTGAGGATCTAAGAATTGAAGGTCCCAGACACAGTAAATTCAATACTGAATGAACTGTCAAAAACCTGACAGAACTTTGGAACTGGAGACTGTAAATCTATCTCTTCAGTTCCCTGTCTTTACCTGATGGTGGCCAGTACCACATAATCCTGAGAAAGATTTTGCTCTTTCAACTTTCCTTTTAATTCATTACAACCTCAGTAGTTTTTATGCTGGTGATGGTGCTTGCAGTTTGTTTTTGTATAATACTATGAATCAACAGAAGATTTTAAAGTCTTGCTTTTGTAAAACAACAAGAACCAAAACAACTACATTCCATGCAAGCAACAGAAAAAAAAAAGAAAAATGAGGAAGTAAAAGTCACTAATGCACTGTTTCTTACCCCTAACAAAAATCGCTCAGGGAACCCTTCATTACAGGACTTGCATTTGCACTGTTTTCTTGTTGATATAAATTATTATGTGAACTGATAGAGAGAAAAGAAACTCATTAAACAGCTTTTTATTAGCATTATTTGAATGTAGAAAAATCAGCAACACTTTCTTCCATTCTTTTCTTTGGAACATGATCTAATTAAAAATTGTGGCAGGGGAAAAAAAAAGCGCAGCATGTCAAAGCATTGTCTCCCACTTTGAGCTAGAAAGCCAGTTTCTCTGACTAAAACTGGCTGGATAATTCCAGGCTGGAGAGTCCCAGCCTGCCAGTCTGTGAAAATGTCTCCATCTACTGTGTTTCAGTCCAAGTCCAGCTAAACATTCTGAAAAAGGAATTGAAAGACCATCTTGTGAAGTGTTGCCATGGCAGTTTTAATTTCCAGCCAAATAAAAATGAGACTAATTTTTGGCTGTTAAAACACTACTTTCATATCTGCCTATTTTTTGTTTATTAGCTTGCATCCATGAAATTATATATGTATGACCTTTAAGAGAAAAAGCTGCATGATTTCATTGACCATGTTTTACTGGTTTACCACTTGCCCTGGACCATAGCTCGAAGATCATTTTGATTTGCCACTTCTTTCACATGTTTAGGGGGGTATTTAATAGTGTCAAGAAGGAAGCATGACTACAGCTCTATCCTGTCATTGTTGAAAGCTGATGGAAAGCTGTAGTAGGGCTTTATCTGACAGGACATGTAAGACATTTGTGATACTAGTTAATACATATGAGAATAGCCAGACCAAAGAGAAACAAGGTCTTCAGTGAGCAAGAAAGGAGATCTGTTTTCCTATAGTTTTGTGTCTCGTGGTTGGATTCTCTTGTGTGTAAGAATGAACAAACTCCCTCAGAAGCGGGAACTCTGGTAAGTGCTCTCCACAGGGATTCCTAGCTATCCCTCTGAACTCCCACTACAGCTTTTCTACTCCTACTACATGCTTACAGGGGCATTCATCTGGTATCTCTCTCATACAGCTGTGCATTTTCACAAAATTTAACTCCACATCCTTAAGCCTGCCACCTCTGCATCTAATTTGTTTGAAATTGTCCCAACAGTAATTGCAAGGGCCTGAGAGACACAACTACAGAGATGGCAAGATCTCCTAAGTTTTGTATCCTTAGGAAATCTGGCAAACAAGACCTTTCTGGCTTGGGATCTGGCAGAAAACTGAGTAACTTGGACTACAGTCAAACTGACAACGTAACAAATGGGAACACTTACAGGCTGCAACCATACTCAAGAATTCTGACCTCACTGGTCTGGCATGTGCTTCTGGTTCAGCCCTGTTCTGCTACCAGTTTTCTAACTCTGGCCACTGTCACAGGAATTTTGGAACTTGAAACCCAGACTGCTAACCAAGACAAACCTGTCAAGGGCTGACTGTTACAAAAAGCAGACAGCGCCCTGTCCTTTTCTCCTTCTCCTGTATAGTTTAAAAGCCAGAGAAAGATGGATTGTTGTCAGTGGACAAAAGAACTTAATGGAACAGCTGTGTAATAGCAAATAACAACAATCTAGATTCTTAGAATATATTGGAGCTAAAACAAAAGACTGAGGAATCTGGAGATGAGTTTCTGTGTGAAGAATAAAGATCATGCGTGATTCATTTGAGAGAAGTGAATTCTATTCTGAAGATCAGTTCTCAAATATAAACTCCTAAATTTCCCTTGGAAAGTACAACAGCCTCAAAAAGGAAGTGTCTAAGGGCATGACAGAGACAGCTGTGACATCAGGACATAATTCAGAGGAGGTTTCTCCATATTCTACACTTCTAACAGTGGGAACATTTTAAAAACTATGGATCCAAAGCCTCCCCAAGAAAAGTGTCAAATAATGCCACATCATCAGCCTGAGGGAAAGCTCAGAACATCTAGTATCAGCCATTAGTTGGCAATCCCCAAACACCACATTTTCACCCTAATTTGGAGCCATGCACACACTGACAATTGCTAATGTGGGAGAAAAGAAACCAAAAAAACCCCAAGTAGCTCTGTAAAAAGCGGAAATAATAAAGACTGCTTCCCTTGGGACGTTTGTCTCACAGTTGATCGGTTTGATAAATGGCAATATTTTGGCAGCAGGAATTCACCCCTTTCTAGACATCAGGGAATCCACAACAAAGAGCAACTTTGTGAATGCCCTAGGCACAGGAAAAGCCAGAATTTACTGCTTACTGGACAATGGAGAACCCTAAGAAAACTTTGACCTTAAATGCTTTCCATTAAAGGCTGAGCTCAGCTTGCACTACTTTTTCAGGAGCAGTAACAATAAGGTCTCTCCTATTCTGTCATCTACTTCCAAGAAACTTGTAAGAATTTTGCATAAATTTGTAATTCACTTCAAGAACTAACCACCTCTGCCTCATCTAAGTGAAATGGTTCAACTGTTTCAAAAGATTGTGAGGAGACAGAGTGAAATCCACAGACTGCCCACAGTATGGAACCAACTTTCATTTCTTCAGGCTAGAAAATAAAGCAGCACTAGGGCTGAATGCAGACTGATGTTAACATTCAAGGCAGCCTCCCTGCAGGGGCTTCCTGCAAAAACGGGCTTGTGTTATCTTGGCAGAAGCAGCTGAGTAGTAGAGTTGTCTCTCCCAGCTTCTGAGATAAGGCATGATCACCTCTGCCCAAGCACTCCAGTCTTCCACAAGCATAACATGGGCAGCTGTAGTCTTCGCTGATAAGCTTAAAAGAGGATCATTTTCACTTCTTAAAAAACTCTGAAGCAGTTTGCTACCTACATTCCTTTACAGCGAATCAGACAGGTCCTGGACATGCAAATGCTGTTGGTTCCCCCTCAGCAGAGAAGGAAGGAGGGCACTGTAGGGAGGAATTAAGTTGGACGAGCATAAGTCACTGCCAGAGTCTCCTTTTCACTCCACTTTCCACCGGGAGCAGTCACTGACAATATTCCCTGTTACTACCTGCACCCAAAGATTCTCTTCTCCTGATATGAGTATGATATGGGCTCAGGGGATGACTGGTGGAAGCTTTGCAGGCATTTTTACAACCATGGAAGCAACTTGAGGGTTTTGCCATTTTTACCAGAGGCAGAACCATTGTGTGGCAGTGCAGGAAGATAGTTTCTGAAACAGCCCACCTAGAGATAGCGACCTTTGTTTGTAACCTGGTATGTTTGTGTGTATGGAGTGTGCTACAGAAAGACGGGTTTGGATTTGGAGAAGCTGCAACTGAAAAGCCAGGATGATACCCAGCCTACAAACACAGAACATTATTTCAATGTTACTTCTGCCCTATTGACTAATTCTTAAAACAATCAGACTTTACGAAATTGAGGCTTCTGCTGTGTAAGTGGGTAAAAGTGGAGCTTTTTGAAATAATGAAAACAAACACTGCTTTAAATGAAAAATTTGCCTCAGTCTGTGCCACTGCCTCCCTCCCCTGCTGCAATGTGATTTTCCTTGACATTTCTCTTTTTCCCCCTACATTTTAATTGTAAATTAATCACTGACTTGGACTCTACTTCTCTCTACTGTGCATTAATATGGTTGATATTAAGAACAATATTGCTCTCCAGGCATTTGGAATGTGCAAGACTTTTTGTGCACCAAATGGTCCATATTAACTTCTGGAATAGCCAGGTGCAAACTCTATTGCAGTGTTCAAATTAGTTCAATTTCTCTAACTGCTTCTCCTATAATTGATGTCTCAAATTATAATAAAGTACAGTTCTTCTGCATGATATATGTTACAACTACTACCTGGTATGCTGAATATTGCATTGCTTTGAAACTGCATTACCCTCTACCTACACCGATCAGATCTTTCTTTTAAAGGAACTACTTATGAACCAGAAAGTGTCTTCACATCATTCAGAAATTACACATATGCTCATGCACTTTATCAGTAGCTGACAGAATGGGGATGGTAAAATTACTGTCAGTCATGTTGCATTCAATCTCACATAAAGACCTGCTTTTTACTATACCTTAAAATTGACAATAAATGCCAGTCGTCTCTCCTTGCCCCATTACTGCATCCAGACAGAGCCAGTAATGCTTAAAAGACACGCACCTTCGTCTTAACTGCTTTTAAATTCTAGCTTCATTCTCTATTTCTTCTGCGCACAGTTATTCTCCTATGCCTGCATCCATAACACTCTTTACTGCTCTCTTTTTCTGAAGTGTATGATTACACTGGGTCTATTTTTTTTTCACATGGAAACAAAGATTTCTAAAAAACAAACAAACAAAGCAACCAAATCCTGATGGCTTATTGACCCTTGATGAGAAAATAGGGAAGAACTGGTGGATTTGACCTTGGGGGCATGTGCACCTAGAGGTGTGGCTAGAGTGTGGGCCCTGGAAACTGCCTCTTGCAGCCCATCATGAGCTGGCAGATCTGCTCCAGCACTCCAACTCTGGGAGCTGCCTGCAGCTGCTCAAGGAAACCAGCACTAACAAGAACATCAATTTCATTACACCACAGCAGAACCTGGGGAACTTGCAGTTCATCAGAAATGAATTTAGAAATTTGATTTTGATCCAATATGGACTAAAGCCAAATTTAAAAATAACAACATTTCTAACAAATCTGCAAGCTCCAATTACAATACTTTACATTATTTCTTCTTTAAACAGAGATTATTAATGTTATCTTCTACTCCTGATGACCAATACCTTCGGTTTATTCACAGAAAAAAATCAAGGTCAGATATCAAAGAGCAAGAGTCCTCATCCAGCTTTCTTTGCCAGGTGTTCCAGTATGAAATTAAAGATCTCCCTCCTCCCAGTCCATGATGGAAAGGCACATAGCAATATGACTGACATTTGTGGTGACAGGAAAACTGATGCTGAGTTCAATTAAACACCAAGCACAGCTACCATATATATTGTGCTGCAGATTAAAATATCACCTCAGTGTCCAGTAGCATTCAAAAAGACAAACTGTGTTAAGTACTCTAATGAAGGGAATTGAACAAAACCCAACAAATATCCCTCGGCCGTTCTGTCTTCACTACTGTAGCACTGCTGGTTCTCCCCCTTCAGTTTCAAAAACGATATATTAGAATTGGAAAGGCATGGCACAAAGAGAAACCAACTATCCTGCAAGTCTTAGGCACAGTGAAGAAAACAGTGTAGTAAGTCGCAACTGACAAGGAAAGGAGCAGCAGGGAATTGTTAGATACTAATTCTTATACAAGTGGAACCAGCAATGTCATTAAACAAGACGATTTAAGACACAAAAGGATCTGTTTTTTCACACAGTTGGTTATATCACTGAATTCATTGCCACAAGGTGTTGGGTAGCCAATCTAAAAGGATCCAAACAGCAATCAAATTAATAAAACCGAAGTCTATCCAGTGCTCCTAAACAGAAAGCTTTAGCACCAATAGTCAGGAACCAAGTCCCTAAGCCACAGAAAACTGAAAATGGGGAAGAGGTACCTGGGGATTGATCCATCCACATTCACCAGTTCTTACATTCTTTACATGAACATCTAATGCTTACCATTATTAGTGAGAGAATCCTGGATTTGATGATCCGTTTAGGATGTTCTTATATTCAAGTAGATTTCACTGAAATGTTCAGGAGACAGAAGCCATGAAGTGCCTCTGTAAAAAGACATAATGGGATGTTAGAAAATGGGCAGGTGATCAGCTGTTTAGCTTTCCTGAATAGTTCCAAGAACCATCAACTTTTAAAAAAGAAGGCTGTTATTTGATCAGTAAGTGCAGTTGCAATTGTCTTTCTCATGCCTTTTTTTGCCTGGATTGACTAAATAATTAAGAGGCAAAAAGTTTACAGATATAGGTTGCTTTGGGTAAAAGTTTACAGATGTATACTGTCTTTAGGCAAAATATGTTAATTTATGACACAAACAAGAAATATAGATGAAGACTATATTATGGACTAACTATAATACCCAGGCATTCTGTTCAGTCCTGTGATGTGCAATGAAATAACCACAGAGTTCCACTTCTCTTGAGATGAAAATCTGCCCATCATAACTGGTCATTCGAAACTCACAGTGTAAACAAGTTGCCAGAGAACAGAAGTAAGTGTATGTAATGAATCTGACAATCCTGATTATAATAACATCACTTCAGAGACTTCACTGTTTTCATTATACCCAGGGAACTGTGATCAATAACTTGCATAGGCAATATCTGAAGATGGTCTTACAGTGCTTGTTGATAAATACGTTAGAACAGTTAATATTCTCCTGAGGCAGCTTTAATGGATGTGACTGTTCCTTGGCTTTTTGTCAATTGACTTGGTCTTTCTTGAGAAGTGGAGACAAGGTTCCTGCATGGGCTGTGCCCCGATGGACTGTGCTCTCCCAGTGCCTGTGCTGCACCCTTTCCTCTGCTTTCTGTGTGGCACTCCTGGCAGAAATCCTGGTCTTGGCCTGTTGGAGGATTCCAGAAACTCCACCTGAAGTTCCCTGCAGTCCCCGCACCATGATCAGCAAACAGGCAGTCATGAAGACAGAATGCTGCTCTTAAGTGAGTTCCTTGCAATAAAAGCAGGGAATAAAAACCGTATTCTAGTCAGACATGAGTTTTACACGAGTGTTTTGTGCTTTAACCAGCTATTTGTATAGACCTTTCTCTCTCCTGCACCTCGCCTGGCTACGGAAGGAGAGGTTGAGCACAGGCTAGCCGCTACAGTGACATGGCGGTGGCTCAGAGCCGGGCTGTACCGGCCCCCACACGCCAACAGCGGCACGAAGCCCCCGTTCGATGCCAGCGTGTCGCTGCGCACGGTCCCAGCACCGCCCCTCAGGAGCGCGGCGGCTCCCGGTGGGCCTTGCGCGGGAAAACCCCGCCCTGCCCGGGGGACTAGCGCTTCCAGCAGGCTCCGCGGCCGGCGCTCGGCTCCCAGCAGGCTTTGCGGGCGGCCCCGCCTCCTGCCCCGCCCCGCCGGCCGGCAGACTACAGCTCCCGGCAGCCCGCGCGACCCCCCATTTCCGGGAGCGGCGCCGCGTCCCTCGCTCGGCAGAGGCGAGCCGGAGCGGGCCTGGCTCGGCGGCACGGCGGCGGCTGCCCGGAGCGCGGCGAGCGGGGCCTCCTGGGGCCGGCGGTGGAGGGCGGCGAGGCCGGGGAGGTCTCCAGGCGGTCGGCGCCATGCTGNCCCCCTCACAACATGGCCGCTGCCCCTCCCCCTGCTGAGGTGGCTTCTTCACACCCGCTCCGTGCTCAGATGATCCCTTCCCCGCTCTCTCTCCTCGCCTCCCTCCCTCCTCCCCGAGGGACCGCCTGATAGGGCCCCCGTGTTCTCCCGGCACGGCTTTGGCCCCTCTGAGAGGCAGGGGCTTCTTTCCAGGTAGTCTGTGGCCTTTCCATTATGGCTGGCTGCCTTCCCGCCCCTCTTGGGCTGATCTGGGCCCGTCTAGGTCTTAGAGAGCTACGCTTCTTCTTGGGTGTCCCCTTCTCTGCCAGGGTCCCCGGGGGTGTGCGCCCATTTTGATACGTGAGCCCTTAAAATCTGTTTCTGCTGGATTGGCTCCTGCCATAGCCCATAGGCCCCTTAGGAAGAAACACACAAGTCACTCGGAGAAGGAGGGGAGTGAAAAACCACCTGTACAGCAGAAATTTTTCAGAGTGCTTTCAAAGTCACTACATGTTCCCTCAGTGTTTTCTTCCTCCCTAAGGACAGATCCCTACTTTGATTGCCATTGACTGGCCACCCCTGGGCCTTTCAGAGATGAAGCATGGTAGAGCAGTGAAATGCTCTATCCTACCCCTGAAACGTGTAAATAGCTCATATATTTGCCAGTTTACTTCCTTGACTGGAGCCTCCTCCCACTGCAAACTTGGCTGTGGTCTGGTTATCGTGATCACCGTGTTGCAGCTCAAGAACGTGGTGTTATTGTTGTGTTTCTCAGCCACTCCTTTATTTTTGTCATGATAAAAATTTGATATGGTGGCGAGCTTAAAGATTGTTTTGCCTCCTTAAATAATAACTCTTGAGGGGCAGACTTGGAGCACTTTCCCATGAGTTGTGGACTATTTAGTGGAATAATTGGCTGAAGGTCTGTAGATTAGTATATACCAAAAGAGATTATGTGAACTAATAGTAGTATTTCACCTTAGAAGTCAAACAGTGGGTCTTTCAAAATTGAGGTTCCATTTTGAACATTTTGTTTCTCCAAACAGTTCTTAAACTGGCCTGCTTTATATATTGGCTTAAAGACAGCAAACTGAAGAGAAATGGGAGCTTATACATAACAATTATTTTGCTTATAGTGCTGTATACCAGACTGAGACTTTTCTAGGCCAAGAATCTGATGATATTTAAAACCCACTGTAAATAAGACTTCCCCTGAGGAGCTTGTTTACTTTTAAACAGCCTCTTGCATTCAAAGTCAGCCTTTCTAAAGTAGATGTGACAAATGAGGTATCTAGCAGGACAACCCAAATAGGCCTGTCTCCAGTTCCAGGACCTAAAAGGACACTTTCATGGTAATGAAGTATTTTTAAGTTCTGCTTGTGTAGTTTTATTTGTGTAGGATTAATGATCACTAAAGCATTATAACACTGGCACTGTTCTTAAAATGTTTACTTTTAAGGATATTCCATAAGTTACTAAACCAAGCAATGGTTTAGTAACCTCAACATCAAAATCTGGTTTGGAAAATACATTTGATTTCTAAAACAGGTGCAAGAAGTGGGCATTTCAAATAATCAAAAATGTTTTTTGAGTTAACTTCAGTTTCAGAATAATATTATCCAACTAAAGCAGATTGTATATTAAAAAAAAAAAAAGGATCAGGGGGGAAGTAGAGCTTAGAAAATAAATAGCATTTAGAGACATCAAAATCAATAGTCCCATTGTGTGTGGTGCAGATTTGTCATAATGTCTTCTATCTGAGGCCATGACTTACAAAATTCTCTGCAGAAGCAGCTAAGTGATATTATCTGTCTCATAAATAACAACTGATGCTGTGACAGGAACTTACAGAACTTCAGCAAGAAACTCTTTCATTCCTTAAAGGAATATGATTATATGGGGATTTTGAAAATGGGCAAGTAGCTTGAAATTTTGCTAGTTCAAACTTTGATGTCTTTGTAGTTGTTAACTCTACATCTTGGTTCCTTATTCAGCTGATACTTATCTTAGAATTTCCACTTAACTCATCTGTGTTTTTATATCCTTATTTGTGCTTCAGGTAGCTGAGAGCTTGGTTAGGTCAGATATTTCAAGGTAGAGGCCTTTAATTAAAGAATTTTCAGATTTTTTTGGTAGCTGTGTGTGAAAGTTCAGTTAGCACTGATGCACAGTTAAGCTACTATTAATTATCTTTTTCAATGTCTGTGGGCTACTTGAAGGCAGAAAGACTAAGTAAAAATTGTAACCTATTAAAATTCTTCAAAGTGTTAGAATCTAAAAATAAGTTAACTGCAAAATACACAGGAAAAATTCAAGATTGTATTTAGTGTTATTGAAGTATTTGGTATTTGTTTTCTTCAGTGTGACAGAAATTGAGCAATCAGGTTCATTAGGTCACTTCTGCTTTGTAGTTCTCTTAACACTAGAATCACCTCGACTTGTATCATAGCATTTTGTAGTAACTCAAAAGTATGGATCGGTATTTTTGATACTGAGTGGTGGTCCTGTTCTACATGCAATTTAGGAAGACTATGTGATAAAGTCTTGGATTTAGACTGTTCTAAGAGTTTACCAGATACTTTGGTACATGTCTTGTTCTCTCAACTTGTTCTTAGTTGCTAATATAACTCCTCGCCCCCTCCCCCCCTTAAATTTTAAATGCCTTTATTAGTTATGATCAAACAGTAATACCTTGTTTCTAATTGGGCATTGTGAATAAATTATAAATGAACCAAATAACGAATAAAGCCTGTCTGTGCCTAGGAAAATTTGCTTGTACTAAGGTTTGTTCTTGCAGTTTCTAAATAAATGTCAAACTTCTTCCACGTTCTGGTTTCTTCCCAGGTACTGCAATGTGTGCAAGAGTTCTGCCGATGTGTGGAACTGAGATTCTGTTTGGCTTTTAGTTTAGTAGGTGTAGGTCTACATTTTCTTATTTCTTCTGGAATAAATTTCACATTATTATGTGAATAAATTAACTTCAGAAGGCAGCTTTTCACTTTGTTTTTAGATGTTCATTTGTACGGGTTCTTTTTCCCCAGTAGGTCAAAACTGAATTGGGAAGTAAACAAGAGAGTTGGAAAATAAATGCAGTCCTCTGTGCTCAGCTTGTTTGGTCTATAACAGTAATCTCAGTTGAAATGGAAGAGGTTTCTGATGGCTCAAGTCCAGGGTGGTGCTTGATGCAAAGTTGGTGAGTCAGGTGGCAGTTCTGAGTCACTCCTGAGGTAATGTAGTAGACCTTTTGTTAGATTTTGTTTTGTCATAGACTTAGGTTAGGTCTGTGGTAGAAATTTTTAGCTTAAGCATTATATGCAAAAGGTGAACAATTTTCCTGGCCTGACGAGCTGCGTACCAGCACCTTCACGTGAGAGAGCGCAGAGCACGGGTTGTGCGCTTCAGATAGCGGGTGGAGTGTGAGCTCCAGGAGCATTTGGCAGGTGGGAAGTGTGCTGATCACCAGCTGTCCCACTGCTCTGTTGCACAATAGGTTTTGCAGCTTTGTCTCTTTGTGACCTGGTGACAGTAGTCTCAGATGTTCCAAGCTCCCATAGCAGAGGGTTCAGGTTATCCCATGTGAAACAGTCCCGTAGTGGTGATGAAACTTGAGGACAAGGGTTGCATTTGAACTGCTTGTGAGCTGCATGAGACTAAGGGTCTGCAGACTGGCCAGTACTGTGTAGAAGCAGCTCATAAGAGAAATGTAATATTTTTATTGGTATGGGTGCATCTGTACTTTGATAATCAAATCATCAAAGGCCTCAGTCGAGTATCTCTCTACTCTGTGATAACAGAACTGGCAAAAGGTGTTTTACTCACTGAGAAAGTGTTCTGGAGTCCTGTCTTTGGACATCTAGGGTATTATGCAACTTGGTAACTTTCTTTCTTAATCTTAGTAGGCAAGTATATGCTGTGCTTTGTGTTCCCTGTGAAATTTCTAGGGGAGTTCTACAAAGAAAGCCCCGTGGCTTTTTCAAAAGAAAACAAGGGCTACTAAGAAACCCACTGGAACAATTTTTAGTTTGGCAGAAGCAGGAAGGTACTAGCTTGGCCTCCTGGCCTGGTTCAAAAGCCAGGCTATCGATCTCTCTCTGGTTTTATTTCTTTTATTGAAGCAGAAACTGATGACTCTTGCTTTCCTGAAATGTTACTGTATGTTGTTAACCTAGCACAAGGTTCTGCTTAAAGCAGAAATCCCCGGAGGTAATTAAAAGATCTGTACATGTGGCACTTAGGGATGTGGTTTAGTGGTGACCTGGCAGTACTGAGTTAATGGTTGGACTTGGATAATCTTGGTCTCTTCCAACCACAACAATTCTGGTTCTAGGACAGCATTTGTGAATATATAGTTAGCAAGGCTAGTTGGACTCTTTGTAACAATTCCTCCCTTAATATAGGATGTCACTGTAACAATTTTTTTGCTACTAGCTTCCCTCTCAGAGGTGTGGGACGTGCAGTAAGCAGGAGGGAGATCCTTTGGTCCTGTGGAGATTAGGTTGCTGCCTGTGTCACAATGTGGTGAGACTTTACAGCCACTTTCTTTAAAATTTCATTGCCATTCTTTTAGCTTTTGTGATCTTCCACATGCATGACCAGAATGAGAGAGCTCATTTTAAGCACCTTCCACACACCAAAGAGTAAGAAACAGTCCAGTTAAAAATTTGGTGAGGATGACGAATGTACGTGTAGTAAGGATGGTACAATGTAGATGTTCATTTTAATTAGTTAAACTGGGTTAGATAGTTGTCACGGAGTTTTTGAGTTTCTTGGATGTGTACTTAAAAAGGAGAGAGCCTGTGAATTTCTTGCCAGTATTAGAAATATGACAGCTGCCATCTTCCTGGTTTTTCCACCCCCACTTCCAGTTCAGTTGTTGGTCCACCTAGCTGGGTACTCACTGCTAGCACTCCTCTTAGCCACACCTTTCTAGTGACCCAGCAGGAATGTATTTGCAATCCCTCATGTTGCAGAGTGGGAGTTGAAGTTACAGAGCTATGTTTTCATACATTTGGCAAGCTTGATGAATTGCCCAAGTATGTAATATTTTAAGCTGTTTTTAAATGGAGAGCAAATTGTCTTGTTTAGAACAGTTTGTAACGCTTTTACGGATACAGAGTGCTGAGAGTAGTTACAACACTTGGGAATTTATTTGCAGAATTAGACATTAGGGTCCTCTATGTTCTGCTGTTACATCTATGCAAAGAGGAAAGATTTTTAGTGTTAGTGGAAAAAGCAGGTTTAGAGGCACTGTTGTCATCAGCTCTAATACAAGTAGGTAGGGGAGTAATTATTTTAGTTAATAAACAGCATGTTTCCTTTAGTACTTCTCTGTACAGCTTGTACAATTAGAAGGATAAATTATTGGTAAAATGGAGTGAATTACTGCTTCAGTTGTCATTGCCATTTTGAGCTGTTGTAGCCTAAAGCATGGCATGTAAATTAGACCCTGCACTTCAGCTGAGGAGTAGAGGTTTCTGGACTACCCCTACTTCACAATTGAGGAAAACTAAGGAGATAATTGTATCAAGTGAGTTGATAACAGTTAAAACTCTGGATTTGCTGACTTCCAGCCTCATGTTGTCCTCTGCTTGTTCGTGCTGTGTCTGCATTATACTTAGTAATATGTTAAATGCACACCAGTAATTTACACTACAATTACATGGCATGCAGTTAACTTTCAGTTGCTTATTGCCTGTAGTATGCTCATGTTTAACCAACGTATAAACAGGATCCGATGTATACTCAGCTTGGGGGTTTTAAATCCCCTTGCCTAATTTCTTTTTTTAATGTGCCTGTAATTGTTCTTGTTTACAGGTGGTTTTCTTATGGTTCATAGATTTGTCCACCCAGACTATCGAGCTCTTCTGTAATGAATTGCTATTTGCTGGTTTAGTAATAGCAAGTATTATAGTAAATGATCCCTCATATGATATATCCAGCAAAAGGGTTAATAACTGTCTAGTACTAGTTCATTGCTATCTGACCTTCCTGTAAACGCCCTTGCTCCAGTTCCAGGATCATTTAATTTTCTTTATATTTAAGATTTATTTTGGTTTGCATAACCAAGATCTTCAGAGCAGTGAGTAGTTCCATTGTTTTATTTAAGGGACAGTTAACCCTCACTGCATGAGTTATCCTCCTATTGCTGCTTAAGAGATGTCCTGCTGATAACTGCTTAAAGAACAGCATTTTATATCATTATTACAAGCAAGGTGATGATTATTATCTTCAGCCCTGTAAGGGCTTGTCCTCTGCCTGGTTACCAGGGAGTGAGAGGGAAGAAATAATCTTGGGAATGCAAAGGAAGACTCTATTTGAACATATCATTTGGCTCTGCAGCAGTGTGTAGCTATATCTGCCAAGTACTTGTCACAGCACTTATTTCTCAGGGCTTTCCTCCTTTCTTTAAAAAACCTTCCAAAACGTTGCTGTTTTTAGTAAGGAATAAAAATGGTTATAATCTTTGGGCTGTGCAATTTAGTATTGATGATAAGGATCTTGAGTATTATGTTCTGTTATCTCATGTATATAGATATGTCATTCTCCTGTTGAATATTCAACTGGTGGAGTGATCAAAAGTAGGCAAATATTACAAGCTGAATTGTATATAAGAGTTAGCATAAGATAGTTGTGACTGAACACAAGTTTCATCAAGACATTCCTTCAAGTGGTGCTTTTGTTTAGTGCTCTTTCAAATGTATTATTGCTGCTTTACACCTGCTGGAAGCTAACAATAGTTTTTCTGTTGCATGAGGCTAGCTAACATGTGGGCCTTATGTATTTTCAGGGAATTGAAATGCTGTGTGTCTGTGTGACCACTTCAACATCCTGGAGGTATTTTAAAACATAGCTTTGCATCATCTTAACAGAAATAAGACCAGGCTTCTGCTTGGGAAGTAAAAGAAGCTGGTCAAAGATAAGAGCCTTACCTACATTGCTGCGTGCAACTGTGGTCAAAAGGATCAAGATGCTTAACTCGGTTCTGTGCTAATTCCTCTTGGATGTGTTGCCAGCTACTCTATTATAAAATATTAGTTGGTTTGCATAATTATTTCATATACAAGGTATAATTACATCCAAAGCATTCTGCAAACATGGAACATGCTACTGCTTTCTGTCCTCAGGCTTGCCTATTTCAAGGTGCAACTCTAAACATTGCAGTAGTCCTAAAATGCAGTCCTGAAATTCTAATCAGATTCTTGTATCTTGTGACTGCCTCCATTCATTTGAAGCTTTAAATTAATTTCTGTATTTATGTGAAAATTGTAAGCTTTTCTGAAAACAAAGACAAGATGTTGGAGAATGAGTGAAACGTCTCACAGGATGGTAGATTTAGAACACAAAAACATGCTGATCTTAAGAATTGCTTGGTTCATTTTGAAACTTGAGAATAAACTGA
The DNA here is from genome assembly GCA_013401335.1 of Brachypteracias leptosomus. Taxonomy (NCBI): domain Eukaryota; kingdom Metazoa; phylum Chordata; class Aves; order Coraciiformes; family Brachypteraciidae; genus Brachypteracias; species Brachypteracias leptosomus. Next base: position 403,161 of record VYZX01021996.1, on the reverse strand, counting down.
TGAGAAAAATACTTAAGTTTTGGAATACAGCTTGCCCACAAGTCATAATACAAGAATTCTCACGTGAAGCTAGGAAAACTCATCTTGAACATGCAGAATGTGATTTGTTTGACGTATGTTTCAGATACTTTGCTGGCATGTGTTTGACGTGAAACTTCAACTTCCACATTACCACCATGTGTTTCCAACTAATATTAACATGGTATTTAAAAAGAGGGGTGGAAAATTGAGACTCTTTGGATTTGGAAAAAGTAGGACAGCTACTCCCTTTAATTGCCTTTTTACTAAAACAAAAATGTACAATAGCATAAACTTCTGTTTAAAGTTGACTGTTTTACAGATTTTTAAATGCTTATCTCAATTTCTTTATTCGTAAGAAAAAACTAATATAGGGCAAGAAAATGAAAAAGTAAATTAGTAGCAAATGTACCAAGTGATTAAAATTTCAGTTTTGCGATTGGTGTTTTTCCAGCTTCTTATAGTGTGCTGGATCTTAGTGACATAGGTATAAAATGGGCCCTGTTATAGCCAAAGATTGACAGCTGCTGATGTCTTTCAGTTTGGAGCATGAGCTTCATTTATCAGTTCCATTTGGAATAAACAGCTGTAATATAGCTAAAACTTTCTTTTCAGGATGCTCAGTAGTCTCTCTAGAAAGAGCAATTGTGTAGGAGAGTGTAACTCTTTCATGACAGAACAGTACCTTTATTCTGCCTCTCTGAAAAACAAGATCTGATTATTTTTTAAGGTACAAGTGTCCCTTAAGATAAGGTTGTGTGAAATTGTTACAAGTTAGTATTTACCTTCTCTCCATAAAGTTTTGTAGGCTGTGGCTCTCCCAGTATTTTTTCAGTAACAGCGTTAGAAAAAAGTATTCATTACTTATTTATTCTTGCTTTGTGTGGGGTGTAAGTGTAGTGGCTTGGGTTGCTGTGCAGTGAACTGGATAGAGGAACAGGTCTAATTGGAAGCCTTCTCTCTCCCTTTGTGTCCCTCCCAAAAGGAGAGGTTATCTGATTTTAAGTTAGGTTAGTTCCCTAGACTCGTTTGCCATACAACTGCACAAGTGTTTGTGTCGCACATCTGAGGAAGCAGTGTTGGGAGGAGAGAGGGACCATTAAAGCTGGTGTAAGTGGAGGATACAGGAACACGTGGCTGAGTCTCCCCTTGTAGTTGCCCGGAAGTCTCAAATGCTGTCAGCACTCACAAATATGAAAACAAAGCCTAAGCCATGAAATCTTAGGTTGTAGTTTCACAGTCAGCATAAGTGTAGGCTTATGGTAAAAGAGGTTTCACAGCCTTCCATCTGCCCCAGCCTGCACACTTCTCTCTCCCTTTTGCTGGCACTGGCATACTTTCTGCTTGGTGAGGGAATCTCTCTCTGACTAACCAGTTGTTTTTGCCAATTTAATTCCCCACTGGATCAGTTCCCTGGTATAGTTAACTCCATGGTCACACAAATATTTGTACTGGCATAAAGGAAGGAAAGGTATTTGGGTAAGAATAAGTGGCTGGGGGCAAAGAGAGACAAGGTACAGGCTTAGTGCTTGAAGTACACCCTTAGTGTGCAGTTTCACAAGCAGGTTGAGGAGCTCTAAGATTCTTCTGCTAGAGGAGAATGTTGCGCTTTTATACCTGGCCATTCACTATCTTTGCCTTCCTTGTGCTGCTCTTGTGTGGTTTGGTATTTGCTTGTACAGCGAAAAAAAACCTCAAGCTTTTAGGGTTCATAACTGATTTGGCAATGTGCTGCATAAGCAGCTACTTATGGTACCACAATCACTTGTGTTGACAGGGGAACGGACAGGAAGATAGACTGGGACTCTTTTTTGATGATAATACACTTTTACATGACCTTATTATTCAAAGCTGCACTGATAGTGCAAAACTGCTCTAAAAGATCACAAGTTTTAAATTTAAATGTCTTAAGGTTGCTCCTCTATTTTGTATATCACTATTTCAAGCTCCCGAGCTAACCTTTTTCAGTTCATATCACTGTTGTGTGTGGGATATGCATCAATATATCTGATTCCATTCTCAAATCCTGCCTTTGGGAGAAAGGATATAGATTGAAATATGTGTCTTGTATGGTGCTACTTTGAATGACTCAGACTGGAAGTGATCTTGGGATCCAACAGGTCTTCATATGAGATGCTTTCAATTTCATTATGTTAGTACTGGTAGTATGCATTTCAGTTATTACGGAGTGATGAGGGTGGTATTCTGTGCAGACTGTTATTTTAGATGAAATCTTTTTGTATGTGTTTGGTTTGCCACTGAAAATGAAATTAATGTGACAAGACTAGTATTGTTAGTGTGTATTTATGTGTTTTTAAGAAACTACCTCAAATCTGTTGTACTCTCCCTCCCTTTATCCAAATAATGTGTCCTATCCTATCTGGTTAAATATTGATTGTGTGCTTAATAGATATTATCTGGTTCATTTGGGATACAATTAGAAATATTAGTGTATATTCAAGTTGTTTAATGAGACTGACCTGCATTTTTTTAATCTCTTGTAATAATAATGAGACCTATTGGGAGTTGGGGAGAACGTTTTTTTTCTCTACTCCATTCTGAGTAATAACAATAAATGTTTTTCTTGTTTGCTCTCCCCATCCTCTCAAGCTGTTTAGAAGCATCCTAGTGTACATTAGAGACTGTTCAGTGTTTCCTCTCAAGACCTAACTTTATATTTACTAAACAAATACATCTATGTGATTCCTGGGAGGTATGTGTTTTGTGTTCTATGAGACTACTCAGTTGAAGGTTTCTTTAAATCCATTTTGAATGTAAAGAGGTGAAAAAGGGTTTTGATAACGTTAGATAATTTTGAGTTGCAGTGAGTGGATACATCTTCTGAAAAAAAAATGAAATTTATTTACCTTTATAAGATGGTAACTTACATCTGCAAATAGAGCTGATACCTTAATGAGTGCTCTCACTTCTAACTATTCCATGTTTTGATGATTATTTAGTTATTTTTAACTAGTTCTCTATTTGATTATGCAAAGAGAGGTGGGACACCCACCCTTCCCCAGCCTCAGTTCAGAAGTGTTTATTGTCTAAATGAGTTAACTTCTATCACAGTGGTTTATCTCCCCTTGCTAGCAAGCAGATGATTGCATTTCTTGAGGCAGCTTAAAAACTTAGTGATAATAGACTTCTAATTGGAAAGTGGAGTCTCTGTCAGTCTTTAACTGCAAGTGTCAAGTTTTTGTTAATTACACAGTAACTGTAGCTTCTCTAGTTGCAGACATTAGATCATAAAAGTGCAGTAATATTACCATTAGTAAATAAATAAATAGTTATTGTACTGAATCATAGTGAAATTGGGTTGTTGTAAATACAGGGTGTAATTTGAAATTATCATCTATATGTGGCCAGGAACTAGAAACTGGGTCTCTGAGGCAAATGAAACAGCTCCTGTTACCTTTTTAGGACATAAGAGTTACTTGATCTCCTGGAGGAACCAGTTTAACAAATAATACCTATGAAAGGAGAGGAAACATCATTATCCTCCACAAATAAACATGGCTTGGCATTTTGAAAGTTAATTTGTATCTAATTTGTCAGATTCATCCCACAGAAGAACACTTTCTTTCAGTAAAAATACATGTTTGTGAACTTGTGGGGTTTTAGTTTGCCAAGCTACCCTTTTTGTTTAATGTGAGATACCAATCTGAAAATGTTAACAAAATAATGAATGTCAATATAATGTTGATGTAACCTCGCTTATCCTGAGAGGTGTGTCCTTACTGCTTGTGCCCATTTTTGGATGTTCTGCTGTGAATAGCTGTAGGAGGACACTCTACCATTAGCTATTAACCAAAGTTACTTTGTCCGGCTGCTTAATACAGTAGTAGAAGGATTTCTAGACTGTGACCTACCTTCATAGAAAATTGAATGACAAAAGAAAATAGATATTAAGCTAATATAGTCTATTTAGGATTATGATTACTGCTTTTTATTCTTAGATACACTTGTAGCAAGAAAGAAGCATAGTAATTTGTGTTTATTAAAGGATGAGCAAGTAGGAAAATATTAGGGTTGTTTTTTTCTGAACAGTTTTTTTGGTTAATTTACTGTCTGCAGTATAATAAGCTGAAAACCAAGTAATTGTGCCATTCCTAGGAGCTGCATTTGAATTGATTGAAATTCTGTGTGAGGGTTTTTTTACAGCGTGTTCTTGGAACAGTGATGTTTGCTTTGCTCATGTACTTTTTTTCCTTGTAGTAATTATTCTGGCATGGTTTACTGAGAAAACTTTGGTTTTGTCTTTCCAAAGACCACCTGAGATCAAAGACTTGTTTATGGCAAACAAGACTAAAATATCGTATCTCACTAATAGCTCTAAAATACAGTAATAAAACTAGACATAGGTCTATTGTATGAGATGTACATCTCTTACAGAGAGTCTCTGTCTTGGTATAAGACAGATTTTAGAAGACTGAAGAGTAAGGTGGAACATGGAATATTTTTCTTTTGGAAAATATTTGATAGATCTCTTCTGTCAGTGTCCCATTTGAAAGCAGTGTTGTTAGCAGGCTTCTGTTATAGGCCAAGCACAAAATAAAACAGGCACAGCTGAATGGATGGGCAACATGGTGAAGGAAATTTTTTCAGATCAAATTAGCAAGCAAACCAGTCAGTCACAAGGAGCTGAAAATTGAGGACTAAAGATGTGAGCAAGAACAGGAAGGGAACTGCATGGCTTGATATCCTCCCACCCCATGTGGATGGTGGAGAGGCGATGTGGGCAGGAAACGTGATAGCGAAGTATCCTGTGTAGGTTAGATACCATTGCATCAGCTTCTTGTGTGAGAACAGTACACGTTTGGATGGTCAGTGATTGGCTCACCAAAGGGTGAATAAAAGCACATTGGTAAGAATGAAGTGACCTGATCCTGAGCTGTGCATTGATTGTGGTTCAGGATATTACTTTCAGAGCAACTCTGGAACAGTGAATATAAAGTACTTGGGTTAAAAGTCTTTTTGTGAGCAACAGAAGCATAAAGAAAAAAAAAATTTTTGGATGCCTTTCTCAAAAAGGTTGCTTACATCAAAATCAGGATTATTTTTTTTCTAATCAAAGTTCTCAAGGGTGAGTGGAAGAAGTGACCTTGAGGTGGCATGGAGATCACGAAAATGCTAAATTTTGAAATAAGGAAACTTATCACTTCTCAAAGATACCAATGAAAAGGAAATACCATTGGTGAAGAGAGGTTTAAGGACACAATTCAAGCAAAACCCATGCATTTCAGAAATCTGAAATGTCCATTTTAAGAAAATGCAAAATTTAGAGTTGCTCATCATTCTCACGTAAAATCAAAAATGAGCAAATTTGAAGAACAACTGGTGAAAGGCACACAGCCTAGTTCAAATGGGAAGCACTTTTAGGGCCCCATTTGGATGTTGAAGGAGCACTGACAAAAGATGAAGGAAGAGCAGGAAATCTCCTTGAATTCTTTGCCCCTAACTGTAAGCTGTTGGATGCTCACAGCTTATTCTGCAGAATTATCACTGCATGCTTGTCTTTACTTTTTCCACACGGTACAATAGACACCATTGGAGAATAAGATACTGAACAGGTTCCCCCTTGTACAGCCCTGCTTATGCTAAAGAAGTACAAAGTGCACGCTGGGAGACTGTGAAGTCTTAATTGCACTTTAATTTAGAAGACATTCAATTTCTGGTTCATTCTTCCTCAAGGCGAGGTGCAGGGAATGGCTTTGTTCTTGAGAGATACTCTTGGAGACACTGAAGCACAAGTTAAAGAGCCTT